>OZ024746.1:23720101-23722601 GCA_964016885.1 Eledone cirrhosa | reverse complement strand
GTTTTCTGTCGTTTTCTATTCTTGCTTTCCGTCTTCCATTCTCTTGTTTATCTTTCGGTCTTTTAATGTCATTCTTCCACCGCTTCCTCGTTTATTGTTTTTCTTTTTCCGTTGCAGCTGATACAAATGTCGTTTATATAAATGTGCATACATTGTTTACCATCTCTCTCTCTCTCTCTCTATATATATATATATATATATATATATATATATATATATTATATAAATGGCTTCTAGAGGACTAGAACTGTTTCATTCGGAGGAAATCATCATATACTCTGCTTTGTATTGAGTACCTTACTTACTGTGGTTACCCCCGATTGAACCCGGAATAAACATGTATATATATACATACACACACACACACATAAGTTAGGCTGAAAAGTTCATAGGCTGACTATGAAGGAGTGGTGCTAGAGTTGTGAAATCTTGCATGTGAAATCTTACATTTCAACTCTTCTTATTAATAACTGCATTGTTTCTTTCCAGGGACTATGTTGAAAAATGAACCTCATTTGGTCATTCCACGAGAGTACCTTGGTTAGCCTATATGGACTTTTCAGCCTACCCTCGTATGCGTATATATATATATATATGTATACGTACACGCTCTAAAGTGGGTATTTTAAGTAGCAGTATACTTTACGACGTGTTCAAACATTAACTGAATGGTTATTCAATACATCAATACATGTGAGCAGAGTCTAAGATTTATTTTCTAAAGAAAAATTTAGCAACAGAAGTAATTACTGAAACTTCGAAGTCTCAGCCCCCCCCCCCCCCCCAGGATACATATATATACATATATATTTACATATATATATATATATATATATATATATATATATATATATATATATATATACACACACACACACTCACAAGCATACACCAGCTACATACGTGTGAAGATATGTGTGTGTATGTGCATGCAATTCTTAATTGGTAATACAAGTTGTTTAATCTGACTGCAATACGTCGTCTGCACATTGGTGACATCTGCTGCTGTTGAGGGAGGAGGAGAAGAAGGAGAAAGGAAAGCAGATATATTATTACAACTGGATTGGATTACTTCCCTTGAAAGCAATTATTATGCTTTACTTCCATAACGCACTTCGCCAAGGAAGCTTCTACGTCGTCAGGCATAGCCTGTAATATGGTAATAAACACAGGCCAGATGTAAAGTGGAGGCCCGCCAAGCTCGTTAGAAGCCCGGGCTAGATATAAAATGTATCCCCCACCCCCAACATGGCTGGAAATAAGCCCAGCCATATGTAAAATGTAGGCCCTCAAAGCTTGTTATAGGCCCAGCCAGAGGAAAAAAAACCTTAACTCATGGAATCCCATAATTTCTGTTAGGGATCTTGGGGTTCCTTGAAACGCTGTATTATATGATATGAAATCAATACTACTATTTTTTTGGTGTTATATTTTATCAACCCTAGTATTTCACTGGTACTACATTTTATCAACCTCAGTATTTTGCTGATATTACACTTTATTAACCCTAGTATTTCCAGTATTTGACTGGTATTACACTTTATCAACCCCAGTATTTGACTGATATTATATTTTATTAACAACCTCAGTATTTGACTGGTACCTTATTTTATCGACTCACAGAAGGATAAAATGCAAAGTTGACCTTGGAGTCATTTGAACTCAGAACATAAAAGTTCATAACAAAATACAACCAAGTATTTTGCCTGACACTCTTCAGATTCTGCTAATGCACCTCCATAGTTGCTGCTCACCATGCTAAAAATAACAACTAAATCTCCCTCAAATCATATTCAGCCAACAATATGAAAGGACATAGGCTGACCAAATGAGGTTTATTTTTCAACATAGTCCTTGGAAAGAAACAATGCAGTTGTTGATAAGAAGAATTGAAATTAATGCATGCAAGATTTCACAGCTCTACCATCACTCTTTCATAGTTAGCCTATCAAATTTTCAGCCTAGCCTCGTATTAAATAATGTAGTCCTGGATATATAATATTTGCTATAAAAGATGTGATGACAATGACTAGAAATACATTCTACTACCTTAGGGGATTATGTATTCTTAAACTGAATTATGTATGAAATGCCTTTGATCATAAGTTTGCTCAATCAGTATGACCTAGGGCTAAGTAACAGATATCATATACCAAGCCAGTAAGGGAGTCTCTATGCTATTGTTCTACCTGCTAGAAATAGCAGTCAAATCTCCCTTAAATCATATAAAGGGAGGATATATTGGCTAAAGTAGTCCATGATAGAATAAACATGATAAAATGAATGATGGCCATGGCTGGAAAGCCTTTCAAAATTGGCCTGCTCAGTCAGGAATTACTTAGGCCTAAACAGCAATTGTCTATTAGACCTTCATAAGACATAAAAGGGGCATTTACTTGCTCTTTTAAATTGCAAGAAATAGCAATCAATTCTGTCTCAATTCACACCCTACTGTCTTACAAATGGAAAGATGGAGCTGAAAAAAATAAAGGATAGACAT
>OZ024746.1:23682601-23715101 GCA_964016885.1 Eledone cirrhosa | reverse complement strand
TGTGGAGGAAGGAGGTAGTGGTGGTGGTGGTGGTGTGGAGAGTAGAGGTAGAAGTGTTGGTGATGGTGTGTGGAGGGAGGAGGCAGTGGTGGTGGTGGTGTGGAAAGTAGAGGTAGAAGTGTTGGTGATGGTGTGTGGAGGAAGGAGGTAGTGGTGGTGGTGGTGGTGGTGGTCGTATGGAGAGGAGAGGTAGAAGCGGTGGTTGTGTGAATGAGCGAGGTGGCAGTGGCAGTGGCAGTGGTGGTGGTGTGGAGAGTAGAGGTAGAAGTGTTGGTGATGGTGTGTGGAGGAAGGAGGTAGTGGTGGTGGTGGTGTGGAGAGTAGAGGTAGAAGTGTTGGTGATGGTGTGTGGAGGAAGGAGGCGGTGGTGGTGGTGGTGTGGAGAGTAGAGGTAGAAGTGTTGGTGATGGTGTGTGGAGGAAGGAGGTAGAAGCAGTCATGGTGGTTGAGGGGGGCCAGAGTGGTGGTGTTGGGAGAAACACTGTTCTAAAGTAGTGGTTACTAAAGATATATATCATCATCATCATCATCTTGTGTGTGTGTGAGACTACATACATTAGGGTCTTCGACTGGTTTGTATAGGGCTAAAACCTTAAATGGGGATTGGAGGCCTATACTAATATCAGCCCAGTCACAGCACCTTATACTCAATACTTTACTGTCAATACATACTCAGTACTTTACCAAGACATCACAATAATAATAATAATAATGATTTCTACTATAGGCACAAGGCCAGCAATTTTGGGGGAAGGGATAGTTGATTAAATCAACCCCAGTGCATTACTGGTGCTTTATTTATCGACCCCGTAAGGATGAAAGGCAAAGCAAACCTCAGCAGGATTTGAACTCAGAACGTAAAGGGACGCATCTATATGCTGCAAAGCATGGTGTCTGATGCTCTGCCGATACTACTAATATAATAATAATAATATGAAGAAGAAGAATCCATTTGGAGTGTTTCTGTAATGGATTCTTCTGTCAAATGGAAAAAAAAATAAAAGATGTCTCTTTGAATTTCTCAGAACAGGAAATTTATTTGTGTCTCGAGCATGGCTTCTTAAACTATGTATTTGATAGAGTACCCCCCCCCCCCACCTCCTTCCTTTCTAATAAAATTTAATTTCTAATCACCCCCAAATAAATTTGTCGAAAAACATAACTAATTTACCTCATTTTACAACAACTTACGTGAGAAATGAAACTGTAAATTATTAATGTAATATAAATTTACAAAATATTACTAATTTACCAATGTTTAATACACTTGTGAAGTAGTTAGAAAGTTGGGTTCACAATTGTGAGGTTGTGAGTTCGATGGATATGCATTGTGTTCTTGAGCAAGACACTTTGTATCACATTGCTATTTCTACCAGGAGTTGCAACCAGTAGATATTATTAGCAATTGGAAAGACCACTGGAAACATTATTTCCTTGGTTCGACCTTACGAGTTCCACCTCACTCAGTAAGCAAATGAGGTCTGGGATCTTATAGACTTAGATCAATACACCTTACATGAGAAAAGAATTAGTCAACTATAAATGCAGTATAAAATTACAAAAAATAACTAATTTACCAGTGTTTAATACAACTTATATGAGAAATGAATCAGTAAATTAACAAGGCAAACACATCTTTAATGCTTGAATTATTTTTAATGGGTTTTTTTTGTTTTTTTTTTAATCGCTTTGGTGGGCAACAATATTTTGTTCTCATATTATAAAGGGATTAAAATAAGGGCAGTGAATTGGCAGTATCAGTAAAGCGCTGTACAACATGCTTTGCAACATAAAGTTACGTCCTTTTACGTTCTGAATTCAAATTTTGCCACGGTTAGCTTTGTCTTTCATCTTTATGGGTTCGATAAAATAAAGTACCAGTAATGCACTGGGATCGATTTAATTGACTTTCCCCTCACCCAAAATTGTTGGCCTAGTGCCCTAATTCAGAAACAATAC
This sequence comes from Eledone cirrhosa, assembly GCA_964016885.1. Classification (NCBI taxonomy): domain Eukaryota; kingdom Metazoa; phylum Mollusca; class Cephalopoda; order Octopoda; family Eledonidae; genus Eledone; species Eledone cirrhosa. The sequence goes on along the minus strand of OZ024746.1, from coordinate 23,713,142 downwards.
AAAGGGATTAGTAAATGAAAACTATCAAATTCACCCCCTGTGGACCCCTGCCAAAATTGTATTCAACTTTGTATAAGAACCACTTTGAGAAGCCCTAGTCTGGGACATTTAGTTTAAAAAATTCAGTAATATTACTCAATATTGATCCTACTTCCTTTTCTCTTCATTACGTGGCAATAACATTTAACCCTTATATATGAATAAACAATTTAATCTCTTTTCTTTGTTTTTTTTAATCTATTTATTCTCCAATTCATTCGGTTTTCCTTTATCAAAAAAAAAAATAACAATAATAATAATGATAATAAACAAGAAGTCAATTAAAAGTAAAAAAAAAAAACAACATAAAAAAGACATTAAATTGAAAGTTGGAAAGAATTAAAAGTATTTAAAGTTAGAAAGAGAATTAAAAATATTTAAAAAATGTTAAAGAAAAGGTGGGGAAAACAAAGCAATCACACCATGATATCACTTGGGGAGGTCTTCTGGAATCAATAAACACAGTTAAAAGATGCTAAAAACTACTTCTGTGATGATTGCTTAAGGCATTTGTTGTATTTAGTCATAGATCTGCATGAAATAAACTTTATTTATTCTTTCTGTTGGGTTTTTTTCTTTTTTCTTTCTTATTCAATTCATTCTTTTTCTTTTTCTTGTTCTTTTTCTTCCTTTCTTACATTCTTTCTTTCTTTCTTTCTTTCTTTCTTTCTTTCTTTCTTTCTTTCTTTCTCTCTCTCATTCTTGCTAATTTTTCTTTCTTTTTTCCCTTCTTTCTTTCTCTCTCTCTCTTTCTCTCTCTCTCTTGCTCATTTTTCTTTTTTTTTCCTTTCTTTCTTTCTGTTTGTTTTATAAATATATTTATGTGTGTGTGTGTGTGTGTGTGTGTGTGTGTGTGTGTGTGTGTGTGTGTGTGTGTGTGTGAGTGTGTGAGTGTGTGTGCATGCCTGTGTACATGCATGATTATGGGTGTATCTGTATGCCTCTGTGCATGTATGTGTAAATGCATGAGTTTTTTCTGTGTGCATGGGTATATCTATGTGTATGTATATGTATGGGTATATGTATCTGTATGTTCATGGGATGTGGGAATGCACGTTTCTATGTATCTGTGTGTGTATGTATATATGTTTACATGTATCTCCCATTTTTTCTTAGGGTGAATTATTTCTATCATCATCATCATCATCATCATCATTACCCCCCTCGTCATCATTATCATTGTTATTGTTGTGGTTATTATGAAAGACATTTTTTTTTTTTTTTACATTGTTAATTGCTTTTGTTGTGTATTTTCCCTCAATTTTATTGTAACCCCCCTCCCCCCACTGTCCCTGTCTTTATATTGTCCCCTATATGTCGGCCCTTGTGGCCAATAAATGAAACTATTATTATTATCATTGTTATTAATATCATGACAATCAGAAAGTAGTAGTAGTAGTAGTAGTAGTAGTAGTAGTAGTAGTAGTAGCAGCAACAGTAGTAGTAGTAGTAGTAGTAGTAGTAGTAGTAGTAGTAGTAGTAGTAGTAGTAGTAGTAGTAGCAGCAACAACAGCAGCAGTACTAGTAGTAGTAGTAGTAGTAGTAGTAGCAGCAACAGCAGCAGCAGCAGTAGTAGTAGTAGTAGTAGTAGTAGTAGTAGTAGTAGCAGCAGCAACAGCAGTAGTAGTAGTAGTAGTAGTAGTACACTTGTTGTTAATTATCCCATTTACTATTATTTTTAGATTTCCTTGAAAATCTTCCTACATTTTACATTTAGATAGAAACAATTATATTGTACAACTCCCCCATCCCCTTTCACTGGCTTAAAGCAACTACAACAACAATGACTGTGTGAAGGCTAGCAGTTTGACAATGAAAACAATAGCAGCAACAATAACTGCAATATTAACAGCAACTAAACCTTCATAGGAGTGAGCGGTAACAACAAGGACATAGGACTGAGGCCCTTATCATTAAAATACCCAGATATCCAGGCCAACTGGCACACGCGAGTCAGCCAGAGAATACTTTCTCTATTTAAAGCTTTTAACCGCTCGGGCCGGATTTCATCTTCCTCAGTGATCTTGCCATATTTGAGCTCTTTATCTGACTCTTGTGACCTCAGCCTCTGAGAAATTAGTCACCACTCCCAGATGCACCTCGTGTACATCAGAAAATGCTGTTGTGATCAGGTTTAGATCAGCAAAGTATTCTCTTTACCTCAAGAGGATTCACCTATCTGAAGAGAGGAGAGTCCCAGACAAATTCCTGATAGTAGGTATAGAGGAGGACTTCTTATTACAAAGTCGGCAGATGGTCTACCAGAACTCTTTGTTTGTTGATCTGAAGTCAGATTCCAGCTTAACCCCAAAATCCTCTCATGTCTTAACTTTGGACACCTTTACTGTCTCTGCTGCAATTGTTCATGCCTGCTTTTACTGTAAGTGCAAGCTTTGTAGGCCTCCTTCTTTCCTCGAATGACATCTTCGACCTCTTGATTGAACCATGGGGTTCTCCTGCCGTCTGGCACCGCACCAAGCCTCTTTTGCCCACAGCATTTAACAGCTGAAGCAGAAACGGCTGAATTTGGATGCAATAGTATCTGAATACCTGGTCCTGACTTCCTTATCTACCAATGCTTCCCACTATATCCTGTAGGTCGCCCTGGACCTGCCAGTTTTGTGGACATCTTAGATTTAGGTAGTCTCGAGATAACTAGATGGTAATCAGTTGACAGCTCAGCCCGTCTCTTAGCACGACCATCCAGCACAGAATCAAAGAGATCAGAGAAATAACAAAATCAATTATTTATCTCTGTCCCTGATTCACCTTATACCATGTGTATTTATGGATCTCTCTATGCTGGAAGAAGGTGTTCATAATAGAGAGTCCATTGCTAGAACATTAGTCTAACAAGGGGAGCCTATCATTAAAATACCAAAAAAACCTATGAAATACAACTTCATATGAAGACAGCTAAACCTTCATAGGTGTGTGCTATAACAACATAGTAGGACTGAAGACCCTTTCTTTAACCCTTTAGCATTTAGATTATTCTCCATTCACTGTTATATCTTTATGGTAAAAGCTTTAACTCACATAATTATCTCACAATATCTAATCTATGATTTTTGATATTATTTATTTTGAGAACAATACCTTAACATCAGTATGAGTTGAAGTTACAGCCAGTTTGAACAGAAAGAGGTGAGAGAATTCTGGCCAGGTATAGCCGGTTTAAATGTTAAATGGTTAAAACACCCGATGGAAATGATGATGATGATGATGATGATGGTGATGATGATAATGACGACGATAATGAAGACAACGATGATGATGATGATGATGATGATGATACAGTTTATCAGTATGAGAAAGTGTTACATTGTGCTGGAGTTGTTCCAATTTCATTTCCTTTCAAGATGTTTACGCAACTGAGAGAAATATATCTTTCCCTTGCTTCCTAAATAACTAATAATTTTATCAAATTTTCTTTTACCCATGGGAAGAATTGATTTAACTCTTAACTCTTAACGTCTGCTACAACATGAAACCATGTTATCAAGACTTGTTTTGAAAAATACAGTACAGCACCTTGACTACATTACATTTAAAAAATATAATCTTTACTTTAATGATAAATTTATATCTGTATAAATACAGAGTGTGTGACCGAGACTGCAACATTGTGTATATAAGGGACAGGTCTACCAGAGATGTGACAGGTCATACCAGAGATATGGCAGGTCAGACCAGAGATGTGACAGGTCAGATCAGAGATGGGACAGGTCAGACCAGAGATGTGACAGGTCAGATCAGAGATGAGACAGGTCAGACCAGAGATGGGAAAGGTCAGACCAGAGATGTGGCAGGTCAGACCAGAGATGTGACAGGTCAGGCCAGAGATGGGACAGGACATACCAGAGATGGGAAAGGTCAGACCAGAGATGAGACAGGTCAGACCAGAGATGGGAAAGGTCAGACCAGAGATATGGCAGGTCAGGCCAGAGATGGGACAGGTCAGGCCAGAGATGGGACAGGACAGACCAGAAAAGAAACAGGTCAGACCAGAGATGTGGCAGGTCAGACCAGAAATGGAACAGGTCAGACCAGAGATGGGACAGATCAAGACCAAAGATGTGACAGATCAGACCAGAGATGTGACATGTCACACCAGAGATATGACAGGTTAGACTAGAGATGTGATATGTCACACCAGAGATGGGCCAGGTCATACTAGAGATAAAGCATGTCGGCCACTCAGCACGGACTATGAGGAGTCGACTTTCTTCAAATTATAGTTCTTTTATCTTTGTGCTTCTAAATATATCATGTACATTATATATACCCATAAACCACACATAAGACATATGTACCTACCACTGATTACTAAAATACATAAGTAGTTTGAAATATTGTCTACATTTTACATCTGGCCAGGGCCTACCCTAGTTTTGGAGTGAACCTACATTTTACATTTAGCTTGGGCCTGTTACCAGCTTTGAGCACTACATTTTGCATCTGATTGGGGGGCTATTACCAGCTTAGGGATGGGTACATTTTCCATTTAACCTGGGCCTACTACCAACTTTGGGGGCTACATTTTACACCTGATTTGGGTCTATCCCCAGCAGGGATGGGTATATTTTACATCTAATTTGGGCCTATTGCCAACTTTGGGTGCTAACATTTTGCATTTGGCCTGGGCCGGTTTACAGCTTTGAGGTCTGGTCCTATATCTGGTATCTGACCTGTGTCTATTACCTAATTTTATATTTGGCCTGGACCTATAAACAGTGGCGAACTGGGTCTAAAAATATTGGTTGCCAGGAGATGAAGGGGGGGGGCACCTACATATAGAATGCTATCATTTAATTTTTATAATGAATAAATAACATTTTCAAAAAATACATTAGTGGAAACAAAACAGTGCAAAAAAACTTTTGCGGAAAAATATCTTACCTTCTCCAATAAAAAATATGTATTTTGCGAAATCCAGAGACTTTCAATAAAGATCGTTGGTCTTTCACACTCACTCAATATATATATATATAATTGTTTCTACTTTAGGCACAAGGCCAGCAATCACCCAGTGCATTACTGGTACTTTATTTTATCGACCCCGTAAGGATGAAAGGCAAAGTCAACCTCGGCGGGATTTGAACTCAGATCATAAAGGGACGTAACTATGCTGGAAAGCATGGCGTCCGACCCTCTACCGATACTCCCAATCCACCGCCTTTATATATATATATAATATAAGATCAAAAGATGGTTAAAAGAGTTCCATGTATTTTATTATGCGCATTTCAAAAACAAATATCATCATGAGATGACATTTGCGTTTTCGTCAGATAAAATAGGGATACGTGATATGAAGGTTAAAAAACACTTGTGAATAGTGAAGTTTTATATATGTTGATTTAAAACTTCACTATTCACAAGTGTTTTTTAACCTTCATATCATGTATCCCTATTATTAAAATAACAGATTAAAGTTTAAGCATAATATTATATATATATTTGCTCTACGGTTCTTATATATTTGATATATATTTATCCTTATCGAGCCCTCTTTGGATTTTAGTCTTCAAATTTATTATTATTACTAGAAAAACCTGGGACGAGCTGATAAACTCCGACCTCACACACTTACACCTCACCAAGACAATGTCACTGGACCGAGACCTTTGGCGGTACTCAGTAATAGAGAAGACCCGCCTTACCTAAATACAAAGTAAAACCTACTACAGTCAGTAGGCATCTCTAACAAAATACACCCCCGTCCCACCACCCCCACCCCATCCACACCGCCCCCTTCTATGTAAAGTTATGTTGGTGCCACACCATCCAGGCCGAAACAAATGAGATCGTGTAGGTGTCACGACAAAAAAACACACAGTCCACGCTGTAATGTGGCCGTGTAGGCAACACGGTAAAAACCTCCCAGACCCACACTGTAAATGTGGTTGGTGTTAGGAAGGGCATCCAACTGTAGAAAACCTGCCAGACAGTCCTATGTGAGCAAGACAATCACTCTTGCCTCAAGTGGGAAAACCCCCGTCCAAACCCATGCAAGCGTGGAACACGGACGTTAAACGTTGATGATGATGATGATGATGATATATATATATATTATTTGTTTGTTAAAGTATATATATATATATATATATTATTTGTTTGTTAAAGTAATCAAATTAAATTAATTCAACAGTTAAACACACATAGGAATAATAAGGTTGTTTCCAAAGAGCCAGAAGATTGACAAGTCAACTCTAAATATGACTAGGAAAGCCATGAACGACATCACATATGTTTAACTTTGATTTTGAAAGTAGGTTTATAATTATTAATTTTCATTATACTCTTGTAGTTGCCTCCGTGGCCTAGTTGGAGGAATCATAGGCAGTGGTGATTCTGGTCTGAAGTTCGATCCTGGTAGGAAGTAGGGTTCCCGGTTAACCTTTTCAGTTTTTTTCTATGGGATGTAAAATAAAAACTGAAACGGATTACATGTACCCTCTCTCGGCAACCTGGCAACCTGGCCAGTCTGCCACTGCCTATAACCAACTTTTGGGGACAACATTTTACATCTGGCCCAGACTTATTACCATCTCTGTATGGGCCAATGTAGGAAGCTCTAAACAGAAAATAGCTAGGCCCTATGGCTATCCTAATCTGTAATAGTCATTCTTCTGGAAGAGTCAGCATCCTAATCATATATATTCTCATGTATAAGATCAAAGTGAAGGAAACATTAGAAAACAAAATATGAATATGAAATATAAGTTTAAAAATTGATGGATATTTATCTGTTTGAAATCATTGAAAATATTGTAAGATTCTGTAATTTTATTTTGTCTTTTGAAAACAAAAAAAATGTTTTATTGATGTTATATTGATATTAAAGTGAATTGTTTCACAGTGATTCTGTCATGAAAGAGAGAGTGAGGGTTAGGTTGAGGTGGAAAATTGTGGGGTGGGATGGGGGGGTATAAAGGAAATAAGAGAGTGGTGTTGGGGTGGGGGTGGGAGTAAAATGGAAAAAAAGTATGGGATTGAGTGAAACAGAGAGTGTGAGGGGGGGGGGGGGGGTATAATTGAAGAGAGTATAGAATAGAGAAGATGGAAGAAGATATATGGAAAGAATAAATAGAAAAATGAAAGAATGGAAAACAGAAAAATATAAAAAGAAGGGTTTCAAAAAAAGGGAGGGGGCGGAAGAATGAAGGTAAGAAAGAAAGAAAGAAAGAAAGAAAGAAAGAACGAAAGAACGAAAGAACGAAAGAAAGAAAGACAGGTAGGCAAACAGGGAGAGTAAAACAAAACAAATGGATGAGAAAGTGAGGGGGAAGAATAGAGAATGAAAGGAGGGGTTGTTAGAGCAGAATGAGATCCCAAAGAAGGAGAAATTTGAAGGAACTACTAAAAATAAATGTCAATGTATTTATTTTCTCGAAATATTTTATTTACAAAGTATGTTAGTAAGTCACGAGCTAGCAGCAGTAACGACAAACGTCTGCTTCTCTTACAAATAATAAAACTCTATCTGTAGAAATTGAATTTCACAGATAGTCATCATCATATCTTTTTTAAATCAATATTTCTGATATTTATCGTTTGTCTTCTTGTTATTCTTGTTGTTGTTGTTGTTGTCGTCTTTCTACTCAACATTCTCATTACAATGATAAATCTTCTTCATAGCTACAAGTCATTTGTCTTCCAATTTTTTTCAATTTTTTTATCATTAATTTTTTAATCTCGCTGCTGCTCCTGCTGCTGCTGCTGTTGTTGTTGTTGTTGTTGTTCTTCTTCTTCTTCTTCTTCTTCTTCTTCTTCTTCTTCTCTCCCTTATTCTTTCTGTCTTTAGTTTCTTTCTAGATATCTATCTTTCCATCCCTTACATTATCACTTTCTATACCTTTCTCTCTTTCTCTCTCTTTTTTTTCTCTCTCTCTCTTTCCCCCTCTCTCTCTCTCTCTCTCTCTCTCTCTCTCTCTCTCTCTCTCTCTCTCTCTCTCTCTCTCTCTCTCTCAATTCCTCACTCTGTTTCCCTGTCATCTGTTATTTTCCCACTGCTCCTCACACACCTTCCTATATATATATATATATATATATATATATATGTATGTATGTATGTATGTATGTATGTATGTACATATATGTGTGTGTATCTCATCCTACATCTATCTTTGCCTCCTGTCATTCAATTCCCTCCCACGCTCTTTTCTCTCTGTCTCACTCCCACGCATTCTTCTCTGTCACCTCTTACCTCCTCCTTCCCCCCTCTGCCTCCCCCCCCTCTCTCTCTCTCCATGACAAAAAGGATTTCTTGTTTGTGTAACACATCCATAGCTTGTTGTGGAACTGATTCTAATCTAAAGAAACTGGTAAACAAGAACATGCCATGCCATGCCATGCACTCACGAGTTCAAACCTCACCTACCATCCTCTCTACTCTACATCGATCATCATCATCATCATCATCATCACCGTTTTACGTCCGTTCTTCCATGCTAGCATGGGTTAGACGGGTTGTCCTGTTGTGGGCAGTGTCCGGGTCAGGTGACCATGCCTTGCTCATACAGGAACTGATTCTGGCTTGATTTCTACAGCTGGATGCCCTTCCTAACACCAACCTCATTTACAGTGAGTACTGGGTGCTTTTTTTTCCGTGGCGCCTACACGTCCACTTTACAGTGTGGGCTGGGTGCTCTTTTGCCGTGGCACCTCCACGACCACCTTGCAGTGGGAGGGTGTGGCGGCATATTGTCTATATGCTTCAGCTTGTACCCATGGGAGGTCGGGTACTCTGTATTACTGCGTGACGCCAGATGTCACGGTCGTGTGTCATCGCCTTTGAGAGGTGTAATTGGGTAAGGTCAGCCCCTATCACCTCATCCCAGGTCTTCTTGGGTCTCCCCACTCCGCGGTTTCCATTGACTTCTAGTGCTCTGCACCTTTTTATATACCATATACCTCCTCATGGCTACACATGAAACAAAATGTTTTCAGTCAATATATATATATATATATGTGTGTGTGTGTGTGTAAGTATACATATATGTATACGCATATGCAAGTATATATGTATGTATATATATATATATATATATATGTCATTATCATCATCATCATCATCACCATCATCATCGTCCTCATCATTACCACCACCATCATCATTACCATCATTATCATCACCACCACCATCCTCATCCTCATCATCATCACCATCATCATCACCATCATCATCACCATCATCATCGCCATCATCATCATCACCATCATCATTGTCATCATCATTACCACCACAACCGCTATCTTCATCATCATCATCATCATCATCATCATCATCATCATCATCATCATCGTCGTCCTCATCATCATCATTACCACCACCACCACCACCACAACCACTATCTTCATCATCACCATCATCATCATCATCATCATCATCATCATCATCATCATCATCGTCGTCCTCATCATCATCATTACCACCACCACCACCACAACCACTATCTTCATCATCATCATCATCATCATCATCATCATCATCATCATCATCATCATCATCATCATCGTCGTCCTCATCATCATCATTACCACCACCACCACCACCACAACCACTATCTTCATCATCATCATCATCAACGTCACCATCTATTTTCCATGATTGCATGGGTTAGATGGATTCTCATATACCGAGGCTTAACTAGTCAGGTGACCATACCTTGCTCATATACTCCATTTTTTTGGTTTGGTTTCTACAGCTGGATGACCTTCCAAATACTAAGGTGACCTTCCTAATGCCAACCCTTTAACAGAGTGTACTGGGAACATCTTGGCACTATTCTGGCACTAGCACTTTACAGAACGGACTGGGTGTCTATTGTCATGGCACCAGCACCACTGACTTACAGTGTGGGCTCTGTGCCTTTTTATAATGGCGGCAGCAGCACTGGGTGAAACATTGGTGGGGATGGAGGATGAAGAGATGGAGGGAAGGCAGAGTTGTAATAAATATGGGAATAAAAATAAAGATATAGTAAATGAATTCATAACTGTAGCTCAAAAGAATCCTCACGTGATCATAAAGCATGAACTGTTGTAAGTTGAAATACTTCACATCACAGTTAAGTTTAAGTTATTCACCTACAATAAGTTTGGGGACATTGCCAATGTTTTATTTTATAGGCAATGACAGCCAAAGAAAGCAATTAATAGAGATTGGCATAAATTATCTTACATTTGTAATTCTGTATTTGCCAATAAGTAATGTAACTTCTGCTGCCAGCTCAAATGTTCAATAACAAACAAAAAGGTATGGAAACAATGGACCTCAGTCAGTTTTAAGAATAATAATAATGAAATTATTGTGTAAAGTGCTCAGGTGCACTACAACTCGTCAAAGGTGTATGTATAGTACATAGAATAATACACAAATGTCAGGGAAGTGAATAGTGTATGAGTCATGGTATACATGTGTGTATGTGTATGGAGGGGGAACATTAGCTGTAGTGTTGGCGGATCTCGGGAAGCATGGAGGCCTTAAAGGATGCAGTGTCTCAACAGCTAACAACTGATGCAGGTAGTTTGTTCCATGCTTCAACAACTCTGAGCGTGAAAAAATGTTTCCGAAAGTCATGGGAACTGTGCTGTTTTCTGACTTTGTGGGCATGTCCACGTGTGTTAGACACATGGAAATCAAAAAGGTACTCATGATGAGTGTTTCAGTTGTTTGATTAATGATACAGTCTTGCTTGTAAATTAACATGTAGGGACAGGATGGAAGAAGTTTAGGGAACTGCTACTCCTGCTAACAATAAAAGGTTTCTCCCTATGAATGAAAGGTCAGCTGTATGACACCTGTGTGCAAAGTGCCATGCTGCATGGTAGTGAAATATGGGCAGTGACTGCAGAGGATATGCTGAGGGGGGATAGGAATGAGGCAAGCATGCTTCAATGGATGTGCAATGCTGATGTGTGAGAATGACAAAACATGGATGAACTGAAGGAGGAACTGGGCATAAGAGATATCAGAAGTACTTCATTGGTAAAGGCATGTGATGTGCATGGATTATAATCACTGAGTGAAGAAGTGCCAAGTAATCTCAGTGGAAGAAAGCTGCAGTATAGGAAGACCAAGGACAACTATATAAATACTTTAATATAAACAGTTTTGTATTGTAGAACCAGGCACAGTTCCATGTGGTTTGGTATCAAAAAGGTTAATTCTAGTTAAAATGTTTACCTTTTAGTCACCTCAAACAACATACAGTGGTATGATGTATATATACTAAATTATGTACACAGCTGTTTTATTTATGGCATATTTTATTTTGTTAATCTTTGTTAATCTTTGGTTATATTATTTTAACCATGGTGAGGACAGTGGATTGGCAGTATCGATAGAGCATTAGACAACATGCTTTACAGCATAGAGTTACAGCCTTTTACATTCTAAGTTCAAATCCCGCTGAGGTTAGCTTTGCCTTTCATCCATACTAGGGCCGATTTAATCAACTTTCCCCTCCCCCAAATTTGCTTAAATCAGAAGCCATTATTTTAACCCTAGTGGCTGGTGGATTGGCAGAATTGTATGTCAAATGTAGTGCAGCCTTTAGTTGCATCCCTTTACTGTCTGAGTGAAAATCCTGCAAAGGTCAGCTTTGCCTTTCATCCTTCCAGGGTTGATAAAATAAAATACCAGTCACACATTAGGGTCAATGTAATTGGCTATCCCCTCTCCACAAGTTGTTGGCCTTGTGTCTAAATTAGAGATTATTGTTTTAAGTGTAGAACAAAATACCTTGCAGTATTTATGTTGACTATCTGTGCTTTGAATTCAAATCTCGCCATAGTCAACTTTAGATTTCATGTTTTCTGGATCAATAAAATGAAGTATGAATTCAGTATGGTGTATTGTAGCAATTGTCGGAGCATTATCACCAAGTAAACCATGTTTATGATTTGATTTATGAGAGGCAGATGAAAAAGTTCATAGGTTGACTATGGAGGAGTGATGCTAGAGCTGTGAAATCTTGCATGCATTAATTTCAACTCTTCTTATTAATAACTTCATTGTTTCTTTCCAGGGACAATGTTGAAAAATAAACCTCATTTGGTCATTCCATGAGAGTATCTTGGTCAGCCTATGAATTTTTCAGCTAACCCTTGTAGTTCATAAGTACTTCATTTGTGTTTTTAATACCTTTTGAAATGAGGGATGGAATACTTTTACCTTCCCTTTTGGAATGTGGTAAGGGGCATCATATGTTCTCGTGTTCCTCCACATCTTTTCTATAGCTCCATAGGCTTTCTAACTAAGTAAAAAATCAATATTAAAGAAAAGGTATGATTAATTTAATAACCACTTCATTTTCACAGCACCATTTCATTCTACCTTCAGCTGCTATTGAGAAATTGAATTTAAACAAGATTGAAACTATCCAGCCTCCTGACTCTAATAATCCTTGATTAAATATTTCATTCTGTCACTCCTTATTTTATCATAAAACATTATGCACACTGGATATGTGTATGAGCATGTTTGTATAGAAGGGGGGGGGGGGGGGGGGGGTATATATAAATTGATAGATAGATAGGTAGGTAGGTAGGTAGGTAGATATGTTTCTTTATTAGCCACAGGGGCACAAAAGAAGGGGACAAATACAAAGGGGGAAGTTTACATACAATAAAGATGTGTAAAATGTTATCACAAATGCAATTTAAAAAATTAGTCGATTTTCCCCAATAGGGGGAGACAGTTTATATGGGTAACACATACCCCCGAAAAAATGTGCAACCCTCATCTCCAGGAGTACGAAGAGTTTGTACTCCTTTCCTCAACCTACAGGCTGATATACAGAGAAGGCCCATTCACTCGGGCCATTCTCGCCACTTTCACCCACCTTTCATAAAACTTGCTGGGGTACAGCACCTCTCTCTCCATCCTGATTCTTCTTCCAAAGTGGTATTTGAAAAAAAGAATCAGTTGTTGGCCGGAGAGAAAGGTGTCTGACCTCAGCCCTTTCAACCTTGTCCACCATACAACCTCTTTCGCCATAGCTATCACACAAAGGAAAACCGCCTCTCCTTCGTTTTTGAAGGAGGGTGGCGGTTTGATCGATGGTCAACCGGATTGGTCCCACCCACGACAATAGTCGTTCTACATAGCCCCACAGGTCAGTGACGCCCGGGCAGTGTATGAATGCGTGCGTGACGGTTTCTTCGTTACGCACGCACCTCGGACAGATCTTTTTTGCAGGGTCCCTGCCCAGGCTCCCATGTCTGTAGAGCTTGTCTCGAACTGGTAGAGCTCCTCAGTAGCACTGCCAGGCCAGGGACTTTTGGAAGTTGTCCATCGGTCCCGGGCGGAAGGTCCTACCGAACAGACTGTCCAGTTCATCTTCCTCTACGCCTAGAGTTTCACCGAGCGCGTCGTCGCACTTGTTGCGGATCAACCCTCTATAGAATGGCGACGTGGAGTCTCCACTGATCGCCGGGTCCACCTGCCAGAGGGCTGTGAGCGCCTGAGCACATTCGATGTGCCAGTCGCCCATTTTCCTCGGTCTTTGCTTGACCCAGGACTGCATCTCGGTCAGCGAGACGAGTCGTGGGAAGGCTCGCCTCACGAACGGGGCCCACACCGGTTGTCCGGTGAGGAATAGATAGAGAGATAGATAGTGGAGGCACATGGCTTAGTGGTTAAAGCATTGGCCTTGCAATCGAAAGGTTGTGAGTTCAATTCTCAGACCGGGTGATGTGTTGTTTCCTTGAGCAAGACACTTTATTTCACATTGCTCCAGTTTACTCAGCTGTAGAAATGAGATGATAGGGACTGGGGTCCATATCATTCCACTGCAAAGTGGTCGTGGAGGTGCCATGGCAAAAAAGCACCCAGCACTCACTGTAAATGAGGTTGGTGTTAGGAAGGGCATCCAGCTGTAGAAATCAAGCCAGAATCAGTTCCCGTCCCACCCTTGCAAGCAGGGAAAAAGCGAACGTAAACTGAAATGATGATGATGCTGATAGATAGATAGATAGATAGATAGATAGATAGATAGATAGATAGATAGATAGATAGATAGGGATAGATAGATAGATACATTGGTCAAAATTTATGTTGGTCCAGAATAGAAGTGAAAGAAAAATAATTTAAAATGTCATTTAAAGTAAAAGGGGAGGAAATTGTAATGGATATGTGAGAAAAACCTTTTTATAGCAGCAGCTTGTAGTGCTATTTCAAATGGCACTAGAATGCTAAAGACCAAAATCTCATTGATCTATCTTAGCACTGAACATTGGCAGTAAAACTGAAGAAGTGTAGTATTATTGAGGTAGTAATTGAAAAGATTGATTTAGACAGGATGACTAATGTTTTTAGTGTGTGTGTTGCATTTTGGGGCTGAAGACATATATAAAGGTAAACATTTTAACTAGAATTAACCTTTTTTATACCAAAACCACATGGAACCGTTCCTGATTCTACAATACAATACTGTTTATATTAAAGTATTTATATTTATCTAAAAACCTTCTATCATGATTTTATGTAAGAGGCTTTGTTGAGTTATCTGCCAAACATCAGTTTAATAATGAGCAAGTTAGTTGTATTACTAAATCCTTCAAAATACTTGATCATTTTCAAGATTATTTGAAAATCCTAAGCAATATCTTTCATTAGAAATATGGTAGTGAAAGAGTGATGATGATGATATATCTATATATGTATATATATATTATATATATATGTTTTTCAAAAGATGGTCACTCAATAGGTTTGATGCTGAGTGCAGCGAAAAGTGAGACACTCGCCCTCCCTGGGAAGCCTGCTCAGCGCACTTTACATGTGAATGGAGTTCCACTGAAGCAGGTAGAGATGTTCAAGTATCTCAGAGCTGTGTTCACAAGTGATGGAAGGCTAGAGGCTGCCATGAAGATGGAAAAATGGACGTAAAATAATGGACGTAAAAATGATGATTATGAAGATATTACATATGTGTGCGTATATATACCCATGTTTGTGTTTATGACCTGTAACTTAGGGGTTCATTAAAAAGAGATTAATAAAATAAGCATCAGACTTAAAATAAATATACACCGGGGATGAAATGATCAGCTAAATCCATTTATGGTCGTGTCGCAGTATGGCTGCAGTCAGCTGACTGTAACTAGTAAAATAATTAAATAATTAATTAACTAATCTATTTTAAATGAGGTTTGTCTTATACGTATATATATTCCATGTTAATCATTATCTCTTTCATTATCATATTTCTAATGAGATACACTACTTATGAATTTTAAATTATTTTGAAAATAACTAACATATTCATCATCATCATCATCAACATCCTCCTCATTCTCATCATCATCATCATTATCATCATCCTCATTTTCATCATCATCATCATCATTTAATGTCCATTCTTCCAATTAGAGCTACTGTCCTCTCATACATGCTGGGGGGGTCATGTCTCCATTACATAAGTTTCAGTTTGGCATAATTTCTATAACTTGATACTCTTTCCATCAGCAACCACTTTACAGAGTAGCATTGGGTGCATTTTATGATGGCACCGACACAATGGAGGTTGTCTTTTCATTGACATAACTAAAGAGTCCTCTCAATCCATACTTTGGCATGGCTGGGTGTCCTTCCTAATACTAGCCACTTTACAGAGTGTTCTAGCTGCATTAAATCATGGCACCAGCACTGGAAAGGTTATCATTTCCTTGACACAACTAAAGAATCTTCTCAATCTTTTGTTTGGTATAGTTTCTACAGCTGTCTTTCCTAACACACACATATAGATCTAGGTGATTATGGCTTTGCTATGGTGTGAGTTACAAAGCAGTAAAATATAAAATTATCAATACCTTTAAACAGAGGCGTAACTAAAGAAAATAGTGCTGAGGGTAAGCAGTGAAATTGTGCCCATAATTACCTATGGACCTAATAATATATACAAATGGTTTACATCCAGCCAATATATTGCTCCTAACCCATGTTAATCAAAGACAGATCATACATCTGAAGAAATTTCTTTTTCCACTCTTCAACAATAGCTTATCTGACTTTAATAGAAAGTGTTCCTGGTCCAAGTGGCACATCCACCCACTTCAAGTGACACCCGTGGCCCATGTCATGCTTGCCATACCCTAGTTAGGCCTCTGCCTTTAACTAGAGTTGAATAATATTTAGTCAAAATTGAGTCTGCATGAGTCAGTACTCTGAGTTTCTTGTTACTGACTCCAATGGATCACATCAAACCAGTGCCAACATGGAGAGTGGACGTAGAAATAGGGACAGTGATACTACTGATGATAAGGACATTAATAATTGTTTCTACTTTTGGCACAAGGCCAGCAATTACCTCCAATGCATAACTGGTACTTTATTTTATCGACCCTGTAAGGATGAAAGGCAAAGTTAACAGCGGCGGGATTTGAACACAGCACGTAAAGGGCCATAACTCTATGATGCAAAGCATGGTGTCTGACACTCTACCGATACTGCCGAATAATTATAATTGTTTCTACTTTAGGCACAAGGCCAGCAACTACCCAGTGTATTACTGGTACTTTATTTTATCGACCCCGTAAGGATGAAAGGCAAAGTCAACCTCGGCGGGATTTGAACTCATAATTATAATGATGACGAAAATGGTAGTTGATGACGATGCTGCTACTGATGATGATGATGATGATGATGATGATGATGATGATGATGATGATGATGATGTCAGTGATGAAGCAGATTTAAGTCAATGTTAAAATACCACAATGTCACAATCACAGCATATAACAACATTACATTTTATTGATTATTTTTAGTCTGACCATGAAATAATAGTTAACTCTTCTAGATACATGATGATAACAATACTTACTGTCACATATATACTGAAATACTTGCCTAAGATTTGAATCAAGACTCTTCTACATGATGATAACAATACTTACTGTCACATATATACTGAAATACTTGCCTAAGATTTGAATCAAGACTCTTCTACATGATGATAACAATACTTACTGTCACATATATACTGAAATACTTGCCTAAGAATTCAATGATTAGCAACAAGAATATTTTTAATGTCCTCAGGAACCCAAAAGAAAATAGGAAAATTCTTAAATCCTTTTATTTTTTTTCTTCCTCGTTTCAGTCATTAAACTATGGCCAAGCTGGGGCAATGACTTGATTTAGTCGGCCATATCAATCCCAGCAATTGTGATGATGATGATAGTGGTGATGTTGGTGATAATGATGATAATGATGATGATGATCATCATCATAATGATAATTGTTACTACTTTTGGCACTAGGCCAGCAAATTCCCCAGTACATTACTGGTACTTTATTTTATCGACCCCGTAAGGATGAAAGGCAAAGTTAACCTTGACGGGATTTGAACTCAGAATGGCAAGGGCCGTAACTCTATGCATCAAACCATGGCGTCAGACCCCCTACCAATACTGCCATGACATGCTGTTGTTGTTGAAGATGGTGATGATGATAATGATGACAACAATGATGATGATGATGATGGCAATGATGATAAGGGTGATGTTGATGATGAGGACAAATGACGACGACGATGATAATGATGATAGTAACGGTGGCAATGATGACGAGGATGCTGCTGCTACTGATGCTACTGCTGATGACGTTGATGATGATGAAGATGGTGATATGGTTTGAGGATGACAATGTAGAGGAGGAGGAGGAGGAGGAGGAGGAGGAGGAGGAGGAGGAGGAGGAGGAGGAAGAAGATGAGGAGGGTGATAATGATGATGAACAATGTTCCAATAAGAGAAACATAGATGACAATTTCCTGAGAAAACTTCACACCTGTGAAAATTGGAAAACTAGGCAAAGGTGATATATAGATGGAATTACTCTGACAGAAGACACTCTGACGTTATGGGATGGTGTGAAGAATGTTAATGTGTATGTCTCTCAGTTAATATCTTATTTATTTCTTCTACCATTCCTGGAACTGGCTCCTGTCTTTCAAGTAATTCTTTAACTCTTTCGATACCAAACCATCTGAATCATCCCCCAGTTCTATGATAAAAAGCTGTTTACCTTGAAATATTTATCATCATCATTATCATTTAATATCCCTCTTCTCTGCTAGCAAGGGTTGGATAGGTCTTCACTGACAGAGTCAGTACTAAAGCAGGGCTGCTGACCTCTCAAATAGGTCAGGAGTTCGCATCTCACTTACATACAGTTCCACATTCTACCAAATTCATTTTATTATGTCACCAGCACTAGAGAGCTTGACATGTTTTTGAGACAACTGCAAAGTCCTCCCATCCCTTATTTGGGCAAGTTTTCCATTGAATGATGTCCTTCTTATGACCAAAAACTTTACAGCATGTAGAGGGTGCACTTATCACCAGCACTAGAGAGATTGTCAGGTCCATGGTACAACTTAAGGGTCCACCCAACTCTTTCATCTAAAAACCATTCATTATAATTTTATGTAAGAATCTTTAAGTTATGTTCCAAACACCAGCTCAATAATGGGAAATTTAATTATATTATTAAATCCCTCCAAATTCTTAATTGTTTTCAAAATTATTCAAAAACAATAGAAATATGGTAGTAAAGGGTGAAGTACAAAACTTGATTTATTCAAAGTTCAGTTTTTTTCTATTGAAGTGTGTTTGATAGATAATGCAAAATACTTGTTTGACTTATAATATTGTGTAAGAAACTTTGTTAAGTTTTGTTCCAAGCAAGTCTTAACACCCTTCCTTATGCCAACCACTTTAAAGAGTGTACTATGTGTATTTTATCATGGAATCAGTGTTAGAAATGTTGCTATGTCCTTGACACAATTGAAGAGTTCTTGCAACCCTTTTTGGCATGGTTTCTACTGTAATACACCCTTCCTTATACCAACAACTTTACAGAGTGTAATGGGTGTATTTTTTCATGCTACCAATACTAGAGACATTGTCGTATCCTTGACATAAGTGAAGAGTTCTTGCAACCCTTTTTGACAAGGTTTCCACTGCAGGATATACTTCTTTGCACCAACAACTTTACAGAGTGTGCTGGGTGTATTTTATCATGATAGCAACATTACTTGTTTAACTTTGAATCTTTTGATATGTCAAGTAAAATCTGAAAGAGAATATTTCAATAAATACTAAGAATACTGAAGAAGACCAAGATATTGGTAAATAACAAGACAACATGAGAGACACTATTAAGCACTGATCAATAATATAACACCAAAGATGTATCAATGCAGAATTGTGCAATGTTGTCTTCAATAATAAATAAAAGAATTACAAAATAATAAAAAAACAATAAAATTGGTTCCTAAGTAGCTTTCCATAAAAATAAACATATTCTTTCTTTCTTTTATTCTTTTACTAGTTTCAGTCATTTGACTGCGACCATGCTGGGGCACTATCTTGAAGGGATTCAGTACATGTTTTTTTCAAATCTGATACTTATTTTGTCGATTTTTTTTAATCACTAAGTTATGGGGCATACAAACACAGACACAAATATAAAAATAAACGGAAAACACACATCTGGATGTGTTTATATATATATATATATATATATATATATATATATATATATATATATATATATATATACTAGCTGAGGTACCCAGTAATACCCGGGAGCGGGGGCATTCCCAGTTCTCATTAAAATGCCCAATGCCTCACAGACCAAAAATGAAATCAAAATATAAGACAGATAATGAAAAGCGAAGACAAATTCATTTACGAAACAATAATACAAACAAATATTGTTGATTACATTGATCAGGCAAAAAAATGTTTGTCAGAGAAGTTGAGTGTTGCTATAAGGAAAAAAATAGAACGCCCATTAGAGTGTCTTAATACTATTGAAATTTGCTGAAATTTCCCTATGGTTTAAATTTCATATAAATCGAAGGGAAAAGATTTTCAGTAGGGGTTTGAGCCCCCAGGGAACCCTTTGATTAGAATGAAATATACATAAGAAATCAAATTGGCATGAGCCCCACACACGTGTTAAGTTTCATCAAGATCGGTTTGGTAGTTTTTGAGTTTTAGGTTCACAAGCAAATCCACAAACCAACACACACACAAACAAACAGAAATTGCCATTTATGTATATATACCCAGCCCAAATACTGCCCCTACTATGAGCAAGGCATGACATAGCCAACTGGTCAGATCTCCCTTATAATGGGACCACCCAGTTACACACTGTAAACGTGGTTGGTGTTAGGAAGTGCATCTAGTTGTAAAAATCTAAGCCAAAATATAGTTCCATTTGAGCAAGGTGGCCAAACTTGTTTCATAACATGGACGACCCATCTAATCTTCATGAAGCATGGAAAATGATGTTGAATGATGATAATGATGATATATATATATATATATATATGGAGGCACATGGCTTAGTGGTTAGAGCATTGGCCTTGCAATCGAAAGGTTGTGAGTTCAATTCTCAGACCGGGTGATGTCTTGTTTCCTTGAGCAAGACACTTTATTTCATATTGCTCCAGTTTACTCAGCTGTAGAAATGAGATGATAGGGACTGGGGTCCATATCATTCCACTGCAAAGTGGTCGTGGAGGTGCCACGGCAAAAAAGGACCCAGCACTCACTGTAAATGAGGTTGGTGTTAGGAAGGGCATCCAGCTGTAGAAATCAAGCCAAAATCAGTTCCTGTCCCACCCTTGCAAGCAGGGAAAAGCAGACGTAAAATGAAAAAAATGAAATGATGATATATATGTATATATATATATATATATATATATATGTGTGTGTGTTAGGAAGGGCATCCAGCCGTAGAAAACCTGCGAGATAGTCCTATACGAGCGAGACATGGTCACCCAACCAATCTTGCCTCAAATGGGACAATTCCCATCTAACCCATGCTAGCGTGGAAGATAGACATTAAACGATGATGATGGTGATAATATATGTGTGTGTGTGTGTATTTATATATATATATATAGGGCAGGTAAAATTCCCGAGGTCCATGGACAAGTTCTCTCCAGTGGTCTCTGTCCCTCATTATCGCTGCCATGTCCTGCATCTCCAAGAGACCAGTGTCTGTCCTTAGGGCATCAACATATGTTAACTTTGTCTTCCTCTTCCAGTGTGTCCATGTAGGGGCTCCCACAGGAGCACTAAGTGCATGGACAAGTCTGGCCACCTTGCTAGAATGGAACTGTATTTTGGCTTCGATTTTTTTCTTTGATTGCTCCAGAGAAATACATTGGCTCCCTACCTTTTTATCATTGCAGTGGACTATTGTATGCGCCTTGTGCTGGAGAAACACCAGGCTTTACTGTAACACCAGCTCAGAGCAGGAGAGTTAAGGCGAAAAAGATATCGGATGCTGTATTTGCCGATGACATAGTTTTGGTGACAAACACAGTGAAGGAGGCAGAGGATTTGATGCAGGAGGTGGTAACTGCGTCGATGAGTGTGGGGCTGAGAATGAATGAGATTAAGATGAAATATCTGGTAGAGAATATTAAGAAGCCAGAGAAGATTAATAATGTAGGCAGGAAGCTGCTAGAATTGGTTGAGGACTTCCTGTATTTGGGAGCAAAGATTGGGAATACGGAGGATGATGTGGTCGAGAGGAAGAGCAAAGCCTGGGCGGCGTGCCACAGCTTGAGATCGGTGTAGAAGTCAGACCTTCGTAAAGACCTGAAGATCCGTCTCTCCGTTGCTGTAGTGGAGTCTGTGCCGCTGTATGGGTCTGAGACTTGGACACTGACCAAGAAATTCACTCAGATGGTGGATGGGTGCTACACGAGAATGCTGAGGATGGCTCTGAACATTAATCAGTATTCACTGAGGATGAAAATCTCAGAGCTGTACGGGAGCCTCCCAAAAGTCAGCTCAAAAGTGATACAGAGGAGACAGAGGTTAGCTGGACATGCTCACCGACATCCAGAGTTGATATATATATATATTTATATATATATATAAAGTAAACGTGAATAACAAAGTAAATGACACAGTACAGTGAAGAAATATATTAGTTTAATGCTTGAAATAATAGGAAAAGAGTATTAACGTTTCACACACTAGTCCTTCATCAGAAGATAGAATGAGAAATAAAAGATGAAATAGAAAGAGAATGAGAAGAGGAAGGAATGGAAAAAAGATTGAGAAAAAATACACATGTATGTATTCATATATATATGTATATTGGCTATTGCTTCATCTGGCAGTTACATGAAACAATAGTTTTCTGCAGATTCCTACTACTATATTTCATGCACAAACAATTGCTCAACCCAAGGCGATAAAAAAATAAACTTATCCTAGGTACAATTCAGTGAGATTGAACCTAAAACTATGTGATTACAAAGCAAACTCTTTAACCACTCAACCATAGGGATGACCATATTTGTTAGGGTTTTGTTTTAATTATTTAGCATGAAAAAATATAAAGCACACAGAGATGACCATTCTTCATAGTTCCTTCAGAGCTAAGATTCCATCAATATTGATGATTCTCCACCTAAAAATTGATTTTGATGTAGGATAATATTAATTTAAAGAATTATTTGATGTAGCTGAAGAAAAGTTTGCAAATTCAATATAATTGAAAATTGGCTGAGATGGAAATTTATAATCACAAATGGCTTCTTGCTAAGGTGTAACCATTTGGACTTGAGAATTATTATCATCATCATCATAATAATAATAATAATGATAATGACTATCATCATCATCATCATTATTATTATTATTTCACATTGTCTTTCATCCTTATGGGGTCAATTAAATAAAGTACCAGTAACACACTGGGGTCGAATTAATTGACCTTCCTCCAAAAAAAAATTGCTGGCTTTGTGCCTAAATCAGGAACCATTGTGGATTGGCAGTATCGGTAGAGGGTCGGACGCCATGCTTTCCAGCATAGTTACGTCCCTTTACGATCTGAGTTCAAATCCCGCCGAGGTTGACTTTGCCTTTCATCCTTACGGGGTCGATAAATCAAAGTACCAGTAATACACTGGGTAATTGCTGGCCTTGTGCCTAAAGTAAAAACAATTATTATCATTATTATTATCATTATTATTATTGGTGGATTGGCAGTATCGGTAGAGGGTCGGACGCCATGCTTTCCAGCATAGTTACGTCCCTTTACGATCTGAGTTCAAATCCCGCCGAGGTTGACTTTGCCTTTCATCCTTACGGGGTCGATAAAATAAAGTACCAGTAATGCACTGGGTAATTGCTGGCCTTGTGCTTAAAGTAGAAACAATTATTATTATTGAGGGCAGTGTATTGGCAGTATCGGTAGAGTGTTGGACAACCATGCTTTGCAGCATAGAGTTACGTCCCTTTGTGGTCTGAGTTCAAATCCCGCCAAGGCTAGCTTTGCCTTGAGGTCAATAAAATAAAGGACCAGTAATCCACTGGAGTCAATTTAATCAACTTTCATCTCACCCCCAAAAATTGCTGTTCTTGTGCCTAAAGTAGAAACCATTATTTCAAAGTGTTTACTTATATTTATCTAAAAATCTTCCATCATAAATTTATGTAAGAACTTTAGTTGTGTTATGTTCTCAACAACGAAGTTATTTACATTACTAAATCCTCCAAATTCTTGATTATTTTCAGGATTATTTGAAAATCATTGACAGTGTCTTTCAGTAGAAATATGGTAATGAGAATGTTAAAGAAAAAAAGTTAACATTTTCATCATTATTTCATTGTTCTTTACATTGTTGTTTATGTTGTTGTTGTTGTTTTTATTGCCATATTTGGCTGTATTGTCTTGCTTCTATGTAGCTGTCACACTTCGATGCTGAGATTGGGAGTGACCTTTGTTGCTCAGTCCACTTTGACAGTTTTTGACAGGCAACTGAGAACATATGCATATATACATACACATGTACATACACACACACATACACACATTACACACATACATACACACATACATACATACATACACTCATACATACATACATACACTCATACATACATGCATGCATGCATACATATATACATACATACAAATATGCATACATACATACATTCATACATACATGCATACATTGATATATACATACATACAAACAAATATGCATACATACATACATGTATGCACACATACATACATACATACATACATACATACATACATACATACATACATACATACCACATACATACATACATACCACATACATACACACATACATACATACATACATACATACATACATACATACATACATACATACATACATACATACATACATACATACATATTCATACACACATACATACAGATAGACAGACATACATACATAGTTAATGGCAGCAGAAAGTAGGGACTGTACTGTCTGTATGTACATTGACAGTTACTTATGGAAATGAACTCAGATTTTAAAAGCATAAAATGAAAGATTAAGTGCGTATTTTCACATCTGTATATGCATATATATATATATATAGAGAGAGAGAGAGCGAGAGAGGGGGGGGGAGAGAAAGAGAGGTGAGAGAGAGGATAGAGAGAAATTTGAAATAGGTGCACCTGTAATAATTGAAACCAGGAGATGAAAGACAGAATAAATGGTAGTGTCACAGTATGGCCATATCAAAATGTCTGGAACCATGAGGATTATAGTAGAATAGAAGGTGGTACCCCAGTATGGTCACAGTCTAATGTCTGAAACCAGGCGATGAAATACAGAATAAATGGTAGTGTCCCAGTATGGCCATATCAAAATGTCTGGAACCAGGAGGATTATAGTAGAATAGAAGGTGGTACCCCAGTATGGTCACAGTCTAATGTCTGAAACCAGGCGATGAAATACAGAATAAATGGTAGTGTCCCAGTATGGCCATATCCTAATGTCTGGAACCAGGAGGATTAGAGTAGAATAAAAGAATATATGTAAAGTTTGTAGCAATGAAAAGTAAGTTCTTCCTAAAACCCTTAAGATGATTACATCAGCTTCTAAGTCACATTCCATGCATTGTAACATATCTGCTTGGTTTTCATTGACCTGTAACATAATTTAACATGGATTAGTTTAGACCATGTAGTGAATAACGCAATCTCAATATTTTTTTTTTTTTTTTGTCGTCAGAGCAAGAAGTGTCAAGAACCAGATTTGTGTCAACTTGCCAAACTGTAAGTTGAAATAATTTTTTTAGGAGGGGGGCACATAATTGGAAAAAGGAGAAAAGATGCACATTGTATTAGGCTGAAGGTATAAAAAAATAAAGTGTCTTGCTCAAGGACTAACTGTGCTGTTCAATCCAGAAATTAAAATTACAACTTTATGTTTATGAATCAAACAGCCTAACCACTAAGTAATGTATATATGTATAAATATGATCTCTTTTTGATCAACCATTTTCAGATCTTGTTTTTGTTAAAGATTTATTATAGTTGAATAAAAAAAATTGTTATAGTTCTGTGTATCACTGCTGTAAATATTCACAGAATCTATTATATCCTTCACTATTCAATCCAATCCAAGGTTTCCTTACTACTGTTGGAGGAGCCTCTCCTTGGTTGACCTCCACCACTTTCTATTTGATTTTGTTAATGTCAAGGATGTAGCCATACACACTACACTTGGCCAATTGCAGGTTGGTGAGGCTATTTAACCCATAGTTCGGTTGGATGGCAGATAACTCTGAGGAGTTCATCCACCCTTTTAACAGCTCTTGTTTTTCGTGCTGCTGGGCTTCTATATATTTATAAAGAAAAAATAAAAAAAGGATCAAACTATTAACTATATTTGTCATACTTTCCATATATTGATAGATTATTGAACACCAATTGATCACCAATAATTGGATTATATGCCGATAAATATTTTTTAGTTTTCTCTTGTATTTTTGCTGTTATATCAGAGTAATTGCTTTTTTACAGATGGATGCTCTTCCGACCCACATAACGGTGGAGTAATCACTTTAGGTGGTAAATTGGCAGAGTTGTTAGTACATTGGATAGACTGCTTTATTGTATTGGTTCTCGTTCTCTTCACCCTCAGTTCAAATTCTTTTGAGGTTGATAAATATAATACCAGTTCACTACTGGGGTAGATTATTCACCTATATATATTTCTTTCTCAATTCTTCTCTTTCACTTTCTCTGAAAAAAAATCACCTGCATTCTGAATTGGAAAGGGATAGACTCTGCCAGGTTTAACTGCCCCCCACCCCCCACCCACCCCCATGATTCTGTTAAGAATTAAGGGTCCATGGACAGATAGTTATCACATTTAATTATATTTCTTATATTTATTTATATTTTAAAAGGCAGTGGATGAGAGTGTTGGTAGAGCATCATAGGTGATAGTGGTGGTGGTGGAAAATGTGCTAATTATTATTTTTTCCATGTGTTATTGTGATGTATGGAGCAAAAAAAGGTTTAAGAACCATTGGTTTGGATTAAAGTTGTTACACAGATGACATGATGTCTTGATATTTCCCTCAATAGATGACATTTTAATCTTACAGTAACTGTGAACAAGACACTTACCATAATATGTATATAAGTTAGTTGGGTTAAATCACAGTTTAAAAAAGTAAATAAATATAACATGTGTTGCATTAATTTCCTTGAAGCCTTTGAATCTATATTTTTAAAAAATATTTAATTGTGAATGGATGGATTAATCTATAAGAGCTTGGAGTAAAAAAAAAAAATGAAATAGAATGTGTCTATATAAAAATAAATATATAGCGTAAATAAATGGGAAAAATAGATAAATAGATGAAGATTAACAATATTTTTCCTCCAGAATTTCTTCTGATCTTTTAATAAGATTTCCTGTGCATTCCAGGTGTAACCATGTTTTTCTCTTTCTATCAAAGAATTCCATGTTTATTTAGCAACAATGTTCAATATGTCTAGACTGCCTCAAAGGAAACACCAAAAATGGAAATAGATAAGAAGACAAGATAAAGAAGAAAAAAAAAGTAAATAATAAAAAATAAAATAATAAACAAACAAATCTTTAATCAATGTCTTGAATTATCAATAATCAATATAGATTCCTTGCAGGCAGCTGTTTCAACAAGAGATAAAGTCTTATATAATATTATTTGATGGTTTGCAACTGTAACTATGAAGAAATGTATCTGTAGACAATAGAAGATTTGTTAATCAAAATATTTCTCAGAAACCAATTGATAAATTAATTCACACTCATAATTGCTGCCATAGCGAGAGCAATGGGCTGGGATGGGCTGGGTTGGGCTTGACTGGGCTGCGCTGGGTTGAGCTGGTGGAAATAATAACAAGAAGGCATCAGTTTTTACAAAACAAAAATAAAATGTTAGTAAAGAACTGGGATCAATATAATCGACTTTCCCTCCCTCCCCCACCAAAAATTGCTGGTCTTGTGCCAAAATTAGAAACTAATATTTTACACCCACTTTCACACTAATATGGGTTGGGTGTAATGTTCCATTTAAGTTGTGCAAGTGTATGTCCACACAGTCATTTGTATTGGTGCAGTGCACATCAATATGTTGCCAAGCAATAACTTTCAATTTAAGATATTTTTTGCACAAATCATCAAATATTCTACTCAGTAGTTGGTAAAAAAATTAGAAAGAAAGTTGTTAAGATGGGTTATTAGAGACAGAACTAATATCTTATTCAGAGATGCTACTTTCAAAAATGGGGCACGGAACCACATCACATTTATACATTCTAAATGTTGGTGATTGTTATTTCTTTGACAAGACTAAAGAGCCATTTCGACACTGTTGTCTCCAATCAATTGTCAATGACTTTACAGAGTGTACTGGGTGCATCTTTTCATAGCACCAGCACTGGAGAGGTTGTTCTACACTATGTTGTTTCCAATTGTCAATGACTTTACTGAGTGTACTGGGTGAATTTTATTGTGGCATTAGCACTTGAGATGTTGTTAAAGTGGTGCCCCAGCATGGCCACAGTCAAATGATTGAAACCAGTAAAAGAATAAAAATTGTAAATATAATAAGTAAGAAAGAGTTCAGTTAAATTGTCTATTACATCAGTCTGCTATGAACTGGTTCTTGTAACTGATAAAAGAAAAGCTATATGTCATCATGGAAAACATTTTATTAATTAATATTCCAGCTGGTAGATATGGTGGAATGGCAGTATCGGTAGAGGGTCTGACGCCATGCTTTGCCGCATAGAGTTACGGCCCTTGCCATTCTGAGTTCAAATCCCACCGAGGTTAACTTTGCCTTTCATCCTTATGGGGTCGATAAAATAAAGTACCAGTAATGCACTATGTAATTGCTGGCCTTGTGCCGAAAGTAGAAACAATTAATTAATATTCCAGCTTTTCTGAATACTGAAGTCAAGACACATCCTCACCATCATCATCATAATAATAATGGTTTCTGATTTAGGCACAAGCTCAACAATGTGGAGGTGGCGGGGGAAGTCAATTAAATTGACCCCAGTGATTTACTGGTACTTTATTTTATCGATCCCATAAGAATGAAAGGCAAAACTAACCTCAGTGGGATTTGAACTCAGATTTCTCCTCCCCAAAATTGTTGGCCTTGTACCTAAATCAGAAACTATTATTTAGTGACTGTGAAGGGCAATGGATTGGCAGTATCGGTAGAGGGTCGGACGCCATGCTTTCCAGCATAGTTACGTCCCTTTACGATCTGAGTTCAAATCCCGCCGAGGTTGACTTTGCCTTTCATCCTTACGGGGTCGATAAAATAAAGTACCAGTAATGCACTGGGTAATTGCTGGCCTTGTGCCTAAAGTAGAAACAATTATTTAGTGACTGTGATAAATCCAGAGAGAATAATGTTGGTGACATTTGTTAGACAGAACAGGAAGTTAACAAATTAGAATTATTATTTATAGAACATAGAAGAGTCATTAAATTGATTGAAAATGTTGGCTAACTCTACACATTTTATATTTGGCTACGTAAAGGTTATATTGGTTTATAGCTTAAACAGATGCACAGCGTGATCTCAGTAATTTATGGGCAGCACAGCTTAAACAAATGAAAATGTTCAATTGACTTAGATATTGAAATACAAATGTTCACTTTTTATAAAAGAAGTAAGACTATAAATATATATATATAGATAGATAGATATATGAGAAGAAGTAGAAGTATCTGTTTTATGTAGGCTAATTCATGTTTGTGTAAAGTGGATATGAGTAACAAAAAATGGAAGGAGCAACTTGCCAGTTAATTGTGCTCAATGTGGCTGGCGGAGTTATATATATATATATCGTCATCATCATCATCCTCATCATCACCACCATCATCACCACCATCATCACCACCATCATCACCACCATCATCATCACCACCATCATCACCACCATCATCACCACCACCACCATCGTTTTTGCTTTAATTTTTCTATGTTG
This sequence comes from Eledone cirrhosa, assembly GCA_964016885.1. Lineage (NCBI taxonomy): Eukaryota > Metazoa > Mollusca > Cephalopoda > Octopoda > Eledonidae > Eledone > Eledone cirrhosa. The sequence goes on along the minus strand of OZ024746.1, from coordinate 23,683,774 downwards.
GCATGGGTTGAACAGGACTCATAGACACTGTCTTTGTCACATAGGAATATGGTGTACCTATTCTAAATCAGATGCAGTCACATATCTATCTAAGTATCTATCTCTCCCTTTTTCTCACTCTCTCTCTCTATGTATAAATATATGTGTGTGTGTGTGTGTGTGTGTGTGTGTGTGCATGTATCTGGTTTAGAATACGTACATCGTATCCATATATATGTTATGATGATGATGATATATACTGTATATATATATATATATATATATATATCCAGAGAATATCCAACCGATAAGGTATGATTTTCATGGGTATGTCTCTATTTATAAAACAAACTTTGTATTTTATCTGAGGAAAGCGTACCAATGTGTTTTGGAACCCTTGGAATATATATAATAAAATAAATATGGTTTTATAAATATAGTTTCCATTTATTTAATATCATTGTATATATATATATATATATATATATATATATATAAAAAACATGAGAAGAAAGAATACTGCGTGGTTGCACATGGGTTACATATGATAAAAATAGTCCTTCATCAGTGATTTTCCAACCTTCATTGGTATTTCATCGCTTTAAATATATATATATATGTATATACATAAATAAGACCATTATTGTTCCAATCAGTCTACTGAGCAAACATCCTAAACTGAAATGTTAACCTGCACTCATGACTCCTGCTAAACCAACCCGTGACCCACCGGACAAATTCAGCAAACTGAATGTGGGCTTCCCACTCTCCCAAACATGGACTGCAACAGCCAGCAAATGAGGAAGACAGATGTTATCAAGCTGCAGCTGTCATATTAAGTAGTTTCGATATAATAAAGCAAATAAACCTATTGTTATCTGCAGCGACTATGACACTATTGCATAATAGGCCATGCGCCATCTTCTCCCATTCAACTTTCCACCTAACTATCCACCTGACTGATATGATGCCATGCATTGGGAAGTCTTGTTTGTACAACACAACATGAAAAACCAAATATTACGCAAGCCATTAAAAAAATAAGTGTGTTTGTGTGTATGTGTGTGTATATACGTATATATATATATATATATATTTATGTCAGGTTACCAGTTGGTGCTACTGGTAACATGTATCCCAGTACAACCTGTCCCATGGTCGGGTCGTTGGCGACTAAACTGGCAACCCCACCAA
>OZ024746.1:23597601-23677601 GCA_964016885.1 Eledone cirrhosa | reverse complement strand
AGCAGTTGTGACCAACAGACAGTATCAGCAATGGAAAGACCAACGGATACATTGTTTCATTGCTCTGATCTGACAATTGACCTCTTTCATTTCCTTTGTAATCATTAAATACCACAGTATTAAGACAATTATTACAACCATCATTTCCATCAACTACATCAACAACACCAGCATATGTAATTGGACAATGAATTGAATAAAATCAATCAATAGAATGAAAATGAAATCAATAAGACAATGAGATGAATAAAATGACAATGAATTGTATCTGATTGGTCTATATATGTAAATTGATTGATCTGTATATGTAAATTAATTGATCTGTATATGAAAATTGATTGATCTGTATATGTAAATTCCAAATTATTTATTAGTAAAGAGAAATGTAATATTACAACATGCATGGGATGTCACTTTATCTCTTTTCCATAAAAGAGAAGAAAGACAGATTTTACAGGCAAAACCAACTGGCAGAAGACCCAGGGGTAAACCCTGAGTAAGCTGGTTGGATAACATCCATGAGGTTGGCTGGTCACGCTTGGGGATATAGTCGGACCAGTTGGAGACGGTTGCTGGAAGGAGTGTTTGGGGACTCTGCCCCCACGACCCTCTCAGGAATGAGTGGAAGAAGAAGAAGAAGAAGAAGAAGAAGAAAAAGAAGGTTTGAATATCTTGACCAACGAAACTATATTATAAAACGCACTTAGATTTTTTTTTAATAAAAAATAAAAAATAAAAAAAAGAACCATGTGTTAATTATGAAATAATAATTTTAGTAAATCCATTAAAATTCTTTATAAGTGCTTGAAAGCAGACCAGGTTTTTCTATACAGAGCTGTTTATTTTAGTGTGTTCATATGTGTTTTAAAAACTTACCATCGCAATTTAAAGAATATTTATATTGTGCTCCAAACACCAGCTTAATGATGAGAAAGTTATATTAGTGAATCTCTTCAAATTAGTCATTATTTTGAAAATGATTTCGAAATAACAGGTAATGTATTTCCTTAGAAATATGTAACGAAAGGGTTAATCAATTTTTTAAAAAATTCTTTTTCTTTATAATGAATCTAAAATTCAAGGGAAATTATTCAGCCACAAAATGTTCTCCCCTTTATCATAACAACCTGAATTAGTCGCTAAGCAACAGACGCACTTGCACACCTAGCTCTTCGCTAATTAAAAAATTCGAAGTGAAAATCTGTGAACCTTAAACAATGACTGCGGCGAGTGTAAATGTTTGCGAAATATCGGATATAAAGAATATAAAGGATATAAAATGTAAACCAGATGTTGTAGCTGTCAGAAGTACAACAGACATAATAATAAAACCAGAGCGTGTTATAAACGTGGTAGGCCACCTGACAGAGATCGGTAAGCCGAGCAATTATGTGTTCGTGTGTACATATACACACATACATACACAGACACACACACATAGAGACACACATACATACACAGATACTCATACGTATATTTATATATATATATATATAAATTTATCGATATGTATATAACTTTCTCTCTCTCTCTATATATATATATATATGTATATATATATAAATTTATCGATATGTATATAACTTTCTCTCTCTCTCTCTCTCTCTCTCTCTATATATATATATATATATATATATATATATATATATATATAAATTTATCGATATATATATAACTTTCTATCTCTCTCTCTCTCTCTCTTTATATATATATATATATATATATATATATATATATATATATATATATATATATATATATATATAAATTAATTCAAAGAATATTACTTTTTTAACCTTTTTTTCTTATCGGTTCCTCGTTATTATCTATATTGTTAAAATTTGACATAGTTCACGACAGTTTTCAATTTTCTCAAATGTTATTGTTATTATTTATTAGGCATTGTCGACGGCGGCATTGGCGGAAATATAAGACTGCAATGAACGAATAATTTGTAGAATTTAATTATAAGGGCGATGGGTTGGCTGTATCGGTATGGCGGCGGACAACATATTTTGCGACATACCTTTATGTTCTGAGGTTAACTGTCTTTCATTCTTACAGGGTCGATAAAATAAAGTACCAATAACGAACTGGCGTCGATTTAATCGACTTTCCCCTCACCCGAAATTGTTGACCTTATGCCTAAATCAGAAACTACTATATATTTGACAAGGATTATTGACAAGATTTGACAAGAACATTATTGGCAGTATCAGTAGAGGGTCAGGTACCATTCTTTCCAGCATAGTTACGTCCCTTTACGGTTTGAGTTCAAATCCCGCCGAGGTTAATTTTGCCTTTCATCCTTACGGAGTCGATAAAATAAAGCACCAGTAACGCACTGGGGTCGATTTAATCGACTTTCCCCTCCCCCGAAAAAAATGTACCAGTAATACACTGGGATAATTGCTGACCTTGTGCCAAAAGTAGAAACAATTATATATTTGACAAGGATGAGGAATTAGCAGAATTTGTGGTAGGTTAAGAATTTAGTTTTATGATATTTTAGTTACAGCTGTTTACATATTGAGATCAAATCTCTCTTAAGTCAACTTTACCTTCCATGGTCGATATAAGATATATACAAATGAGGTGCTGAGATCAATATAGCTTGCTCTGATCGATTGACAAGATGCCAGACCTAGCCTAGTGGGGTGGACTTCGTTAAATTGGACCAAGGAAACAATGTTTCCATTGGTCTTTCCATTGCTGATACTATCTACCAGTTGCGACTCCTGTCAGAAAGAACAACGTGAAATAAAGTGTCTTGCGCAAGAACATAACACATCACCTGGTTAGAGAATAATACTCACAACTTCACGATTGCGAACCCAACTCTCTAACCTCTAAGCCACGTGCCTTCACAGATCACTATAAACAAGATTTATACCTTACCCTAAAATCTCTAGCTTTGTATGTAAGCTAGAATTATATTTTTCATTAATCAATTAATCTGTTTTATTTCACATAATTATATATACAAATAAGCACAATTTATAATTTAGGAGAAAAAAATGAAAGCGAGAAAAATTTAGAAGACACATATACTCAATAACATGATTCCCCACAGACATCGGCTCCAACTCTGAATGTAGTGGAAATGTGGAGCTCATTCAGACTGAGTAGACCAATGTTGGCCATGACCAGTCTCTTGAGAATTTACATTCATTTTTTTTCATGCTGGCATAGCTTTAACAAGTCTTCACCAACACTGCCACCATCCACTTGTTATGTTCCATTGTTATCTCTTCTGTGAGGTTCCACATTTGACATCTGCTCTCAGCACTTCTGTCCAAGTCTTCCTTGGTCTTCTACTGCAGCTCCCTTCCACTGATGACTCCTGGCACCTCTTCACCCAACAATCATCATCCATATGTATCCTGTATCCATACCACCACAATCTTCTCTCATGCACACTACATCTGACTTCTATACCCAGCTATTTTCTCATCACCATCATCACTGTTTAATATCTATTTTCCATGCCTGCATGGGTTAGATGAGTTGTCACATTCTGAGGCTTGAATAGTCCGATGACCACACTTTGCGCATATGCTCTATTTTTGGCTTGGTTTCTAAAGCTTGTTTGGAAATGAGGATGAGAAAGTCTATTATGTCAAACCCAAGTACTTAACTGGTACTTAATGCAGAAGGATAAAAGGCAAAATCGACTTCAGCAAGATTTGAACTCAGAACATAAAGAACCAGAACAAATTCTACAAAGCAATTTATCTGACACTAATAAGTCTGCCTATCTTCTGTGACTTCCTCCAGATAACACAATATAATACCTTAGTGCTATTTTTTATCTAAAGGTTTCACTTTAACCCTTTTAATACCAAACTGCCTGAAACCCCCTCTGGTTTTGTGATACAGAACTTTGTTTTAATGTCATCATCACCATCATCATCATCGTTTAACGTCCGTGTTCCATGCTTGCATGGGTTTGGATGGGAGTTTTCCCACTTGAGGCAAGAGTGGTTGTCTTGCTCGCATAGGACTGTCTGGCGGGTTTTCTACGGCTGGATGCCCTTCCTAACACCAACCACGTTTACAGTGTGGACTGGGAGGTTTTTACCGTGTTGCCTACACGGCCACATTACAGCGTGGACTGTCTGGCAGGTTTTCTACAGCTGGATGCCCTTCCTAACACCAACCACATTTACAGTGTGGGACTGGGACGTTTTTACCGTGTTGCCTACACGGTCACATTTACAGCGTGGACTGTGTGTTTTTTTTTCGTGACACCTACACGATCTCATTTGTTTCAGCCTGGATTTTGTGGCACCAACATGTGTTTATATTTATCTAAAAACCTGTCATAATTTTATGTAAAAACCTTATAAAGTTATGTCCCAAACACCAGCTTAATAATGAGAAAGTTAGTTATATTTCTGTATCTGTCCAAATTCTTAATTATTTGAAAATCATGGGCAGTGTTTTCAATAGAAATATGGTAACAAAAGAGTTAACGAAGTGTTTTCAACATTTTTATACCGCGTTATCTTGATGATTGAAATGAAATATATATATATTCTTATATTGATAGACAAGATTCTTAAGACTGGCACAAAGGATGGTGGGAAAGCTGTAGAGAGTATTCCCATGATTGTGGATTGTATTCAAACTTTGGTAAGTAGATTTCCACAATTCTTAATTCTTAACATCTACCACATGAAACTACACCAGAAAGACATTCTTCAAAAGTATAAAACCGCTATGACTGCATTACTTTAAAAATTAGTCTTTAATCTAATATTGTGAATTATCACTACAATTAGTCCACTAGTAAAGATACTATAAACATTGGAATTCCCAGACAACCAGTTTTTAAACATTTTCTGCTAAATCATTATAGAATGTTAAGAATTAATGTAATTGGGTGGTAGCCTCAACTCTTTTGATACCAAACCACCTAAAACTGTTTGTTTCAAAATGTTTATATTTATCTAAAAACCTTCCATAATAATTTTATGTAGGAACCTTTGTTAAATAATAATAATGAAAATTATTGTGTACAGTGCACTACAAAGTTATCTTTCATACATCAGCTTAATAAAATTTTTTTTACTAAATTCTCTAATTTGTTTGTTATTTTCCAAAATCATTGGCTGTTTCTCATGAGAAATATGATAACGACAAGATTAGTCTGTTACAATTTAACACCACAAATCCAATAATGTTGTTATTACAACTCACACTCCAATGTAGGATTAATTGGCTTCTTATGAGGTTATATCTCATATGATGTTTCTTGGGTGTTTTAATGGTAGAGGGTCCCATTCCTATCATGCATCATGGAATGATGAGTCTTGATCAAGAACCCAACTTTCTGCCAGGTTGAGAAATTGAACCCATAATCTTACAGTTGTGAATCCAACACCCCCTATGTACATGACTTAATGGTTAAAGAATTAGATTTGCTATTGTGGGGTTGCGAGTTTAATTCCCAGACCAAGCGATGCATTTTGTCCTTGAGCAAGACACTCTATTTCACACTACTCTTTCTGCCAGAAGTTGCAACTAGTAGATAGTATCAGCAATGGAAAGACCAATGGAAACATACATACTTATGTAGTGGCTGTCTGCTCAATACAAAGCTTGATCACTCAGTTTAGACCAGACATACTTTTAAAAAGCATGGCCTGTGTGGCCTCAGTACATGACAAACCGTCTAACCCATGCAAGCATAGAAAATAGATGTTAAATGGTGATAATGATGATGATGAATTATCAATGAACTGAGAAAGACACTTGGCATGATAATGATGATGATGATGCAAACTTTAAAACACAGTTTTGTATAATAAAACCTGGGGCTGTTTCAAGCTATTTGGTATCAAAAGGATTAGTGGTTCCATATCCATATATCTTACCAATATTACAACTGTTTGTGATGTGTTAACAAAATATCTTACCAATATTGTGACTGTTGTTATGTTTTAACAAAATATCTTACCAATATTGTGACTGTTGTTATGTTTTAACAAAATATCTTACCAATATTGTGACTGTTGTTATGTTTTAACAAAATATCTTACCAATATTGTGACTGTTGTTATGTTTTAACAAAATATCTTACCAATATTGTGACTGTTGTTATGTTTTAACAAAATATCTTACCAATATTGTGACTGTTGTTATGTTTTAACAAAATATCTTACCAATATTGTGACTGTTGTTATGTTTTAACAAAATATCTTACCAATATTGTGACTGTTGTTATGTTTTAACAATATATCTTACCAATATTCAGGGCAGTCAACAATTTCACTTTCATGAAGAACTAGAGAAAGAAACTATTAATAGATTTGTTCTTCAACATTCTCTTTGCAATTTACCTCAAAACATTGAAAATGAGGTCAATGGTGAGTGATCTCATAATAATATTATTTTATATCATTGAGACAGATCTGTCAATTTGGGAAAGTGAGGGGAGGGGGTGTACAATTGATTATATTGAACCAATATTTAATTGGTTCTTTATCTTATTGATCCCAGAAGAAGTAAAGGCAAAATTAACCTTGGCAGGATTTGAATATCACAAGACAATTTGTCTGACAAACTGTACCAAGTTTAAGATAGGTGCACCATACCCCTGTATATTGTAAGAAGCACCGACCTGATGAACCTTCAGCTTGAGACAGACTTTACATTATTATTATTATGCAACAGCAGAGAAATGGTTTGGCAGAATTGTTAAAACATCAGGGAAAATGCCTTAAGTTATTTATTCTGGCTCTTTATAAGCTGAGTTAAAAAAAACTGTGAAGTTAACTTTGCTTTTCATTCTCCCAGGGTTGATAAAATAAAATACTGGGTTCAATTTAATCAACTTTCCACTTCCCACAAATTGTTGGACTTTTGAATAAATTTGAAACCAGGCAGAATAGTTAGACCATTGGACAGAATGCATTATAGTTAGACCATTGGATGCAATAGTTAGACCATTGGACAGAATGCATTGCAATATTCATTCTGGTCCTTTATGCTCTGAGTTCAAATCCTGCCAAGATAAATTTTGCCTTTCATCCATTCAATGTCAATAAAGTGAAATCCTGGGTCAATATAATCGACTTTCCTCTTACCCACAAATTTTTGGTCTAAATTTGAAAGTAGCATAATTATATAACTGTAATCTACCATTATTTACAGCTGCGGTTGAAGCTGCTAAAAGACAGAATGAGGAAACTACCAAATGTACAACTGAAGAAGTTGCTGATCTGGAAGAGAAAATTTCTAAACTAGAAGAAGAGCAATCACGACTTGAAAAAGAGAACAATATTTTGGTGTAAGTAGTTTTAGATATCGGACAAGTATTTAAACATACTTGCACATGTTCAAACATCTTTACATGGGTGAATGTGTATGTATTCATATGCATACTCATACACAAACACACACACACACACATGCATATATAAACACACATATATACAGATAAGCATGCATATATATATGCATGAGATAGACGTTAAACGATGATGATGATGATGATGATGATGATGATGATGATGATGATGATATATATACACACACACATACACACACATGCATATATATATATATATATAATAATGATAATAATAATAATAATAATAATAATAATAATAATAAAGAGCAGGAGCAAAGTATTGATATAACATCACTATGTTTACTCCAACATGATGCACGTTTCATGATTGATCAGCTCAAGGTGTGATTGGTAGTGATCGCATCCGATTCTGGAATCAATAGCTCATCAGTCTTGTTACTCTGGAGTTTCACCAGTTTTTCAGGTGATAAACAGATGAAACTCCAGAGTAACAAGACTGACTATCTAGCCTTAATAAAATGAATATATATATATGTGTGTGTGTGTATATATATATGTATGTATGTCATCATCATCATCATCATCATCGTTTAACGTCCATCTTCCACGCTTGCATGGGTTTGGACGGGAGTTTTCCCACTTGAGGCAAGAGTGGTTGTCTTGCTCGCATAGGACTGTCTGGCGGATTTTCTACGGCTGGATGCCCTTCCTAACACCAACCACGTTTACAGTGTGGACTGGGAGGTTTTTACCGTGTTACATACACGGCCACATTACAGGGTGGACTGTGTGTTTTTTTGTCGTGACACTTACACGACCTCATTTGTTTCGGACTGGATGTTGTGGTACCAACATAACTTTACATTGAAAGGGGTGGTGTGGTGGAGGTAGTGGGACGGGGGTGTATTTTGTTAGAGGTGCCTACTGTATATGTATATATGTATATCATCATCATCATCGTTTAATATCTATCTTCCACGCTAGCATGATATATATATATATATAAACACGTATGTGTGAATATATATATATGTGTGTGTTTATGTGTTTACTATATAAAATCCAAAAATAATGTGCCATTATTAGTCTATCAAACAATAAAACATCAAAAACATTACATTACATTAATTATCCTCAAAGTACATATGTTGTTATGTTGTTTTATTTTAGTTATTCAACGAATAGAGATTTTATATATTTTTATCGAATGTTTCATTACTATTTTTTATTATTGATAGATTTTAAAATAAGATTTGAAATTCATTTATTTCCATGTTCATGGCAGTAATTTAGTTCAATTATCTTTTTCTAATAGCAATTCTCCTTCAGCTAGTCTTCAAGTATATAAGAACAGCTCTGAGATAATAGTATTATCCATGTAATATTTGATCAATAAGTTACTTCACAACAAAACAAAGTTTCAAAATGTAGTGGATCATTTGGTAACGAATCCAATTTGTTCCCAAGCCTCATTCACAACCACAAAAATTTGTTACCACATCATTATCATCATCATTGTTTTTACATTCACTTTTCCATTCTGGCATGGGTTGGACTGGATTTTTTGAAGCAATGTTTTATAGCCAGAAGGCCCTTCCTGATGCTAACCACCTCCCATCTCCTCCCATGATATGCAAAGATATAATATATTTATTCCCCAAACCAGGATATATATCTGTCTTTGTCTCTATCTGTTTTGTTATGTCCCAATGTACACTGGAATGACCAATATCAACCTTAATTTTCTGAAACTGTCGTGATTTCCAGAGGTTGACTGAGGAGATGTGATTATCCACTTTTCCATTGTCTTTGTTCTGTGTGCCTTTCATCCTTATGGGTTTCGATAAAAATGAAGTACCAGTAATGCTCTGGGGTCGATTTAATCAACTTTTTCCAACCCCCAAATTGTTGGGCTTGTACCTAAATCAGAAACCATTAATAGATGATTTACAATATTTCTTCACCACCATCAAGTACTTACGTTGTGGATTATTTTATCAACCCCAGGAGAATGAAAGATAATGTTGACCTCGGTAGGATTTGAACTCAAAACATAAAGAACTATAAGGAAATAGCACAAGATATATCCAATGGTTTAACGATTCCATTTATTCATCAACAATAATTACATTTTGTGAAGGGGTTGGTGTTAGGAAGGGTATCCAGCCATGGGGGACAATACCAAAATGGAATATATGAGAAAGATGGTGTCTTGAGATGTGTCTAGTTTAATAACATGACAACCTGTCCAAACCAACATAGAAAACAGGTTTAAAAAGATGATGTCAGTGGTGATGATGATGATGATGACAATGATCATGGTGACGATAATGATGATGATGGTAATGACGATTGTGATGACGATGAAGATTATGCTGATGATGATGGTAATGATGATGATGGTGATTAATGTTTGATCTCGTTTCATAGCAGTTGTCAATTTTGTTTTTGTTTTTTTTCTTCAAAAAATTATTTTCTTCTTTTAAATAAATTTTATTTGATACAAAAGATTAATAATGATAATAATAATAATGATAATAGTAATAATAATATATCTTTTGTCATATTTTTATAGACTTCCATCTTTGATCAGTGTGTTGTACTCTGAAATTCCCAAATCTTCTCTTGAACTAAACATACAGCATTCTCTCTCTCTCTCTCTCTCTCTCTCTCTCTCTCTCTCTCTCTCTCTCTCTCTCTCTCTCTCGCTCTCTCTCTCTCTCTCTATCTATCTATCTATCTATCTATCTACCTATCTATCTCTCCCTCTATGTCTCTCTTTGTATTGACAGATCACAAAGGAATAAGATGAAACAAAAACATGAAAACTGTCTGCTGGATTTGAACAAACTGCTTGCACAGAAATCAAAGTTAGTAGAAACATTGTTTTTAAACTTGCAGCAAAACAAAAAAATAGATTCTTTTACTCTTTTACTACTTTCAGTCATTAGATTGTGGCCATGCTTGGGCACTGTGTTGATTTAGTCGATCATATAAATCCCCAGTGCTTATATATTGTTTTCATGCCTGCAATATATTTTATCAATCTCTTTTAACTGTAAACACAGACATTGACACAAACACACACACACACACATTCACACACACACATATATATATGGTAGTAGTTATTATGAATATATATATATGCTAGCGTGGAAGATGGACGTTAAACGAAGATGATGATGATGATGATGATGATATATATATATATATATATATATATATATATATCAAAACATATATATATATATATATATATATATATATATATATCAAAACATATATATATATATATATATATATATATATATATATATATATATCAAAACATATATATATATATATATATATATATATATATATATCAAAACATATATATATATATATATATATAATCAAAATATCTGTCAAAATAAATGAAGATGTGAATAAATATGACTGAGAACAAACAACAACATAAGTTTCACTCATCAGCTGTCAAAATAGAATGAACACTGTGATTTCAACTGACTTACTGATGATATCAAAAGCCATGTCAGAAGATAAGGAAAAACAATTCCTTATCCTCTGGAAGCGATGTGTAAAAGACAATACAAAACACTGTGGTAGACTTATGGAAAATAAACAGAACAGAATAGAGGTACGGCTGAATGAATGAAATGTCTGTCGATTGGCTGCAGAAGAAACTGAACATTCCAATAAGACAATAAAATAAATGAAATAACCCATTGTATGTCAAACCCAAACTTGCTCTGCTTTTATGAAACAAAACCACCCATTTTAAAGGGTTCCTATTTAGTATCTTGCAACATAATTTGATATAAGAACTATATGCTAAATTATTATCTTTCTTTGTAATGAAATAATTAATAATTTTATTAATTTCCTCAAAATTCTTCATTAATAAATTGAACTAGTGTATTTCATTAAAAATATGATCATGAAAGGGTAAAAATTATTATAATAATGTGAAAAGGGCCTTATATATATAGTCCAGAAATAGCTGTCGAAACAGCTTGAGCTCTGCCGTCGGGGTCTTGAACATTTTCATATATATATATATATATATATATATAGCTAAATTTGAGATTACCTACCCTTGAAGAGCTCTCCTGTAGTTTATAAAAATTTTAAAAGAAACCGGTGGTGGAAGCTATCTTTAGTTATATTATTATAGTTAAGATAACATGCTGAATGAGTTGGGGTGTATAACTCAACGAAACTTAAGTACCTGTATGTGTCACTGTGGTAACTAATTATATATATATATATATACATACACAAAGAAAATGATAACAACAAAGCAAACAACACAGTACAATGAAGAAATATATTAGTTTAATGCTTGATATATTAGGAAAAGAATCTTTACGTTTTGGACATTGGTCCTTCACCAGAAGATAGAATGAGAAATAAGAGATGAAATAGAAAGATAGAAAGTGAGAAGAGGAAGAAATGAAAAAAATGTTTTTGAGAAAAAGCATGTTCATATTAAGATATACAAAAAATAGAAAAAATATTCTAAATGTTGAATAAAAACCCAGAAATCAACCAGCCAACCAAGTATAAAGTGCAACTTCATGTGTAAAGATTTTATATTTCTCTGTTCTCTAGGTTACATATCTCATTGAATGAAACAAGAGAGAATATCAAGTTAAAGAATCAAGAGGTAGAGTTATATTGTACTATTTTATTTGCTATATAATAAAACAAAAGAAAATATATTTTAATCATGATGTTTCACATAAAAATAGAATTCATGGCACTTTATTAATATAATACACAAAAATATACAATCAAAGGAAAAATAAACCTCAATTGAACACTAAGTGTGTCAATCGGTCACACAGAATAAGGGGCATCGGAATTTATCTCTTAATACTTTTTTGAGCAAGCCAACATGCTTGCAGCATTACTGCAGGTGATGGCAAGGCTAAGGGGCTGAAACAACCAAATACCCTCACAGGCATCACCTGGCACTTCGGTAAGGCAAGCTGCTAATGATGCCAAGAACTTTGCTGTCAGTGTCCAGCTTCCTCAAATGTCTCGAATACTACAGACTGGAATAAATAGTTTACCGATAATTCCCAGTACTTTAGAATTTCATTCTGTTCAGCTATGGAAATAGTAATCCTCCTGAGGTATTTGCCTGACTTATTCTACTATTATTTATAGTTATCTGCATTGTGGTTAACGTATTTTCAAATTTCCCTAATGTTTTGTAATTTTATCCAAATACTCCCCCCCCCCCCCCACACACACATACATATACAAGGAGCCCCCTTACTGTTTCTGTGTACCAAATTCCACTCACAAGGTTGTGGTCAGCCTGTGGCTATAATATAGGGTGGCCACTGAAAGACTGAATGATATAAAACAAAAATAACTTTTACAAACAAATGGTTTTTTTAATTTTTTTAATTTTATTTGGAAATATAAGTAAAGGATTTTTTTCAGTATTATGTGTGAAAAACAAGGGATGCTGTATAATCTGCAAAAAAAGATTGAAAACGAACAAGTTTTATTACCCAAGGTAATAATTGTTTCTACTTTTGGCACAAGGCCAGCAATTACCCAGTGCATTACTGGTACTTTATTTTATCGACCCCGTAAGGATGAAAGGCAAAGTTAACCTCGGCGGGATTTGGGTAATAATACCAAATGAAAATATTACATGAAAGAAAAATAAGAAGAAACATGGAAATTTATCTATTATCAATCTATTTCTGTAGGAAGATTATCTGTTCTCAATCTATTTTTTATGGAAATTTATCTGTTCTCAACCTATTTTTATGGAAATTTATCTGTTCTCAACCTATTTTTATGGAAATTTATCTGTTCTCAACCTATGTTTTATGGAAATTTATCTGTTCTCAACCTATTTTTATTGAAATTTATGTTCTCAACCTATTTTTATGGAAATTTATCTGTTCTCAACCTATTTTTTAGGGAAATTTATCTGTTCTCAACCTATTTTTTATGGAAATTTATGTTCTCAACCTATTTTTTAGGGAAATTTATCTGTTCTCAACCTATTTTTATGGAAATTTATCTGTTCTCAACCTATTTTTATGGAAATTTATCTGTTCTCAACCTATTTTTTATGGAAATTTATCTGTTCTCAACCTATTTTTTACGGAAATTTATCTGTTCTCAACCTATTTTTTATGGAAATTTATGTTCTCAACCTATTTTTATGGAAATTTATCTGTTCTCAACCTATTTTTTATGGAAATTTATCTGTTCTCAACCTATTTTTATGGAAATTTATCTGTTCTCAACCTATTTTTATGGAAATTTATCTGTTTTCAACCTATTTTTTATGGAATTCTATCTGTTTCCAACCTATTTCTGTTGAAAATCTATCTGTTTTCAACATATTTCTGTTGAAAATCTATTTGTTTTCAACCTATTTATAGCATTGCTTTTTGTTGATGTGTTTGTGTGAATGTTTACACAAATTTGTTCAAGGGAGTAAGAAAGAAGGAAATATCACCATTTATATGAACAGACACAATTGCTTTGGATAAATGATTCTATTATAGTCAGAGTGAGAAGGACAAAAAATAAAAATAGCAAGAGATCATATAGGGGAAAAATATGCTGTGCATAATTTATCAAGTGTTCGCATGTTATTAATGAGTAAAAGAGCCTTTGTTAGAGCTTAGAGACATTTTCAGGCCAGGATATTCAACATCAATATATGCACACACACACACTCACACACACATACACACACATATATATATATATATATATACGTCTAACCCATGCTAGCATGGAAGATAGACGTTTAACGATGATGATGATGATGATGATACTGTAGATTTAACAGTGCTACATTAACTTTCAGATGATCCTGCTTAGGGTGAAAGCAGAAATTATCTGTACTAATAATAAATATATATATATATATATATTTATTATTAGTCTTGACTTCTGGAACCAGTTATCGATGTAGGGTGAGGTATACCTGTATATATTTACACAACTCTTGTTGTTATTGATAAACATTATTTGGGATTTCTGTATTGTTTCTACCCAACGTTATAAATATATTGGATAATGAAGTACTTGATATACAGTATATAAACCCAAAAAGATGGGATGATCACAATTGAAATGTCTACTGGATCAGGGCTGACCTGGGGCTAAACTATAATAATACTATATAAAAAAAAATGTATTGCTACAGAGTTTCTTATCTTTATCCACATCTTTTTCTTTCTTTTGCTACCGTTGTCAACACCATCTCCAACACACCACCACCACCAACACCACTCCCAACACACCACCAACACGAATATCACCCCAACACACCACCAACACCAATATCACCCCAACACACCACCAACACCACTCCCAACACACCACCAACACCAATCTCACTCCCAACACACCACCAACACCAATATCACTCCCAATACACCACCAACACCAATATCACTCCCAATACACCACCAACACCAATATCACTCCCAACACACCACCAACACCAATATCACCCCAACACACCACCAACACCAATATCACTCCCAATACACCACCAACACCAATATCACTCCCAATACACCACCAACACCAATATCACTCCCAATACACCACCAACACCAATATCACTCCCAACACACCACCAACACCAATATCACCCCAACACACCACCAACACCAATATCACTCCCAATACACCACCAACACCAATATCACTCCCAATACACCACCAACACCAATATCACCCCAACACACCATCAACACCAACACCACTCCCAACACACCACCAACACCAATATCACCCCAACACACCACCAACACCAATATCACTCCCAATACACCACCAACACCAATACCACCCCCAACAGATCCACCACCAATTCCACTCCCAACACATCCACCAACACCTCCACCCTACCACACTTGAAGAATTGATCTTATAATAATTATCCAAAGTTATTCATGAAGAGATGATTAACGAGTCAACTGGAACAGTGTCATTTCTAACGACTTGTTATCAATATTCATATTGAGACAATAGTTGCTATGACAACCAGTGAATTATACCAAGATATATACTGATACTCTAGAACATTCTCTTCAGCAACAGTCAATGATCTGGGAATCGCAATGGTTTCAACACCTTCCAACAGTATCACTTCCACTAACAGTGTCCAAGCAGCATTGGTGCTACCAGAGAATGTCGAAGTTGTTATGAGCCACTCTGTAACACAACTTCACCTTTCCTTGTCCATCCGACAATCACAACAATCTGGGTACTGCTGTAACCATCCCAAATTATTCAGGAATTATGATTGCTGGTGAAGAAGTACCAGAAAACCCAGTGGAAAGAAGGCGCAGGGAAACCAAAGAAGATCTGGGTAGAGGTGGTGAGAGCTGATTTCAAATTGCTGAAACTCACAAAGGGGATGATGAAGAAATGTGGTGAGTGGAAAGATGCTGAAAAGAACCTGTCCAACCCATGCAAGCATGGAAAAACAGACATAAAATGATGATGATGATATGTTTACTCCTCATTGAAGGTTTGTTCTCTACTCTCAGCATTAGTCTTTCTCTCAAATGTTTCTGCCATATTCATAGCAAAGCTGTTTCTGCTTTCTTCTCCTGTTCATGAATCACTCCTCTACTATCCTTTCTAAGTCAAATACCAGCCAGATTGTCAAGATGCATGGCTTAGTGGTTAGAGTACTAGCATTTTAATCGTGAGGTGGTGAATTTGATTCCCAAACAGGGTGATGTGTTGCATCTTTCAGCATGATACTTTATTTCATATTGCTCCAGTTTACTCAGCTGTAGAAATGAGTTGCAATTTATCATGTCATCCACACTACCACTTTACAAAGTGCACTGGGTATATTTTATTGTATCATTAGCACTGCTAATTTACAGAGTGTACTGGGTACATTATATTGTTGCCTCAGCACTACCACTTTACAGAATGTACTAGGTGCATTTTATTGTTGTACCAGCACTACCAATTTACATAGTGTATTTGGTACACTTTATTGTGACACCAGCACTACCACTTGGTTTTTGTCTTCTATTTCGTAGATAGTGCAAACTGAAATTGATATTTTGGAACTGAAGAAGGTTGTAGCTAAAGAATGGGAAGAAGCAAATAAGAAAATTGCAGAATATAAAATTGATATTGTAAGTTGGCTAATTTTTGTGTTTTCCTATGACACACTGCACAGTCTTGCATGCCATTATCATCATCATCATCAACACCATCTTCGTTGTCGTCATCACCATCATCATCATCATCATCACCACAATCAGCATCATCAACACCATCATCATCATCATCATCACCACCACCATCATTATCATGAGCATCATCATCATTATCATCATCATCATCACCAACACTACCATCACCAACACCACCATCTTCACCATCATCATCATTACCGTCATCATTATCATCATCATCATCACTACCATCAGCATCATCACTATCAATTTACATTCGTTTTTCCATGCTGACATGGGTTGGCTGAGTCATAACAATCCAATACTATGTTCCTTTTGAGGGCTCAGTTTCTATGGCTGGATGTCCTTCTTAATTACAACCACTTTACTGAGTGTACTTGGTGTATTTTATCATGACACCAGCATTACTACTTTACATCATGTACTGGATTCATTTTATCATAACACCAGTATTACTACTTTACAAAGTATACGGGGTGTATTTTATCATGGCACCAACACTGCCACTTCATAAAGTGTACTGGATGTATTTTATCATGACACCAGCACTACCATGTTACATCATGTACTGGGTATCATGGCACCGGCACTACCATTTTGCAAAGTGTACTGGGAACATTTTATCATGGCACCAACACTACCACTTTACAGAATGTAATGGGTGAAATTTATCATGACTCTAGCACTACCACTTTATAGAATGTACTGGGTACATTTTATCATGACACCAGCACTACCACTTTACAGAGTGTACTGGGTGTATTTTATAATGACACTAACACTACTACTTTACAAATCATGAGTGTTATAGAACACTATCAGTTACAGAAGACAATCTGATCTATATATATTTTATTAATACAGGAAACCTCTGAAAAACATTTGAAGACTCTGCTGACAAGGAATGAATTAATAAAGAAGTCAGTTTTCTTAAGATTCTTTCTCTCAATATCTCCATATATCAATATCATTTCTATCATGCCATGTTGTTTTATCATATCTCTTATACAACACACATTGATAAAAAATATAGATTGGTTGATTTGTTTGTTTATTTTATTCATTTGTTTTTATTTATTTAATTTTTTACAAATATTTGTTTATTTATTTATTATTAATTTATCTATTTATTTATTTATTTATTTACAAATGTTATGCAATATCCATGTTGTTATTGTCATTAACAAATGGTGTGTGTGTATATGTGTATGTCTGTGTATATGTGTATGTGTGTGAATGTGTTTGAGTGTGTGTGTTTATATGTGCTTGTGTTTGTCTTACTTTGTATGTGTATGTATATTTCTGGTTGTGTGCATGAATGTGTATGTATGTATTTCTAGTTGTATGTGAGTGTGTGTATCTGTATATGTGCCTGTGTTTGTACGTGTATTTCTAGTTGTATGTGAGTGCGTGTATATGTGTGTGTACCTTTGTTTGTCTGAATTTGTTGATGCATGTGTGTGTGTGTATGCCTGCGTTTGGCTGTGTTTGTATGCATGTGTGTATTTCTAGTTGCATGGGAACATATTGTCTGTATGTCCCAACCCAGTCCTACGACATATGATCTATATGACCCAACTCAGTCCTATCTCATATCTATATGACCCAACGCAGTCCTATGTCATATTGTCTGAATGACCCAGACTCAACCAAGTCCTATGTTTCATCTATGTGACCCAACCCAGTTCTATATCATATCATCTATATGACCCAACCTAGTTGTTTATCATATATGTGTGTGACTCAACAACCCAAGACCATATGCTAGGGAGTACGTCATATGACCATTATTCCAAGTCCTATATTATATTAACTGTATGACCCAACAACCAAAGATTGGAGGAACTTGATACCTCTTGCTTCCCAAGTCGTCTTCAATGTTCCATTACAAAAGTTACCTTCTGTTATCAACTCACACATTTTTGCAAACCCCCGGAGCATTGTAAGACCTGAAACATGTTTGGAGTTGACTCCCATACTTGCTGAAATGATTAAAACCCTGTTTAGTCATTTAGCTAATGTTGTCTGTTCTTGACCTCGTTGATATTTTTAATTAGTTATTTAATGCTCCCCACATTAAAATATCAACATTAACTTAAAACTGCTGTTTATTTCTGAATTGGCAGGGAAGAAGATAAAATCAAAGAGAAGCTGGCAGCTAGTAATTTGATATATCAAGAGGTCGAAGCTGTAAGTACTTTCATTATTCTACCTCAAATGTCTGTCACTTACAGATTTTAAACTATTCTGATCAAGGAAAATATCAAATATATATATATATGTATATATATATATGTAGTTGAAAGCTGAGAGAAAAGAGTTCTCAATACTGAAGTAGAGTTTGTATATTCCTTTTATTAAGACTAAAAGGATAAATAGTGAGTTTTGTTACTCTGGAGCTTCGCCTTTGAAAAGCAGGCAAAGCTCCAGAGTAACAAGACTCAATATTTGGCCTTAATAAAATGAATATATTGATATATATATTTAAAAAAAATTTTTTTTTCATTTCTGCCATTGCCCAGTATTCTCTATCTTTCTATTTCTTCTTTAATTTCTCATTCTATTTTCTGATGAAGGATTATTGTCCGAAACATTAAGACTCTTTTCCTACTATATCAAGCGTAAAACTAATAATATATTTCTTAATTATATTGTGTTATTTCTGTTTGTCTTTTGCATATATATATATATATATATATATATATATATAAGAGAGTGTTGTAACTTGCTTGAAGCATTGTGGAATGTGAAGAGAACATTATTTTAGAAAGATACAGCAATGCAATTAGAACATTAAATA
Organism: Eledone cirrhosa; assembly: GCA_964016885.1. Taxonomy (NCBI): domain Eukaryota; kingdom Metazoa; phylum Mollusca; class Cephalopoda; order Octopoda; family Eledonidae; genus Eledone; species Eledone cirrhosa. Next base: position 23,658,256 of record OZ024746.1, on the reverse strand, counting down.
TTAAGGGTCAGGTATTGTTGTTAACTTTACTAAACATGTATACCTTGCAGTATGTTACAAGAAAGCATTATATGTGTGTATGTGTTTATATATGTGTGTGTATGTGTGAATGTTTATGTAGAGGTAGCATGGCCAAATAGTTAAGATGTTTGCTTCACAATCATTAGGTCTCAGGTTCAAACCCACCACATGGCATCTTGGTCCAGTGTCATTTACCATAGCCATAGGTTGGCCCATGCCTTGTAAAGGTAGACAGAAACTCTTTGGAAGTCCACTGAATGGACTGTACCAGTAATTCACAGGGCCAACCTTGTCATACACTGTGTTATAGGTACACTGTGTTATGTCTGTGGAATGCTCAGCCACTTACATGTTAATTTGAACAGTAAGCTGTTCTGTTGTTTGAACAACTAAAACCAACAGAGACCAATTCCACTCCACTGTGTATACGTCTGTGTAGATATGTATCTGTATATTTGTGTGTATATGTGTGTATATGTGTATATATATGTGTGTATGTATATATTTGTGTGTATATGTGCATATATGTGTATATATGTGCATATATGTATATATATATATATATATATGTATGCATGCTTGTAAAATTAAAGTAACCCCCCCCCCCCCTTTCTACATCCAATATCAATGACTATTTCATACATAAAACATCAAGATTGTCAATGAAACAAACCAGAGTTAATCTTTTGAAATATTCTTTCTAAAGTGAGACAAATATTATTAATCTATTGAGTAGAAAATAATAATCTTTTGGCCAGTCCTGCAGTCTTTCATCTAGTATCAATGTTATTAACAAATCTTTCACTTTACACTTGGGTAAGGTAAGGTAAGAACTCTACTGTTCCAACTTTAAGTTGGAAGAGGAAATCAATGATGATGATATATATATATATATATAATTTATATATATATATATATATATATATTTATATATATATATATATAATTTATATATATATTTTTATATATATATATATATATATATATATATATATATAGCTTTCACCGTATTTTTTTTACTAAAGAAATTTTAGTCTGATAATGGGGTTTAGAACCCTCAGATAAACGGAAAAAGATGAGTATTGATGTACATGGGAGTCGAACCCACATCTTTGGTTATCCAGACCAAACTTAAAGTTGGTCTGGATAACCAAAGATGTGGGTTCGATTCCCATGTACATCAATACTCATCTTTTTCCGTTTATCTGAGGGTTCTAAACCCCATTATCAGACTAAAATTTCTTTAGTAAAAAAAATATGGTGAAAGCTATTCTATTTTCTAATTTCAATTTCAAAACATACTTACTTGTCATATATATATATATATATATATATATATATATATATATATATATATATATGTACATATCATCATCATCATTGATTTTGCCTTCCAACTTAAAGTTGGAACATTACAGTTCCTACCTTACCTTACCCAAGTGTAAAGTGAAAGGTTTGTTTGGATCTAGCTGTTGAAAAAGCCGTCGGGGTCCTGAATCTTTTCATATATATATATAAAGCTCATCACTAAAAGAACTGTTAAAACAGCTAAATGCTGTCAAAGACAGTGATGTACAAAAATGCCTCAAAGGACAGAGACCAATGGCTCGTGTCAACAGAGAGACAATGTGTGTATGTATATATGTGTGTGTATATATATATATATATATATATATATATATATATATATATATATATAAGTCAGCAGCAGCGTAGTAAGTAAGGCAATCAAAGATATGAAGATGGGGAAGGCAACCGGTCCATCGGGTATAGCTGCCGAGATGCTGAAGGCATCTGGGTCTGTAGGTCACACTATAACCACTCGTATTGTTAACCAGGTAATACTAGAAGGTGTCATACCAAAAGATTGGTGCAGTAGCATCATTGTCAACTGCTACAAAGGTAAAGCTGATGCACTCGATAGAGGAAACTATAGAGATATAAAGCTGATGGACCAGGTCATGAAAGTAACAGAAAGAGTTATAGCACAGTTGATTAGGGACCGGGTGAAACTAGATGAGATGCAATTTTGGTTTGTACCAGGAAGAGGCACCACTGATGCCCTCTTTCTTGTGAGGCAGTTACAGGAAAAGTACCTAGCTAAAAGTAAGCCACTCTACCTGGGATTTGTCGATCTCGAGAAAGCCTTTGACAGAGTTCCACGTGCTGTAATCTGGTGGGCTCTTAGAAAACTAGGAGTAGATGAATGGCTTGTGAAAGCTGTACAAGCCATGTATAGGAGAGCAGTCAGCAAAGTTAGGATTAGCAATGAGTATAGCGAGGAATTTAGCGTACAGGTTGGGGTCCACCAGGGCTCTGTTCTTAGCCCTCTCCTGTTCATGATAGTCCTGCAGGCAATAACGGAGGAGTTTAAGACCGGATGCCCATGGGAACTCCTGTATGCTGATGACCTCGCACTTATAGCTGAATCTATGGTAGAACTAGAGAAGAAATTCCAAACTTGGAAGCAGGGACTAGAAAGAAAGGGTCTCAAAGTCAACCTGACAAAGACTAAGGTCCTTGTAAGTAGATGAGAAAACAGAACCCAGATCCCCTCAGGGAAATGGCCTTGCTCAGTATGTAGGAAAGGTGTAGGTAGGAACTCCATTCTCTGCCCCAAATGCAAACAATGGGTACACAAGAGATGTAGCGGGATCTCAGGAAACTTAATTAAGAATGTAGGCTTCACATGCAACAGCTGTACTGGGACAGCAAGCAGCAAACAGCCACAGGAAACAAGTACCACCAATCTCTGGGAGGGCTCTTTAGTGACAGTAGACAGCTTCTGCTAACTAGGTGACCGAATTAGCAGCGGAGGTGGGTGTTCAGAAAGTACAATAACTAGGGTAAGAACGGGATGGAAGAAGTTCAGGGAACTACTACCACTGCTAGCTGCAAAAGGCTTCTCCCTCAGAATGAAAGGCAGACTGTATGATGCGTGTATCCGAACAGCAATGTTACATGGTAGTGAGACCTGGGCGCTGAAGGTGGAAAACTTATGTAGATTAGAGAGAAACGAAGCCCGCATGCTCCGATGGATGTGTAATAGTAATATACACGAACGACAAAGCATAAATGAATTGAGAGAGAGACTGAGCATAAGAGGAATCAAATGCTGTGTGCAGGAGAGGCGGTTGCGTTGGCATGGACATGTGATGCGTATGAAGGATGACAGCTGCATAAAAAGGTGCAGAGCACTAGAAGTCGATGGAAACCGCGGAGTGGGGAGACCCAAAATGACCTAGGATGAGATGATAAAAGCCGACCTTACCCAATTACACCTCTCAAAGGCGATGACACACGACCGTGACCTCTGGCATCACGCAGTAATACAGAGTACCCGACCTCCCATGGGTACAAGCTGAAGTATATAGACAATATGCCCCCACACCCTCCCACTGCAAGGTGGTCGTGGAGGTGCCACGGCAAAAGAGCACCCAGCCCACACTGTAAAGTGGACGTGTAGGCGCCATGAAAAAGCACCCAGCACTCACTGTAAATGTGGTTGGTGTTAGGAAGGGCATCCGGCTGTAGAAATTAAGCCAAATCAGTTCCTGTATGAGCAAGGCATGGTCAGCCGACCAGACACTGCCCACAACAGGACAACCCGTCTAACCCATGCTAGCGTGGAAGAACGGACGTAAAACGGTGATGATGATATTTATATATAATCATATAATGAAAAGGAGAATTACTCAGCAAAATAATTATAACAGTATAATTATAACATATATATATATATACATCATAATACTTCTGCTCATTGCTAATATATATATATATATATATATATATATATATATATATATATATGTGTGTGTGTGTCTGTGTGTCTGTGTGTCTATGTATATATATCGATAATCATATAATAAAAAGGAGAGGCACTCAGCAGAAAAATAATTATAACGTAGTTCAGTTTGGAATGAAGATCTTAATTAAATCTAATCAGTGGGAAATAAGTAAATACCCCAAGTAATAGAAGGATTCCTGCAGACTTTCATTATAATATAATAATGATAGATAATTAACATTGCCAGGAAAGAAAGTCACCTCAGGCTGTGACCTATGACCTGTGACCTTTATTATTTAAGGTTATTTAAGCTATAGCTAACAATATAGAATTTAGAGAAGAACTATAACTATTAATATAGAATTTAATTATTAATGCATTTGGTTTTCAGCTATGGCATATCTAAATGGTTTGTGTCTATATAAGCATATCTGATGGATTGCCACAGTTCAATACACTGATTAGTTATTGAAAATATGTCCATTGTAGATTAGTATTAGTTGGTATTCAGAAGTATAAAGATTTTGTTCATATTTCTTGTGTTGTGAGAAGAATATGTGCATATGACAGAAAAGGTATCTTGAGCACTGGTCAATCCTTAGATCAGACCAAAGAAGGAATATTTCCATTGGTCTTCTATTACTGATACTATCTGTCTTTTTCTGGCAGAAGAAAGGAGCCAATTATCAGAGCTGACCAAGCAAACAATATTCCCACTAGACTTTCATACTAACAGCCTATCATAGCTGCTAGCTGAAGAAAGGAGTTGATCATCACTGTAGACCAAGGAAGGAATGTTTCCATTGATCTTCCATTGCTGATACTACTTGTCTTTTGCAACTCCTGGCAGAAGAAAGGAGCTGATTATCAGAGTAGACCAAGAAAACAATGTTTTCATTGGTCTTTCCATTATTGATACTATCTACCTATCACAGCTGCTGGCTGAAGAAAGGAGCCGATCTTTAGAGTAGTATGTTCCATTTACAATTCAATCTCTCTACAGCAGCTCTGAACTCAGTTTTTAAAGATATTTTATCAGCTGTTTATTTTTTACCTAGCCCACTGGACATTGCCCAAATGTCTGTATGGTTACTCTGCGTCTGCTTATCACTAAATTTTTATCATCTTTCTGTCTTGTGAAATAGCAGACAATAAATATCTCATTGTTGAAGAAGGAAATAAATAGATTATTGATTGATTTATAGATTCCGCTAGTGTCAGGTTTATTATCCAATACATCTCTTTCATAGATCAGTTATATGTATTGTGTCTTCAGCTAGTAGCTTTTATACCAAAGTTATTTCAAAGAAAATAGAGAGAAGATAAGTTATATCATAAGACGACACCTGTTACTTATTTACTTCACCTGTAGAAACATCATCATCATAAGTTTAGTCTCTAAATCTATTGGATCAAATGGCCAAATGGTGAAGTAGTTTTGCAATAATTAGGTTCTGGATTTGGTTCCATTACATGGCAACTTGGGCAAGTGTCTTTTAACATAGATTCAGTTTAACCCAAGTGTTGCGAATGAAATTGGATTGATGAAATCTGTTTGAAAGTCCATCTGATAGTCTATAAATATAATTGAAAGGGACAAACTTGTCTCACACACTGTTGTGTCATATGATGAATACACCTCTTTCAAGAGCCACTTCACACACTACTTCTATCTTCTATCATTCCTTCTATCCTTACTCTATCTCCTTACATTTAGATTTATGTACATCTATATATTAAAAGGGAACAAAGAATCAGTATTGCATCATATACATATTTAATTACATATTACATGTTTCACTGCCAATCAGCCTGAGGAACGATCGATTAATGTTCGATCCTGACTCTAGAATCGGGAGCTCCTCAGATATGTATTCACATGTAGACTCCTCATAAGCATCGAGTGTTCATCTTGGCATACCACCTACGGATGCAATTAATTGGCACCTCTAATACCTATATATATATATATATACATATATATTTGCACTTGGGGTGGTTACCATATGCATTACTATAGGGATCCCACATATTTATACACTGTATACATGATACACTTATACATGTCCCTTGTATGAGCTTGCTTCTGTGTGCATGTGTGTATGTATATTGCCCTTATGTGGCATTGTGTTTGCCAGAATGGTCTAAAATAGTTGGCACAGGGATCCAGCTATAAGGCATTGTCCCCAAAAGACCCCATGATGAATATGATGGTTCCTTCTCTAAGAAAAATGGCATAAAAATGCTTCTTGTTGTTGTTGTCTTATATTCTTTAAAAAAAAAAACAGAATGAAAGATATTTAAAAGAAGAAGTTGTGTTGAAAAAAAAAGGCAATCATAAACTTAAACTAGAAATGGCTGCTGAAGTAAAACAGCAAAAAGAGCTGAAATCTGAAAGGTAAGATTGATTATGTTTATGTATCATCAGGTAAAATCTATGTCCTCAATCATTTTAGATCATTTAGATCAATGTTTTGTACATTGATATCTGAGTTAAATATAAGATATCTTAACCGTTTTTACCATATTTCTAAGAAAAGATACTGCCTATAATCTTCAAATAATGTTTTAAATAATCAAGAATTTGGAAAGATTTAGTAATATAAATAACTTTCTAATTATTAATTTGATCATAATTCTGTTTGACTGGAACTGACCAGTGGCTACATTTACATGAGAGATAATCATAGTTCCGCTTGATTGGAACTGATCCATAGTTAAACAGCAAGAACAAAAACATTTACATTCCAGATGTATGTAAAAATTGCTTTGATTGATGTTGTAAATTGAAACTTGTATATTCTGAATTACTATCATATTTTGAACCTGTACTCACAATCTCATGCTATCTAACTACTAAAATTATTGTGCCAGTAAAACAGGAGATGTCTACCCTCTGTTGGTATTTGTAAAATAAAAAAAGAACTGATTCTTTTAATTTCTACATATATCACAATATGAATATTAAAGTGGATTGGGAGAATTATTAGAGCAACGGATAAAATGACTTGCAGTACTTTGTTCTGGCCTTTTACATTCTGAGTTCAAATTCTAAGGGTAACTTTGCCTTTCATCCTTCTGGGAGTCGATAAAATAAATTACCAGTGAAATACTGGAGTTGTATTAACTGATGTCTCTTAGGATTCTTCAAGGAATGAGTCTGTGGCTAAGAATCTCCTTGGTTCTGTTTGTACCTTAATGGTAGATTAAAGCATAAGTCGCTTTTTCTGTGAGGAGCAGTAGCCCCAGGTGAAAGACATAATGATGGAACAATGCCCCATAGATTTTATTATTAACAGCATACTTGAAAGATCTTGGATCATGTCTGGCATAAATGCAAGGTGTAATTGATAGATAAAGTATATCATATTTATATTTGTAGGAAGAAATTGTCTCAACAGTATCTAAAACTAACAAAGGAATCTGAAACCACTATCAGTGGAAAAAAGAAAATTTTGAATGAAGTATATATAAATTTTATATTTTTGAATTATACGTGTAATTTTGAATGAAATATGTATAATTTGAATGAAATATGCATAATTTTGTATGAAATATGTATAATTTGAATGAAATGTGTATAGATTTGAATGAAATGTGTATAACTTTGAATTAAATGTGTATAGATTTACATAAAATGTGTATAAATTCAAATGAAATGTGTATAAATTTGAATGAAATGTATAATTCTGAATGAAATATGCTTAATTTTCATTTTTTTTTTTTACTAAACGTGTAATTTTGATTGAAATATTTGTAAATTTTTATATTTTTTGAATGAAGAGTATGTAATTCTGAATCAAGTATGTGTAATTTTGATGTTTTTGTCTTGAAATTTCCTAGACAGAAGCTGTGTGGAAGCCTGTTGTATATGCATATATGTATGTTGTATATGTATGTATACATACAGAGTGGGTAACTGAGCACTACTCTATACTAACTATGTTGTCTGTTTAACTTGCTATATTTTTAGTTGACTATGCGGTATGAATATACAAAATCCCACTCTGCCCAAGTTAAACAGCAAATACAAGACCAGCAAGAAGGTTTGTTGAGTTATTCTTCATTAATACCTTTGATGCCAAACTGCCTGAAACAACCCCTAATTCTATGAGACAAGGATGTTTATTTTAAAGTATTTGTATTTATCTAAAAACATTCTATCATCATTTTTTATGTAAGAACCTTTGTTAAGTTATATCATAAACCTAGGCTTAATAATGAGAAAGTTTGTTATATTACAAAATACCTCCAAATTCTTGATTATTTTCAAAATTATTTAAAAATATCATAGGCAGTGTCTTTCATTAGAAATATGATAAAAGTGTTTATATTTATCTTTAAAATTCTTCCATCATAATTTTATGTAAGAACCTTTGTTAAGTTATACTCTAAATAACAGCTTAATAATAATTTCTACATTAGATAAAAAGCCAGCAATTTGGAGGAAGAAAAAGTTGATTAAATCAACTCCACTACTTGACTGGTACTTTATTTTATTGACCCTGGAACGATGAAAAGCAAAGTTGACGTCGGCAGGATTTGAACTCAGAATGTAAAGAGTTATAACTAAATACGGCAAAGCATTTTGTCTGATGTTCTAAAGATTCTGCCAATCAATCACCCTTAATAACAGCTTAATAATGAAAAAGTTAATTATATTAATTATGAAATCTCACCAAATTCTTGATTATGGAATTCATCCATTTTAACAATGAGTGTTCCACAACCATGTGTACCCTTGATGCTGTTGTCAGGTAGATTCAGTATTACACACTTTGTGTGAGGGTTAGCACATAGCATTACAGTTACAGGCACAGACCACCTGGTATTATGGTATAAGTGTGTGATGATTCCAGAGATATGTGTTCCCTTATATACCCTTAATGTGACAGGGAGAATCAGTTTGACATAGTTAAAACTTTGAGTGATAGGTAGAGTTCATTCAAAGGTCTTCCAAACAGTTTCCATGCACCCAATACCTCTCAGAAAGCTTGGATCAACCCGAGGCTATGATAAAAACTACATGTGTAAAATGCCATGCAATGGGAATGAACCTGCAATCCCATAGTTGTGAAGTGAGCTTCTTAACCATTGGGCCATGCTGCACTCCTAAATGAACAGTAATAACATCATTATTCTCTGGACCATATTTTATTTCATGTTGCTCCAGTATACTCAGCTGAAAATGAGTACCAGCAGCAGCTGGGGGTTTAACCTCATGATGGTCTGGCGACCTGTCCAGGGGGGAGTTTTGTACTCTCAGTCACTTAACACCACAAAACCCAGGATAAGTACCAGCCTGATGAACCTCTAGATTCGAGACAGACTTTAGACTTTAGATTGGACCACAGGAACTTGAGGGCAATGGATGGTCAAACCTCCTTATGGTTTCTTATAGATGATGGTTAATGAATGATAAAACTGGGATAAGCATCGGCCTAATGAGCTCTAGGCTTGAGACAGACTTTAGATTTTTAGACTGAACCACAGGAACTTGAAGGCAATGAATGGTCAAACCTTATGGCTTCTTATAGATGATGGTTAATAAATGGTGAAACCTTATAACCACTGTTACTATCCCCTGGGTCCCTTCTACTTGATGAGGTGAAACCTATTTGAAATTTAGTGGAGCTGTAAATATTCTAAATATATGCTGTAAAGATGAGGTTAACCATTTGGAAAATTATTATCTTATTGACAATAACTTATCTCAGACATTGAAAAACAATTCTTTATGATATATCACATAGGTGGTTTGTTATTGTCACCTTTTGGATAATTTTTAATACCAGAATCGTCTTCTAGACTTCTTGTCAGACAAGTCTGTAGAGTGTAGTCTCCCCAACTCTCTCTCTCCCTCTCTGCCTATATATAAATATATATATATATATCACCATCATCATCATTTTTTACATACACTTTTCCATGCTTGTGTGGGTTGGACAGGATAGTTTGAGACAATGTTTTATAGCCTGATGCTAACACTTTATATATATATATATGGAGGCACATGGCTTAGTGGTTAGAGCATTGGCCTTGCAATCGAATGGTTGTGAGTTCAATTCTTAGACCGGGTGATGTGTTGTTTCCTTGAGCAAGACACTTTATTTCACATTGCTCCAGTTTACTCAGCTGTAGAAATGAGATGATAGGGACTGGGGTGCCTATCATTCCACTGCAAAGTGGTCGTGGAGGTGCCACGGCAAAAAAGCACCCAGCACTCACTGTAAATGAGGTTGGTGTTAGGAAGGGCATCCAGCTGTAGAAATCAAACCAGAATCAGTTCCCGTCCCACCGTTGCAAGCAGGGAAAAGCGGACGTAAAATGATGATGATGATGATGATGATATGTGTGTGTGTGTGTGTTTGTGTGTGTTTGTGTGTGTGTGTGTGTGTGTGTATTGACTGGATAGCACCCTGGAAGTGGTTGGCAGCTTTATTTCTTTGGTGATCTATTCTGCAGTAGTGGGTATGCTCAGATTGCTTACTAGCTAGAGAACAGTATGGAAGAAGTATAGGGAAACTACTACCTCTGCCATCAACGAAAGTTTTCTCTCACATGGGAGATAACAGGAGGACAGTTAGGAAGGATGACATGTATGATGTCACAGCTGTATGATAAATGTTGTAGGATAACAAGATGATAACAAGATGATAACAAGATGATGTGAGGGAGAGAAAGGGTGAGAATGGTCTTGGTTAAAATAAAGAGGAAACCTGAACCAGTTTGATCGGACACCTGAGCACTGTACACAATAATTTCATTATTATTTTATACAATCACACGACCGTGACCTCTGGCGTCACGCAGTAATACAGAGAACCCGACCTCCCATGGGTACAAGTTGAAGCATATAGACAATATGCCCCCACACCTCACACTGCAAGGTGGTCGTGGAGGTGCCATGGCAAAAGAGCACCCAGCCCACACTGTAAAATGGACGTGTAGGCGCCACGGAAAAAAGCACCCAGCACTCACTGTAAATGAGGTTGGTGTTAAGAAGGGCATCCAGCTGTAGAAATCAAGCCAAATCAGTTCCTGTATGAGCAAGGCATGGTCAGCCGACCAGACACTGCCCACAACAGGACAACCCGTCTAACCCATGCTAGCGTGGAAGAACGGACGTAAAACGGTGATGATGATGATGAATCATAGGTGTAATACAATAATACAAACAAGAAAAAAAATATATATATATATACATAGAGAGAGAGAGAGAGAGAGAGAGAGAGAGAGAGAGAGTCTGCAGTGTTGAGACTTGAGATTCTACTAATCATGGGAGTACTCAATGCATTAGGAGATGCAGAGTGGGCATAGAGATATGTAAAATCCCATGTGATACACAAGCTGAAACTGATTGGTGCTGTGGTTGGGATTTTCCATATCTCTCACACTATATATACAGGGTGTCCTAAAAAAATGTATACGCACTTCAAATGTCTTCTAATAAATATTGCCTGTACAGGTAATCAATGTGTGTATACATTTTTGGGACACCCTGTATATATATATTGATATATAGATACACACACACACACATATATATATATATATATATATATATATATATATATATAAATAATGACCAGTTCTATCCAGTGGTGAACCAACAAACCTAAATGTATATATATATATATATATATATATGTAGGAGGTGAGTGTTATTGTAGCACAATAAAGCAATATGTTGATTTAACACTTCACTGCTCGCAAGTATTTTTTAAGCTTCATATCATGTCTCCCTATTTTATCTGATGAGAACGCAAATATCATCCCATGATGATATTTGTTTTTGAAATGCGCATAATAAAATACATGGAACTCTTTTAACCATCTTTTGATTTTATATTATATATTATATATATATATATATATATATATTTACAATATATTAATAAATGGAAGCTATATTTATAAAACCATATTTATTTCATTATACATATTTCAAGGACACCAAAGCAAATTATGGTGCACTTTCATCAGATAAAATATAATATAGATCAGTTTTATAAACAAATATTGACATACCCTTAAAAGAATGCGACCATGTCTGTTGGAAGCTCCCGGATATATTTATATATATGTATATATATATATATATATAGTTTGTTGGGGGGTGGATTTCTTTTAGATTTGAAAATTTTATCCAAATCTGAAACATTTTCATTTAGATTAGATTTATCCAGACAGCTTCCTAATATAACGGTCGCTTATAATATGGTACGTCAAAATTATTTATAAAACTGTTTATATATTGTATTTTATCTGACGAAGGCATGCCATATTTTTAATATGGTATCCCTGAAATATGTATAATGAAATAAATATGGTTTTATAAATATAGTTTCCATTTGTTTAATATCGTATATCTACTCCAAAAACTTGTCGAGTGCTTTATATCAGTTATAAAATATTTACTTGTTGTAACCCAACAATTTTAAATAAAACTTTTGCATATATATATATATATTTGTGTGTATGTGTGTGTGTAATGGAGATACACAAATATGTATATATGAGACTATTAATTACAGAAATGACAGCAGACATAGAATTACACCTAAAAATGATTTTATTTACAAATGAGTAAAGAAAACTCCATTATTATTCTATTCAATAGTCTGATTCAAGGTGGCTTCTTGTCTATACTTTTTAATGGTTCGATAATGTTGTTGCTGTTGTTGTTGGTGTTGCTTTTGTTGATATTGTGGATGATGATATTGTTGATGCTGATGTTGATGCTGTTGTTGACTACGATGATGATGTTGATATTGTTGATTCTTGTTGATGTTTTTTTATGATAGTTGTTGTCGATGTTGTTGATGATATTGTTGTTGTTATTGATGATGATTTTTATGATGGTTGTTGTTGATGATGTGGCTGTTTTTTTTTGTTTTTGTTGTTGTTGTTGTTGATGGTGATGTTGACATTGTTGTTGTTATTGTTGAAAGCATAGATCAATATTTCTTGATGTTGTCTAGACGGTTATTTTCTTTTATTTTTTTACTGGTTTCAATCATTAGTCTGTGGCCATGCTGGGGCACCACATTCTTTTATTCTTTTACTGGTTTCAATCCTTAGACTGTGGCCATGCTGGGGCACCACATTCTTTTATTCTTTTACTGGTTTCTGTCATTAGACTGTGGCCATGATGAAGCACCACCATGGAGGAATTTAGTAAATCATATGGAACCCAGTGCTTATTTTTTCCAAGTATAATATTTATTTTATTGATCTTATTTTGTTGAATCGCTAAGTTACAAGACATAAACACAGACCTGGATGCACTCACACATACACATACATATATGACAGGCTTCCACACAGTTTCAGACTACTAAATTCCACTTACAAGTCATTGGTCAATCCAAGGCTAGAGTAGTAGACACTTGACTAAGGTACTTCGCACAACCATTTTACAGAGTGTACTGGGTGCATTTTATCATGGCACCAGCACTACTACTGATTCTATTCAGTATTTGATCCTGAGATGATATGAGCTCAGCTGTAGTGACTTTAAGAATTAAACTGTGGTACATTGTATGGCTGTACAGTATCTATTTACAGCTAGATGGACTGGATTTAAAGTTAGTTAAAAAATCTGTCTGAAACCCTGAGGCTCAACAAGCTGGAGTTCATGTTTGTTTTGTGATGGCTGAAACAATTGAGAGTACAAGACACCTTACTGGATGGGACTCTAGTATTGACTCCTAGCTGTATCGCAGTATTGACTCCTAGCTGCTACTGCTATTATTGTTTCCATCAGGCTGGCTTAAAGCAACATATTATCAATCCTGTAAGAATGAAAGGCAAAGCTAACCTCAGTAGGATTTCAATTCAGAACATAAAGGGCCTTAACTATGTGCTGCAAAGTATGTTTCCAATGCTTTTAACAACACATAAATCTTAGTGACTGAAATGATATATTTAACACAAGGAAAGGTACTGGAAGAAAGAATTGAATCTCTTCTGAAAGAATTGAACCTCAATTCCCGTTTTATGAACTGACAAAATCGCAGATCTCATTCACTTACCAAGTGGGGTGGAACTCGTCAAATCAGATCAGGGAAACAATGTTTCCTTGTAGCAACAATGGTAAGACCAATGGAAACATTGGAAACATTGGTCTTACCATTGTTGATACAATCAACTGGTCGCAACTCCAGGCAGAAAGAGCAACATGAAATAAAGTGTCTTGCTCAAGGACATAACACATTGCCCAATCCAGGAATCAAACTCACAACGTCATAATTGCGAATCCAACTTTCTAACCATTTTTATAACTTATCCCACTATGTGGGCACACAGTTATTACAAAAGCGTGAGGTAGAGAGAAAGGATTAGACGAAACCATTAACTTAATGTGTCCTTCAGTAAGGTGAGTCTATACTTCAAGTTCAACACCCTAACCATTTCCCTGATTACCTTCACTGTACCACATTAGTGAAAGTAAATTGACTTATCCAGGAATAAACCACAGCACTGCTGATAAAATATGTATGATTAAACCTTTGACTGCTTGATCGACAATCTATTGATCTAATCAGCTGTGATTTTATTGAATAACACACCAATAATCGACTTTTCAATACAATACTCGACAACACAAGATTGCAGTAAACTATTTTTTCATTTTCTGTTTCTTTTTTTGTTGTTGTTTTTTTTTGTCATATTTTCATTGTTGTTGTTGTTGTTGTTGTTGTTTTTTCTTGTATGTCGTGTCTTGTCATGTCGCAATTAGGCTTAAGTTATTTTGGAAACATGCTTGTTAAGTGATCAATGGTATAGTTATATGTTTAATGTTAATGGGGAAATCAACAACTTCTCTATCTTCTTCGGATCTCTCTCTCTCTCTCTCTCTCTCTCTCTCTCCTTTTAGGAAAGCATGCTTATCAAGTGATAAACTACAAGTTTAATGGTAAATCAACAACTTCAGTGTCTTCTTGACACCTTCCCTCTCTCTCTCTGTCACTATCTATCTGTCTCTGTCTGTATCTCACTCTCGCTTTCTCTATCATTCTCACACATGATCTCTCTCTCTCTCTCTCTCTCTCTCTCTCTCTCTCTCTCTCTCTCTCTCTCTCTCTCTCTCTCTCTATCTCTCTCTTGCTCTTTCTCCTATATGGCAACTAACAACCTCCTTGATGCTTCCTCTATGATCCTTCTCTTATTTACTAAACATTCTCAAAATAAGACGTTGTAATTCAGATCTGTATGTGTTGTGTTTCCTTGTATTCTGTTCCAGTCTGTTATAAATATAATTTCCATTCTTTCTGCTGCATTTGGAAATCTTTAGCTAACTTCAGTATTATTGTAAATCTAGTGTTGATATTAGTCTATTTAAAGGTCTATAGCTAACTACAGTGTTATTAGCTATAGTAGTATATAGTAATATTGTGATGATATATGTATAATAAGATGTTTCATTAACAATTGCCAGAAATTAAAGTCAGTAAAGAAACTGAAAGAAAGTCTAAAGAAAAACTTGAAGATATAAGAAAAATGTAAGTTTTTAACCCTTTATTACATATAACCAGTTATTACATATAATGCAAACACACAAAGGCTAATTAGTTTCACAGTTGGGAATGAAGATACATAAATGTTTCATGTATTGGACATCAGGAAAGAGCAAAGTTTGAAAACAAGGAATTTGGAAGGTTGAGAAAACAAAATATATGTATTTATATATGTATATATAAATTTGTTTCAATAATCTATGTTGGAAGGGCATCTAGCCGTAGAAGCTAAACCCAAAACGGTTCTGTATGATGAGCAAGACATGATTATCTGATCTGACTTGTCTCGCAATGGGACAATTCATCTAACTCATGCTAACTTGGAAAAATTGTGATGATAATGATATATATATATATATGCAAGCGTAGAAAATGGATGTTAGACTTTGATGATGATGATGATATATAGTGTATGTGGTTCAGTGAATTACTGGTGGTGGTACAATATGAGCACTCATGTATTTTTGTTGAATCACCAGCCTGAAAAGCAGATTGATAATTGGGTCGGGTCCATAACTTCTATGGATGACCTTGAGTCAATCCTTTGCAAAACACGTGTAACAGGTCGATACACAATATATACACACACCACGTGTCTGTATGTAGGTATGTATGTATATATGTATGTGTATGTGTCCATATCTGTGCTGTGTTTATATTCTGAATTTTCTGTAATTTACGGTTTGACAAAAAGAGATTCATGAAATATGAACAAAACTTGAAAAAAGAAGTATCATATATACTTGAATATAAGCCGATACGAATATAAGCTGATATGAATATAAGCTGATACGAATATAAGCCAATACGAATATAAGCTGATACGAATATAAGCCAATACGAATATAAGCTGATACGAATATAAGCCGATACGAATATAAGCTGATACGAATATAAGCTGATACGAATATAAGCCAATACGAATATAAGCTGATACGAATATAAGCTGATACGAATATAAGCTGATACGAATATAAGCCAATACGAATATAAGCTGATACGAATATAAGCTGATACGAATATAAGCTGATACGAATATAAGCTGATACGAATATAAGCCAATATGAATATAAGCTGATACGAATATAAGCTGATACGAATATAAGCTGATATGAATATAAGCCAACTCCACTATTTTATGACTGAGAAATAGGCAAAAATCCAAACCTTATTTATGTAGAATTTGAAGTTGGTGAAAATCATCCAAATATTGAGCCCAAATATGTGCCAACCTCCTTTCTATTATTGATTTTTTTTTGTCGCATATTCCTCGGCTTATATTCAAGTATATACGGTAAGTACTGGATTTGATATAATTGACTAAATCTCTTCAATGCAAATGGCCCCAGAATAGTCACAGTCAAATGACTGAAACAAATAAAAGAATGAAATAAAAGGGTTTCTTTCTTTTAGATTTGAAAGACACCAAGCAGACCATAAAAGACAAACTAAAGGTTTACACAAACTTGAAATAACGAACAGCAAAATCACAGAATCAATACAAAATGCCAAAACTAACAGCAAGTATGTTTATTAGATATATTTATCGAGTAACATTGAATTCAAATTCTACCAAGGTTAACTTTGCCTTTCATCCTTACGGGGTCGATAAAATAAAGTACCAGTAATGTACTGGGTCAATTTAATCGACTTTCCCTTCCCCACAAAATTGTTGGACTTGTTCCTGAATCAGAAGCCATTATTCTGTAACGTAGCAGGAATAGTCCAAGGAAATGGGCCTACTCTAAGCATGTTCCTGTGTACCATCAC
This sequence comes from Eledone cirrhosa, assembly GCA_964016885.1. NCBI lineage: Eukaryota > Metazoa > Mollusca > Cephalopoda > Octopoda > Eledonidae > Eledone > Eledone cirrhosa. Next base: position 23,641,153 of record OZ024746.1, on the reverse strand, counting down.
CAAGAAGGGTAGGAAGTGTCACCCTGTGCCTCACCCCTCCACTTGATGACAGGCCCAGCTTTTCCTGATATCAACCACTTTACATAGTGTACTGGGTGGATTTTATTATGGCAATAGCATGAGAAAGGTCATTGTGACTTCAGCAGAGTGAAGTGAGGCAGTAATGGGAGAGGCTGTGTGAGATTTTGGTGTGTGAAGGACTGTGGAGGGCAAACATGATATGAACCAGTCTATTAATAAACTGATGGTTTTTATGTTTTATATAATAAATGACTGATAAATTTCAGAAAGCCAGTACAATGAGGTAGAAATATATAAAGGGCAAAGGATGACAAATAAAACAAAAGAAAATATTTTCTTAACCAGTATATTTCAACATAATAATTCAGGGCTATTACCCTCTGAAATATCATGTTGAAATATTTCAGGGCTATAACAAACTGTTTTCGTTTTTACATTTGAAAAGGGGATTATAGCCCTGAAATATTATGTTGAAATATACTGGGTAAAACATTACTTTGTTTTGTTTTATTTGTCATCCTTCACCCTTTATATATTTCTACCTCATTGAACCAGCTTCTTGAAACTTATCAGCCATTTATTACATATCTCACAATGCTTCATATTAACTGTTTTATATGTTTTTTTATATAGCATTTATGTTAATAATATATTAAAAATAACTCCATTGTCTGAATTATTAATTGTTATATCTTTTCCAATCAATTTTCTCAAGATTAATTACATTCACTTCACCACATGGTGTAAGATTGATCAGTCTTAGACATCATGTATCATCATAGCAATTGACATTAACAAATATATATTTTCATCGTGAACAAGAAAAAGCCCCAAATAAATAATAGATTGGAAATGCATGAAGTGGATTGGCTACTATAATGGTTCAACACATTTGTATTTTAGACACTTGGACCAGTTAGGGAAAAACACATTGATTGTTTGTTTTTGCTTTGAACCATTTTCGTTTCACATTTGAAAAGAGGGTGTTAGCCCTGAAATATCATGTTGAAATATACTGGGTAAAACATGACTTTGTTTTGTTTCATTCATCATCATTTGCCCTCTATATATTTCTACCACATTGTACCACCTTTCTGAAACTTATTAGTTATATATATATTTTATCTATTTGCATGGCTTATGTTGGTAAAGAGACAACTTCACAGCTTTGTGGTTATGGTTTCAATCCCACTGCTTTGCTCCTTGGGCAAGTGTTTTCTGCTATATAGCCATGTGTTGACCAATGCTCTGTGAGGGAACTTTGGTAGACAGAAACTGTGGAAGCAACCCCGCTTCCCTACACACATTATATATCACTACTGCATTCCTATGACTCAATCAGGAGTTAAGGACTTAAATATAAACATATCTACATATTCATATATGACTCGTGGCTGAGTGGTAAGAGAATTGGATTCACAATCGGGAGGTTGTGAATTTGATTCCTGGACTGGGCAATGCATTCCTTCAGCAAAACACTTTATTTCACATTGCTCCGTCTACCTGGAATTACGACTGATAGAAAGTATTAACAATTGGGAAGACCAACGGAAACATTGTTTCCTTGGTCTGATTTGATGAAAGTTGATTGACTTTCGATATATATACAGAAGATCATCAAACAAGTTCAACTGGAACCTGATTGACGGCCTTCCCCAAGGTTCCATCCTGGCACCAATGCTCTTTAACATCTACTTGAGTGATATTCTCAGGATAACTTCAAGGTCCCGAATAATGCCCCATCCACCCCGTTTATTAATTTTTCAGTTTTTTTCAACCCTCTACCCCTGCTCTTATTCCACCACCTCCCACCGCTTATTAGATTTTGCTAGTCTATTTCCGTCAAAATTTTATTTCAAGTGGTAGCATTCTTGTGACAATTAATTTTCTTTAGAAATTAAAAATGATTATACATTACAAAAAATGAACATTACAAGAAATCTCATGTGTTATAAAATAAACATGATGAGTTGGGGTCTCAATGTGTAAACTAAATGACTAATTCTGTTGTTTTTTTTTAAATCAAGGGAGACAACCTAGAAAAATTATCAATTTTCCACTCGCCCATTCCAACTCCCCTCCCCTTTTATTTGGGACCCGAGAGTATGTGTATATATATATATATATATATATATATATATATATATATATATATATATGCATGTATATATGTATGTATATATGTATGTATATATATATATATATATATATATATATATATATATATATATATATATATATATATATATATATATATATACACACAGCTTAATTACAGCTCATCTGAACCAAGAAATTCAGAAATATAATGAAAAGTTAGACGAAGAGAAAAACCTCAGGTCAGTTAATTCTTTTTTTTTTCTTTCATTTTTGTTTTGGAAACTTAAAATTCAGTATTTTAGGAAATAGTCTATATACATCCATGATTTAGAAATAGTCTAAATACATCCATGATTTAGAAATAGTCTATATACATCCATGATCTAGAAATAGTCTAAATACATCCATGATTTAGAAATAGTCTAAATACATCCATGATTTAGAAATAGTCTAAATACATCCATGATTTAGAAATAGTCTAAATACATCCATGATTTAGAAATAGTCTAAATACATCCATGATTTAGAAATAGTCTATATACATCCATGATCTAGAAATAGTCTATATACATCCATTATCTAGAAATAATCTAAATACATCCATGATGTCCGCCCAAAGTTGCGTGCTGCAGCTTCCCTAAACCGCAGCTCGGCAGAACATGAAAGCTTCAGCCTACGAGATGATGGGCAGATATGGAAGTTTGTTAAGGCTGGCGAATCATGGAAAAGAGACACCAGCTGGTCTGAAAACAGTGTACCCACAACAACTGACAATAAAGAAACTGAAAAAACTCTGGGAAACTAAATCAGAACAACCTGCCATCCCCTGCACATAATCATAGACTGGAATCAAAGTACAAACTGTTGTCCTTGAATGCACGTAGTCTATGCAATAAGATTCATCTTTTTGACTCCTACGTCAAAAGTATCAACCCGGACTTCATTACAGTCACGGAAACTTGGGCACATCCCTTACTCTGTGATGGGGTTTTCAGCATGACTGGCTACAACCTGTTTCGTAAAGACCGTATTAATCGTGGTGGTGGTGGTGTAATGGTCTACGTTCGGTCAAATCTGTCGGCAATTCCTTGTGCTGATTTGAACCAATCACAGCAGGAAGTTTTTTTCTGCGATATACGTATGACCATGTCAACACTGCTACTTGGAGTCGTTTACCGTCCCCCAAATTACCATCAGGACACTCAACTTTGTGATATCCTCAGAGCTGCTGCCAGGAAGACATCCACTTATGTTTTCATTGCAGGTGACTTCAATCACCCTGAGATTGACTGGGAGACCTTTCGTTGGCCGCCAAGTGCAAATGACTTCCTTGAGCTGGTGCTGGACTCGAGTTGGTCCCAGGTGGTCACCTCCCCAACGAGAGGTGACAACACTTTGGACCTACTCTTCACCACTACTCCTGAAACGGTCATTAGTGTTACTGCTGAGGAACCTTTAGGTGACTCTGATCATGCTATGATCATTGCCAATCTATCCCTCATGGGCAGTAACAAGAACCACAACCATCTCCAAACTGCTCACTTTGACTGGAATAAAGCAGACTGGAACTGTTACTGCACCGAGTTGCAACGGCCAAACTGGCTTGAGTTCTATGACTCTGGAGATGTCAACACTGTACTCCAGAACATCCTGAGCTCAATATGGACAGCATGTGCAGCATCGGTGCCACGTAAGCGGAAAAAACATCCTAAAAGCGCAATTTGGGAGACTGCAGCAGTCCGTCTTGCCAGAAAAGAACGGCGCAATGCTGAACGTGAGTACAAACTTCACAAATCAGACATTAATAGGAAGAGGCGAAATAGATCGTCCAACCACCTCAAACAGGTGACAAAAAAGGCAGTGCTTCAATTTGAGCAGCGCATAGCAACCAGCCCTGACAGTAAGGTGTTCTGGAAGTATGTTCACTCAAAGCAGAGGCCTCACTCTCCAGTTGGTCCTCTTCGCAATCCCCACACAAGCCAGGTTACTGACGACCCCAAGAAATGCGCAGAGCTCATTGCTGAATGCTATGCAGGCATTTTCACCATTGAAGACCAGAGTGTACCATCTCCACCACCTATGACACCGGACTCTATTACAACCATGGAATTTACACCTGCAATGCTGCGACGTCACCTAAAAAATAAACGCAACCATGCCTCTCCTGGTCTTGATGGTGTTACATACCTGCTTCTTAAACGTGGTGGGTACTTCCTTCTACACCAGTTATCACGCTTCTTCCAATTCTGTCTGAACAACAGTGCTACTCCAGAACAGTGGAAAACTGCCAGTGTCATTCCTCTGTTCAAAAAGGGTGACCGCACATCACCTGTGAACTATCGTCCAGTCAGTCTTACTAGTTGCATCGCCAAACTGATGGAATCCTGTGTCAGAGAAACACTTTGGAACTTCTGGAGCTCTCACAGTCTTATCCGGCCCTCGCAATTTGGATTTATCCCCAACTCCAGCTGCTGTGATCAACTTATAGAGTTTCTTGAGGACATCACCCGGATCACTGATGGCGGCTCATGGGTGGATGTTGTTTATCTTGACTTTGCGAAGGCCTTCAATTCTGTGCCACACAAAAGGCTTATGGCAAAACTCTCTGCAATGGGTGTGAAGGATGATCTTTTTAACTGGTTGAAGTCCTTCATTCTCAGTCGAAGAGAGGTAGTCACGGTTCTGGGACAGCATTCCTCACCATATGAGATGTCATCTGGTGTACCTCAGGGATCTGTTCTTGGCCCCCTTTTGTTTGTGGCATATATTAATGACATAGATGCCAACTTAAGGAATGCCACAGTACTAAAGTACGCAGACGACATCAAGCTGTACCTTGAGATAAAAAGGACAGATCCTGAACACTATAGATCTTGCTTGCAGTCTGACCTGGACACAATGCAACAGTGGATCTCAGACTGGCAACTCAAGCTAGCTGTAGACAAGTGCACCACCATGCATTTTGGGAGTAAAAACCCAGCGTCCACATACTCCCTCCACAGCACTAATATCAAGAAGTCTTCCTGTGAACGTGACCTGGGCATTACGGTCAGCAGCGATTTGCGTTGGACGAGGCACGTCTCTAAAATTGTCAAGAGGGCCGAGGGTGTCTTAGTATCACTCAGCAAGACCTTTGTCAGCCGCTCTCCAGATATCTATTTAAGGCTGTATACAGCTATGGTGCGACCACACTTAGAATTTGCATCACAAGTCTGGAACCCCTATCTTGCTCAGGACATTGACCGCCTGGAAACTGTTCAGAGACATGCAACCAAGCGAATACCCTCCATCAGGCATCTACCATACTCTGAGCGCCTTGCTTCCCTGGGCATGGATTCATTGAAGCTCCGACGCCTGGCAACTGACTTGGTAAACACCCACAAAATTGTTAACCATGTTGCCAACAACAACCCTGAGTGCCTTTTCGATTTCCATGTGTCTAACACACGTAGACATGCCCACAAAGTAAGAAAACAGCACAGTTCCCATGACTTTCGGAAACATTTTTTCACGCTCAGAGTTGCTGAAGCATGGAACAAACTACCTGCATCAGTTGTTAGCTGTCGAGACACTGCATCCTTTAAGGCCTCCATGCTTCCCGAGATCCGCCAACACTACAGCTAACACATACAAACATGTACTTCCCTGGCATTTGTGTATTATTCTATGTACTATATTGACGAGTTGTAGTGCACCTGAGCACTTTACACAATAATTTCATTATTATTATTATTATTATTATTATTATTATGATCTAGAAATAGTCTATATACATCCATTATCTAGAAATAGTCTATATACATCCATTATCTAGAAATAGTCTATATACATCCATGATCTAGAAATAGTCGATATACATCTATGATTTAGAAATGGTCTATATACACTCATGATTTAGAAATGGTCTATATACATCCATGATCTAGAAATAGTCTATATACATCCACAGTTTAGAAATCTTCTTTATACACCCATGATTTAGAAATAGTCTCTATACACCTTAATCTAGAAACGGTCTATATACATCCATGATTTAAAAACAGCCTATATACATTCATGATTTAAAAACAGCCTATATACATCCATGATTTAAAAACAGCCTATATACATCCATGATTTAAAAACAATCTATATACATCCATGATTTAAAAACAGCCTATATACATCAATGATTTAAAAACAGCCTATATACATCCATGATTTAGAAATGGCCTATATATACCCATGACATCCATGATCTAGAAACAGTCTATATATTTAAGATATAAAAATAAGTTTAAAATACTGATATAAAGTTGTTGCTGTTGTTGTTGATTTTGTTGCTGTTGTTGTTGTAGCTGTTGCTGCTGTTGTTATTACTGATTCTATTGTTGTTGCTGTTTCTTCTACTGGTGTTGGTGTTGCTGTTGTTGCTGTTGTCTTAATATATTTTTAACTTCCAGAGAGGATATTCAACAAGAACATAAAGACCTCTGTACTGAGATTGATGTAACCAAAGTCCGCCATCGAGAATATGTCGGAGAAATGAAGAAAAAAATTGAAAATCTGAGAAAACAACATATAGAAATGACAAAAGGGGTGAGAATTAACCCTTTTGTTATAATTTTATAATGGAAGATATTGTTGATATCTTTCAAATATTTCTTTAAATTATCAAAAATATGGAGGGATTTAATATAAATTGTTGTGGAGGGTTTCTAGGTAAATATAAACAATTTAACCTTCTCATTACCATATTTCTAATGAAAGGCATGGCCTATAGTTTTCTAATCATTTTTAAAATAATCCAGAATTTGGAGGGATTAGGTAATATAACTGTAGCAAGCTACTTTCCCTTGGTGCATTGATAGGCTAACTGAGATTTTCCCGCTACTTTCGATAAACTCTTTCTCTTGCAGCTTTGATCATGGAAAGGTAAACACTATTTTACTTTTACCGTTTGACCTCTAGCCAATATGTAACAACAATTTAATTGCAGCCTGGCCAGCACCTCACCCAGTTTACCGTACCTTTTAAACTCTTAATTTATTTATTCATTTATTTGGCATGCCAGCCCAACTCAGCTCAACCTTTGTAATCGGTTTGTAAATAAAATATGTAAAAACATTGTAAAGTTTTGTGATGCTATTACCACAGCCATAGCCTTTAAATGTGATATGGAAAGATCCTTTCCAGAGTTATTATCACAGCAGCAACAGAACCTGAAACTTACAGCCAAACCTCAATTCAACTAACATTGCCATATAACAAAACCGTTACAATTATTGATATAAAAAAGTCTCTATGTGGTGGCTTGCCTTGCTATAAATAGCAGCCAAGTCTTCCTCAAATCACACACTACTAATATAGAAAAATGAGGGACTCATAAGATAATGTGGTCTTTGATACACTATGTTTGAGCAAAAGATGGGCTGGTCACATTTACAAAATCTTTCTTTGATTATATAGTTCCTAATTTTAATGAATTAAGCACAAGAAATATTACTAAGAATTTAATTGTGAACCTTGTTCTCTAGAAGCCTGCCCCTTACTTTGTGATTCTCACCTCTTTTCATTTTGTATTTCTATTTGTCCTCTTACCCTGATGAGTCTTTTGAAAATTGTTGAGGTTTTAATGAAGCCCTATAATATATACTATATAGACTGAGAGTCTCCAGAATGATGTTGAAGAACTTGACAGTAAGATACTAGCTTTAGAAGAGGAGGAAGAATCTGATAAAGTCAAATTTGCTGCCGAAATTGAGGAAAAGAAATTGAAGATTAAGGAAATACAAGTAAGTCTTAAATTTTCAAGAATGGTTTCGCCTGAAAGATGGGACAGTACTCACAGTCTTTGGTCTGGTGAAAGAGACAGTATCCTTAGCCTTTAGTGTGGAAAATGGGACAGTGCCCCCTTGATTTGGTGGAAGAAACAGTGAGACAGTGTCTCATCATCAAACATTAAACTAATATATTTTTTTGTTGTGCTATGTTGTTTGTGTTGTTTCTGTTTACCTTTTGCATATATATATATATATATATATATATATATATATATATATATATATATATAATCCATGCTAGCATGGAAAAATTGCTGTAAAACAGTAATGTTGATGATATATATGTCTGTGTTTGTTTATGTCCTGTAACTTAGCAATTTGACAAAAACAGCCCAATAAAATATGTTCCAGACTAAAAAAAAAAAAGTACAGGGGGTCAATGTGATCAACTAAATTCTTTCAAGGCAGTTCTCCAGTATGGCTACAGTCTATGATTATTAAATCCAGTAAAAGGACAAAAAATTACATAAGTTTTTTATGTAAATCAAATCAGACCAAGGAAACAATGTTTCCAATGATCTTTCCATTGCTGATTGTATATACCAGTCGCAATTCCTGGCAGAAAGAGTAACATAAAATATAGTACCTTGCTCAAGGACAAAACACATCGCCCAGTCCGGGAATCGTACTTGCAAGCTCATGATTGCAAATCCAATTCTATAACCACTAAGCCACATACCTGCAGCTGTTCCATAATGTAATAGTTATTCTCTCGTAGTGTATTGTATTCTATATGATTTACAGCAAATTATAGCAGAGTTGGAAAAAATTGTTAAAGAAAAGAAAGCAATAATAGAAGAGAAGACTCCACCATATGAAGAACTCAAGAAAAAGCACCAACAAGTAACTGAGGACTTTAATGAAAGTAAGAATAACTTAATAGGTAAATACTGTTTATCTTTATACATGGAAATATAAAATAACTTTATCATTGTTAAAGTACTGAACTCTATCTATCTATCTCTGTTTATTTATATATATTTCTCTCTCTCTCTCTATATATATATATATATATATATATATATATATATATGTGTGTGTATGTTTGAATGTATATATATATTTCAAGTTAAAAGAGATATATAGAGAGAGAAAGAGCCATATATTATTTGAGAAACAGTATTTTGTACACATATACAAAGCAAATAATATTCAGGAAAATACATGTACTTTAAGGTGGAAAAGTCATATTTTCCTTTCACCATTCATAGTCCAAAAACCAAAGCAAACAATTGTTATAAGTAAACAATTATCAATTACCAACTATCGATTTTGAAAAAGCAATGGAAGACAAGGATCTAATCACCAGAGGAATGATCTTTATATACATTGTACAAAATATATTTATATAGCACTGTACAAAATATATTTATATCTCTCTGAAGCCAAGACTTTGTTTAAATCCCTACTCCACATTCTGTCAAAAAGTTTTAAGAGCCAGGGCAGATATAAATAGGACTGGACATCGTATTGGTTAGAACGAGGTCAGAAGTACCAGATACTGGTCCATTGAGCTTATTTATTGAGAAACATGATCATCATACTTATTAAATATGTGTTGATACCTTAAAATAGTATATATATATATAATAATAATAATAATAATAATAATAATAATACAAGGACAATTTGTTAAGCCTTCATTACGTTTATTGATTGGTGATGCGTGTTTCGCTATTGATCAGTTTAAGGTTCGATCTGTATCAATCTGGCCCAACTCTGGAATCAAAAGCTCGTCAGACCTCTGCTATAGTAATGATGTTAACTCCCTGGGTATATATATATATATATATATATATATATATATATATATATATATATATATATATATATATATATATATACAGTTGGTTGTTTCGTGTTCATTAATCTGTAATTAATAAAATGACATGCAAACACACAAACCTATATATATAACAGCATATACAGTTTTTATATTAGTTTTTTGTAAATAATACATGTATTTTTCTACTATGATCTTCTGGTGTTGTTACAGTCTCCCGTCGTACAGACATTGCCTTAACAAATGAACAGAAAGACTTAGAAAAATCTCTGCAGGAAACCAAGGCACCATTGGTAAATAATCTCATAATAAAAATTTCTTCTTTTGTCTTGGTGTTTTTATTTTTTTTTTATAGCTTTATAAGTGTAATGTTTGCTTTTAATAAGGCACAAGACCATATATACTACCATAACAGAATTTCGAAGAACTTTTGATTCCAGAGTCAGGCCCAATCGATACAAATCGAACCTTGAACTGATCAATCATGAAACATGCGTCACACCTCAATAAATGTAATGAAAATTTGACACCTCGTCCATATAATTATTATATATATATCTCAAAGTCAACCTGACAAAGACTAAGGTCCTTGTAAGTAGACGAAAAAACAGAACCCAGATCCCCTCAGGGAAATGGCCTTGCTCAGTATGTAGGAAAGGTGTAGGTAGGAACTCCATTCTCTGCCCCAAATGCAAACAATAAGTACACAAGAGATGTAGCGGGATCTGAGGAAGCTTAACTAAGAATGTAGGCTTCACATGTAGCAGCTGTGCTGGGACAGCAAGCAGCAAACAGCCACAGGAAACAAGTACCACCAAACTCTGGGAGGGCTCTGTAGAAACAGTAGACAGCTTCTGCTACCTAGGTGACCGAATTAGCAGCGGAGGTGGGTGTTCGGAAAGTACAATAACTAGGGTAAGAACGGGATGGAAGAAGTTCAGGGAACTACTGCCACTGCTAGCTGCAAAAGGCTTTTCCCTCAAAATGAAAGGCAGACTGTATGATGCGTGTATACAAACAGCAATGTTACATGGTAGTGAGACCTGGGCGCTGAAGGTGGAAGACTTGCGTAGATTAGAAAGAAACGAAGCCTGCATGCTCTGATGGATGTGTAATAGTAATATACGCGAACGGCAAAGCATAAATGAATTGAGAGAGAGACTGAGCATAAGAGGAATCAAATGCTGTATGCAAGAGAGGCGGTTGCGTTGTTATGGACAAGTGATGCGTATGAAGGATGACAGCTGCATAAAAAGGTGCAATTGAAATCGCGGAGTGGGGAGACCCAAGAAGACCTGGGATGAGGTGATAAAAGCCGACCTTACCCAATTACACCTCTCAAAGGCGATGACACACGACCATGACCTCTGGCGTCACGCAGTAATACAGGAGACCCGACCCCCCATGGGTACAAGCCGAAGCTGAAGCATATAGACAATATGCCCCCACACCCTCCCACTGCAAAGTGGTCGTGGAGGTGCCACGTCAAAAAAGCACACAGCCCACACTGTAAAGTGGACGAGTAGGCGCCACAGAAAAAAACCACCCAGCACTCATTGTAAATGAGGTTGGTGTTAGGAAGGACATCCAGCTGTAGAAATCAAGCCAGAATCAGTTCCCGAATGAGCAAGACAAGGTCAGCCGACCAGACACTGCCCACAACAGAACAACCCATCTAACCCATGCTAGCGTGGAAGAACGGATGTAAAACGGTGATGATGATGATGAAATATATGTATAGTGGTAGAACACTGGGAGGTTATATCTGTAGTAAGTAGAGCACTCAGTCCATGAGACGAGTTTGGAAGAAGTTAGTTCTACAACAGTTATTAAACCATTTTTGAGAACACGTGTTTCACCTTGCGGATTTTCGCCTTGTGGAAATAACTAATATATATATATTATAAATATATATATAATATATATATATATATATTATATATATATATATATATAACACAGTAAAAACCTCCCAGTGTAAACATGGTTGGTGTTAGGAAGGGCATCCAGCCGTAGAAAACCCGCCAGACAGTCCTATGCGAGCAAGACAACCACTCTTGCCTCAAGTGGGAAAACTCCCGTCCAAACCCATGCAAGCGTGGAATATGGACATTAAACGATGATGATGATGATGATGATGATGATGATTATATATATATATTTATAATTTGGCTTTTTGCTACAATATTTTCTATAACTTTCATTTATATATATATTATATATATCATCATCATCATCATCATCATCAGTTTTAGCGTCCGTGTTCCACGCTTGCATGGGTTTGGACGGGGGTTTTCCCACTTGAGGCAAGAGTTGTTGTCTTGCTCGCATAGGTCTGTCTGGCGGGTTTTCTACAGCTGGATGCCCTTCCTAACACCAACCACATTTACAGTGTGGGGCTGGGAGGTTTTTACCGTGTTGCCTACACGGCCACATTACAGCGTGGACTGTTGATATATATATCAACTGTTTTCAAGTCCAGCAGTTGCAAGTGTAGGAAGGAACGTCCTGATAAAGACCAGTTAAGTCTGAAATGCATCGACGATTGTCCCCCTTGCTTCTGCTGGACAACACCAGAGGGCATTAGCCTCAGTGTTTTTTGCATAGCTATGGCTTCCTAAATGTTTACCCTGTAAACATACCGTGTTTCTTTAAAAATACGAAATTTCTATACATATTTGTATGCTTGAAGCTAAATCCTATTTCTATATATATATATTATATATATATATATATATATATAGGTTGGTGTTAGGAAGGGCATCCAGCCATAGAAAACCTGCCAGATAGTCCTATACGAGTGAGACACGGTCACCCAACCAATCTCAATCTTGCCTCAAGTGGGACAACTCCCATCTAACCCATGCTAGCATGGAGGATGGATGTTAAACGATGATGATGATGATATATATATATATATATATATATATATATATATATATATATATATATATATATATATATATATATATTATATATTCAATTGAAGAAAGTTGGTTGATTGATTGAAAATCTGCCGACTTTGTCTTAACAGATGTAAAGCACTCTACAGTTTTTTTCATCCGGAGTTTTATTATAGTAATAAACAAGAAATACAGTTTCATTTGTACATCCCTATTTATTATGTTATACATATTTCAAAGACGTAAGGCAGTTGTATAACTGCCCTACATGTTCTCTTCAGACAAAAATTCAGACTAGATGTAAATATCCATTGATAACACTCATGATCAGTAACATATGAATAGATATTTACATCTCGTTTGAACTTTTGTCTGAAGAGAACACATAGAGTAGTTGTTATACAACTGCCTTATGTCTTTGAAATATGTATAACAAAATAGGGATGTACAAATTGTTTATTATTATTATTATATATATATAGATAGATAGATAGATATAGATATTATATATATAAAGAAAAACAGTATTGAAAACATAAAATGATGTTCTTGATGTCCCTTATGAAAGAGAAATGGAAATAGCTGGATAAACAGACAGATAGATAGATAGATAGTCAGATAGATTGAAAGAAAGAGAATGTGGGAGTGTTTGAGGTAGAGAGAATGAAGGAGTGAGAAAATGAGAGATAATGCCCCAATTTTGTATGTTCACACCTTGAATTCTTTTCAAATGTTTTCCCAATAGAGCGATCTTCGTAAAAAGATCAAGGAATCTAATGAGGAATATTTCAGACTGCTTGACACCAATACCCAGAAATCAAAGACAACAGAAGAAGAGATATATGTTGAAAGCAGCAAACTGAAAGTATTAATTGAAGAAAACAACAAATTGAAACAAGTTAGTCAAGTTTCAATCTTTTGATACTTTAATATTAAACTGCCTGAAATGGGTCAATTATATAAAGCTGTAGATTTTTAATTGTTTATATTTATCTAAAATCCTTCCCAGTGCTGGACAAGCTAAATAAGCTATAGTTTAGGGCCCCACACACTCTCATGGGTCTCATTTTTTAGATTATATTTTTATCTTATCATTAATTTTTATTCTTTAACACTAAATCATAAAAAATTACATATATATATTGCAAATGCCACATCATGAATATACACTTTGTTGGTACTCTGAGACAAGTTTTGTTCGATACACATCGAAACCATATCTCATTGAGTGAGTAATTGTGAGAAAATATATTATTTTATTTTGTAATCATTAATATGGCTTCTGATTTAGGCATAAGGCCAACAATTTTGTGGAGGAAAAAGTTGATTAAATCGACCCCAGTGCATTACTGGTATTTTATTTTGTCGACCACGGAAGGATGAAAGGTAAATCTAACCTCAGCAGGATTTGAACTCAGAGCTCTATGCCACAAAGCATGATGTCTGATGCTCTACCAATACTGCCAATCCACCACCCTATAATCATTACTAAATAATTGTTTCTACTTTTGGTACAAGGCCAGCAATTACCCCAGTGTATTACTGGTGCTTTATTTTATCAACCCTGTAAGGATGAAAGGCAAAGTTAACCTTGGTAGGATAATAAATAATAATCATGTATAATTATTAAAATTTTATTTTACCCAAATTTTTTTAGAGAAGGGCCTCACATTTCAGATAGCTTAGGGCCTCAGCAGGTGAAAGCCCATCCCTGATTCTTCCATCATAATTTTATCTTAGAACCTTTCCTAAGTTATGTTCCATGTACCTTCACAGTGCTGCCAATGAAAAATTCACATTGGGTATGATAGGTATATCACATTTGACCATATTGTAGATGTGGCAGTTCTCCAGCATACAATGTTTATTGTTGTCTTCAACTCCCTTCTTTTTTTAATAAGCATTTTCTCAGTGAACGGCCGGAGGGCGCTAACTTTATATTCAACCTCTCCCTGTGGATGACCCTATAGATAGCCATGATTATCTTGTCAACAAAATATAGGGTATGTGTGTTTAGAAAGCCATACAATGCATAGTATGGCTTTCTAAACACACATACCCACTTTTCAGTTTCATATTCCACAATGATTCAATCAAACTGTCACACCTTATTAAAATATAGGGTCATTCCTGAATGCTGTCCTTCTCTCCCTGACTAAATAATAAAAAAACTCATGTTAATTATGGTTTGGTTATTTTCCACTCCCTCCAGAATACTAAGTCCAAGGAAACAGAGTCAGAGAACATTAAAATATCCAGTGAAAAACTTGACCAACTATACACACAACTTAAAAAGGATCTTTCTGATGCAAAAGGTAAGGAAATACATTTCCTGTTTACACCTATGAAGTTATATGATATGAACTTTACTACTACTACTACTACTATCACCACTGCTGCTGCCACCACTACTACTACTAACAACATCACTACCAACACCACCAACATCAACTGAGAATGTTGTTGTTGTTTAGAATCAGGCTAGCTTTGATTGAGCTGACTTATATAATCACATACATTAAGACATGATTTGAGGGAGATCTGACTATTATTTCTATCCAGTTGATTAACCATATAGAGGCTCCCATGTTGGTTCATTGCTGAAGATATTGTTAATTGAGGAGATAGCATGTGAAATTGACATAGAATTAAGACAAAACTCCATGGTGTGTTGCTGTGTCATCAGATCACCATAGCAACAGCAAAGAAGAAAAGGAAGATATTAAGAAGTTAGAGGGGATGGAAAATAAGTGTGGTTGGTAGGAGTGGGTGAAGGTATAAGGAAGAGTGGTATTATTTCTTCTGGTATTTAAATAACAGACTGTTGACATTTTTATAGCAACACTACTTACCATTGCTGAATAAATCAACTGACAAAGAAAGCCAACAATAGAACCTCTGCATGGTTATGCAATCTGCTTGATATAGCAGCCAACTCTTCCTTAAATCACACACTACTGTCTTAACCCTTTTGATACTGACCTGTTTGAAACAGCCCCTGGTTTTATAGTACAAGGCTGTTTATTTCAAATGTGTTTGTTTATCTAAACACCTTCCACCAAAATTCTACCTTTGTTAAGTTATGTTCCAAACACCAGCTTAATCATGATAACTTATATTACTAAATCACTCCAAATTCTTGATTATCCACTTATCCCAGAGAGGGTCATTGGGCGACAGAGTCCTCAAACACTCCTTCCAGTAGGTCCTGTCAGAAGCAACCATTTCCAACTGATCTAGCTGGATCCCCAAGTGAGACCAGCTGAGCTCATGGATGTTATCCAACCATCTTGCTCAGGGTCTACCCCTAGGTCTCCTGCCAGATGGTTTTGCCTGTAAAATATGTCCAGTCATTCTTTCCTGAGACATTTTAACCACATGTCCATAGTATTGGAGCTGTGGTCTCTCAATTCGGAGAAGTAGCAGCTCTACCGAGAGCAACTCTCAGGTCTTCAAGCTATGCACTCTATCGAGTAACATTACTCAAAAGATGCTTCAGGGAATCCCATTTCAGCCGTTTGTATTGGCAATTGTATTCTTTCAGTCATTTCCCAAAATTCATGACCATAGGTAAGGATTGGCATGAATACCGAATTGAAGATAGCAAATTACACCTTTACACCTACTTCAAATCTCTGATATGCACTTGATAGGCTTGATGCTAAGTGCTGCACAGCTGGATAGAAAATCAGTGCTGTGAAAACTGAGACTCTCGTGCTCTCAAAGAAGCCTGCACAGTGCACTTTAAATGTGAGTGGAATTCAACTGAAGGGGCCATGTTCATTGTTAATGCATTTAACTATTGGATATTTAGTTAATTATTTAATAAATTTATGCTTAACACAGTATATATTGGATAATCTGAAATATATATATATACCTGCAATTTTGTAAGCTATATGCCTTGCTTTGGATTATAAGCAAATATAAACACAATTTTG
Source organism: Eledone cirrhosa (assembly GCA_964016885.1). Lineage (NCBI taxonomy): Eukaryota > Metazoa > Mollusca > Cephalopoda > Octopoda > Eledonidae > Eledone > Eledone cirrhosa. The sequence goes on along the minus strand of OZ024746.1, from coordinate 23,624,583 downwards.
TTTTTATATTTATCATGAAGAGTTTTAAGGCCAGTTTCCCTGCTAAAGCAAGGGATATTCTTGTGGGCCCCATGATAGGCTTCATTCTCATCACAGGGACCTTGTGGGGGGCAATGATTTACAGCCAGAAACCCTTCCTAGCACCAGCCCTTTTAGTTGCCACTTACGACACAATTGAAACTATATTTGTACATTGAATTTAATTATTTGTGAATATTTGTGTTTGGTTTATATTTTAGATCAACTCACAAAAGACTTGAAAACCATAGTAGACATGCAAGAGGTAAGCAATTGAGTGGTCTAACAAACCTGAAGCATTCTGTAAGAGAATTATAAAAGTAGTTTGGGATATGATGAGTGTATGGTTATAATGATGTGCGGTTAAGAAGTTTGCTTCACAACATGCGGTTCTGCCTTCCATACTACTGGACAGCACCTTGGGTATAGTCTTGCTACTACAGCTTTGGGTCAGCTAATACCTCATGAGTGGAATTTTGAGACAGAAACTGTTTGATGGAATCCCACTATATATACATACATATAAATACATATATAATGTATATATATATGTGTGTGTGTGTGTGTGTGTGTGTTTATATATATAATATTCAACATCAGTTTATTCCATTACATCATCCCATTATGCACATTTCAAAGGCATGAAAAGAGAAGTGGAGAACTCAGTGACAATACTTATTATTTACTGTGATAAACTATTATTATTGTCATTTGCGTTGGGATGACTACATTTAAAATTGCTATATAATAAAATGTTTTGTTGGTTTTTTTTTTGGTTTTTTTTTTCTTAAATTACAGATAATTGAAAAAAGAGACCAAATAAGTTCTGAACAGATGGATATTTCACAGAATATTGTCGACAAAAATATCAAGATTGTAAATGATGTGACTAATGGTGTCTACAAAGAACTGGAGACTTTTGGAATTTTTTTACATGAAGCAGAAACAAGACGACCAGAATAAAGGGGAATGCCTGACCAGCTTTAAACTAATTTTAATGATTTCTCATAACCATGTATGAGTGTGTCTGTCTGTCTGTCTGGTGCTTTGGTGGTTAAAGAGTTTGCTTTATGACCAGTTGGTTCTTGGTTCAGTCCCACAATGCATCATCTTGTGCAATTATGTTTTACTATAGCCTCTGGGTGACCACACACACACATCTACACACACATCCATTCCCTAAATATATAAAAATGTATGAATGTGTATTCATATATATAAAATACAATCAATTCATTCTAAAACTTTTCTGCAACATCCTATAAAGAAAATTTACAATTGGATGGACAGTTTATACCCTTATATGGACAAGCCATGCCCTTGATGATATGGCCAGTCAACCGTGAGTCCTTTTGGCTAACAGTCTGCAACTAGTCATTGAAACAGCAAGCATTCACACTATATTATATATATAATATGAGTCAATAATGAAAAATATATGGGAATACAATACAATGATAAATTATATTAGTTTAATATTTCAGATGTTAGTCCTTGAATGAGAGAGAGAAGAAATAGAAAGGAAGATGAGAGTTAAAAAAGAAGAGAAATGGAAAAAAAAAACATAATATATATTCTTCCTTCCATTGGCCTTCCCTGTTTTAAATTTTTTTCATTTTTTATTTTATTTTATTTTATTTTATTTTTATATTCACTTATCTCTGTGTTATCTTGCTTTTTGATTACCAACTGTAAGAAGTATTAGATACTTCCCCCAGTCTGTCGTAGTTTTCTAGCGCTATACCAACGTTTAAACTGATTAAATGAGTAATTGTGATTAAATTTCTATATATTTTTTCTTTTTTAAAGTGGATGTAAAAACCATGATGATGATGATAGTATGATTATTTTTATTGTGTCAAAAAGAAAAATAATTAAACAAACAATTCAATTTATATTTTTTAATTCTTCAATCTTGCCAAAACTCTCTCTAAATTTATTTAACCAAAACTCAATTTTTTCTTCAATATAATCTGCGGTCGCATTAGAATTGCACACAATTTCAGCTACATCTCCTAAAGCATTCTCAGTTTTCAGCTCTCTTTCTTGAGTGGACTAAAATTAATACAGAGAAAAAGATCCCAAGTAAAGAATGAACTTTTAGCATCCTGTACCACATAAACCCGCATTATTTAAAAGTACATATGTATGTATAATTGTTTCTACTTTGGTCACAAGGCCAGCAATTACCTAGTACATTACTGGTACTTTATTTTATCGACCCCATAAGGATGAAAGGCAAAGTTAACCTCAGCGGGATTTGAACTCAGAATGGCAAGGGCCGTAACTCTATGCGTCAAAGCATGGCATCCGACTCTCTACCAATACTGTCAATCCACCATATATAATGGCGGTGGATTGGCAGTATTGATAGAGTATCGAACAACATGCTTTGATGCATAGAGTTACAGCCATTTACGTTCTGATTTCAAATCCTGCCAAGGTTATCTTTGACTTACGTCTTTACGTGGTCAATAAAATAAAGTATCAGTAAGGACTGAGGTCAATTTAATCGACTTTCCCCTCCAAATTTTTGGCCTTGTGCCTAAAGTAGGAACAATTATTTAAAAGTACAATAAGGCATTATAACTGCATCATAGAAAAAAATGAAAGTATTTACTCAAAGACAACAAATTTTCAAAATAATCTGTTCATTAGTAAAGATACAATAAACATTTGAATTTACAAACCCATTTTAAATAGTTTCTGCTAATTCATTACCAGCTTTTAAGAGTTAACAAGACATTTAAGATTTACAAAAAGAGCACTATGATTGCATCACATAAAAAATTCAAGTCTTTACTCTAATACTACAAATTTTTACAACAATCTGTTCACTACTAAATACTTTTTGCTAAATTATTATTGGCTTTTAAGAGTTAAACAGATATCCTACATGTGGTAGTGTTTCTAGCTAGCTACTGAGTTCATATTTATCATGGCACCAACACAAGAGGGGTTGGCGAGTCCTCGACAGGAACAAAAAGGTCTTCGCTATCATCTGTTTCTATTTTGTTGTTTGAACAAAGAGGACCTGTATATATATATATATATATATATATATATATATATATATACACAGGTCCTCTTTGTTCATATATATATATATGCTTTTTGCCTGAGGCATATCACAAAATCGGATTTTTTTTCATCTGATGATACTGTTTCCATAACTACAACAAATGCATAAGTTACATCATGGATTGCATAAGGGAACTGTTGAAATAATTATTATGAATAAACGATTTATGTAACATCACCATTTTTCTTAATTTTATTCTTATATATATATATATATATATATATATATATATATATATATATATATATATATATATATATATATATATATATATATCCTTATCATTTAACGTCTGTTTTCCATGCTAGCAAGGGTCAGATATGCCATCGTAGACCAGCCAGTACTCAAGCAGAGTTTCTGACCTCCAGGTGAGCCAGGAGCCCAACATACAATCAAGCGCATTATATTGTGACACTAACACTTGAGAAATTGTCTTATCTTTGGCATTGCTGTGGAATCTTCCCAACCCTTTGTTTGGCAGGTTTTCTATGGCTGCGTGCCCTTTCTATGTACTTTACAGTATGTACTTAGTTTGTTTATCATGTAGTTTACCAACACAAGAGAGGTTGTTGTGCCTCTAACACAACTAAGAGATATCATAATTCATTTCTCCAGCTGAGTAAACTGGAGTAGTGTGAAATATAGTGTCTTACTCAAGAACACAATGCACTACCCAGTCCAGGAATTGAACTTACAACCTCATGATTGTGAATTCAACGCTCTAGCCACTAAGCTAGCTATGCATTTTCACTCTAGATAGAGTTCAATTCTCAATAACTGAGGTCAAACTCATCAAATCAGACCAAGGAAACAATGATTCCATTGGTCTTTCTGTTGCTGATACTATCTACTCATCACAACTTCTGAGTATGTTATACATAAATATGTTGTATCTGGGTTATATACACATTTATACAACATTGCTATTTTCTATTATATTCAATTTTAAACAAATTAGGCAGAATATCTGAAAGACATACCTCCACCATTACATCCATCATCTTCCTCATTTCTTCTAACACTTCTGAAATAAAATCAACCACAATCATATATATTATATTAATGTCATTACTAACAAATGACAGGAATGCTTTCAATGTTAATTTGACCCTTTTGATACCTAACCACCCCTAGTTCTATACACACATACACACACACACACTCACACACACACACACACACACACACACACACACACACACACACACACACACACACACACACACACACACACACACCCATATATATATATATATATATAGATATATAGATAGATAGATAGATAGATAGATATATTTCTTTATTAGCCACAGGGGCACAAAAGAAGGGGACAAATACAAAGGGGGAGTTTACATACAATAAATATGTGTAAAATGTTATCACAAATGGAATTTAAAAAGTTAGTCGATTTTCCCCAATAGAGGGAGACAGTTTATATGGGTAACACATACCCCCGAAAAAAATGTGCAACCCTCATCTCCAGGAGTACGAAGAGTTTGTACTCCTTTCCTCTCCTCCTTCTTTTCCTCAACCTACAGGCTGATAGAGATAGATAGATAGATAGATAGATAGATAGAATTCAAGAATAGACAAGACAAACACAGAGATGCAATAATACGCAGTCTTAATAGTTTCATGCATATATATATGTGTGTGTGTGAGGGTGAGAATTGGCAATGAGTACACTGTATATATGTATGTATGTATGTATGTATATATATACAAAGAATGGAAGAATCAGCAGCCATCCAAAAATGTGTAAATATGTATATACACATGTATATGTATATATCTATATGCATGTATGCTTGTGTATGTATATGCATGGGGACCTAGTCGGGCTGGATACACGATCGCATGGTTAAACCACTGGGAATGAATGACCCTTAGCCTTTGTCAGGGCATTCTTCTTGGGGAAGGCAACTCAGGAAACTGGGATAACTCCGATATAAAACCTGCGGCTCAGTAGTTACCGATGATGTTGAACTTTTCTTCTTTTCGGGTTATAGCTACTGTCGCTCAGAGAGTGGGATTGGCTCAGTGCACAGTCTTTCCTCATTTTTAAAAAAGTCTTCATGCACAGGCATTGCACGATAGAATTAATTAATAATTATTAATAATGGTATATCGTGCAATGACCATACTCAATAATGAGGGGGCAGCCCTCATATATATATATATATACACACATATGTATACGTATATGTGTGTATATATATATATATATATAGGGTTGGTAAAATTCCCAAGATCCATGGACGAGTTCTCTCCAGCGGACTCTGTCCTTCATCATTGCCGCTATGTCCTGCACATCCCAGAGATCAGTGTCTGTCCTTAGGGCATCAATATATGTCAACCTCACTCTCCGTCTTCTAGTGTGTCCGTGTAAGGGCTCCCACAGGAACACTGAGTGCAGTGTCAACTCCGAATGTCAGCGAGCATGTTCAGCAAACTTCAGTCTCCTATTGTATTACTTTCGAGCTGACTTTTGGGAGACTCCCATACAGCTCTGAGTTCTTCATCCTCAGTGTATACTGATTAATGTTCAGAGCCATCCTCAGCATTGTCGTATACCACCCATCCACCATCTAAGTTAGTTTCTTTGTCAGTCTCCAAGTCTCAGACCCGTACAGTGGCACAGACTCCACTGTAGCAATGAAGAGATGGATCTTCAGGTCTTTACGAAGGTCTGACTTCCACACCAATCTCAAACAGTGGCACACCGCCCAGGTTTAACTCTTCCTCTCAACCACATCATTCTCTGTGATATCTTTGCTCCCAGATACAGGAAGTCCTCAACCAACTGTAGCGGCTTCCCACCTACATTCATAATCTTCTCTGGCTTCTTAATGTTCTCTACCAGATACTTCATCTTAATCTCATTCATTCTCAGCCCCACACTCATCAACACAGTCTCCACCTCCTGCATCAACTCCTCAGCCTCCTTCACTGTGTTTGTCACCAGAACTATGTCATCAACACATTAAGCATCTGATATCTTTTTAGCCTTAACTCTCCTGCTCTGAGCCTGTGCTACAGTAAAGCCAAAGTCATGTTATTTCTCCAGTGCAAGGCGCATACAATAGTCCACTGTGATGATAAAAAGGTAGGAAGCCAATGTATCTCCCTGGAGTACTTCAGCCAGTGTCTTAAAGAACTCCGTCATCCCGTCAGGTGACGCTCTGGTGTTGGTGTAGAGCAGTGATATCAGGTCCACTATCTTCTTGGGGATTCCATAAGCCTGTAAGATTTTCATCAGGTAGTGAAAACCATGACAGCAGGAAGGCTCTTTGCTCTAGCTCCCTCTAATATCTTCCCTAGCATCAGGATCGTTGATCTTCTTCTCCATCTTGGGCTGGATCCTGTTAAGAATGATCCTGTTGAAGGTCTTTGTCACAAGTGACGTCAGTGAGATCTGCCTGTAGTTGTTGGTGTTAGAGAGATCTCCCTTCTTTGGCACTGGGATGATGTCATCAAAATCACACCTCTTCATCACCTCTGATGCCAATCCATCTTCTCCATGGGCCTTGTGCTCCTTGATCTTCTCCTTGCCTCTCTGAAGCTCCTCTCTGGCAGTGTTCTGGGCTGTGGAAGGTAGCTCTCCTAATAGGGTCTTAAAATGGTCCAGTCATTTCCTGTTCCTTTGATCTGACTCGAACTCCCTCTCTTCCTCCCTGTGATCTCGTTGATGACCATCCAGTTCTCTTTATACCTAGACCTGTCAACCACTCTCTCCACACTTCTGATCTTCTCTAACAGTGCCTCCTCTCTGGCCTCAGTGTAAGTGGTACAGAGTTCTTCCTTCATCACCTCCATATTCTGCTTCCTCTCCTCCGTAGGATCAGCATGGAATTGGCCCTTGGCAGCTGGGCCTGCAGAGCTGACGTTCTTCCTCTTCTTCTCTCTCCTTGGCACCAGGGCCTCACTTGCTTCTGTCATTGTATTGGTGAAGTACCCGTACCTCCTCGTCACACTCTCCTCAGTTTCTACAACCTGTCTCTCCTCTACCTCTCCACACAGAGCACTGAACCTGTTCCTCACTTCTACTGTGTACCTCTCCTGTAGCTTATACTCTTCCTTGTATATATATATATATATATATATATATATATGTACAGAGGGTACTTGCAGAAACATGACAACAACATACATAGGCGAGACAGCTCGTAGCATAGGTGAAAGGATAGACCAACACTGGGGGGAACTAAAAGGACGAAAAAACGGGTCAGTACTATACGAACATGCCAGACAACAACACAACGGTAACATAGACAACATAGAAATTAGAATAATATCTAAACATAGAAATGACCCAGCAGATAGGCAAATTAGAGAGGCCAGTGAAATAGAACCTAGAACGCCAAGACTAAACAGAAAGAATGAATAGAATAACAACAACACCCAACCAAACAACACTGACCTAAGAGAAGTATAAATAAATAAATAAATACATACACAACCACAATAACAACAAACACATATAAACACACACTAGTAAAGATAGAATACATAGAATACATAGAATACAATCACGAACACACATCAAACAAAACACTATACACACACGCAAACGCATGCGCAAAGAAGACAAAATAAAATAAACAAACAAACAAATAAATAAATAAATATATAGACAGACAAAATAAAAATGGCGTAGACATACAATGTAACGGGAGGAAACAATAGCACCACTGACGATATTGCAGATGTGCAACGAAAGAACTTTGATAAACTATATATATGTGTTTGTGTCTATATTGTATCTGTATTATTTTTGACCGTCGGTCAGTCAATGGCAACATTGAGGACCGAATAAATTAGATTACCGATATAAAAGACACAGAAGCGAAAAGCGAAAACCAACCAAACAGTGAGTGTGTTCTGTTATTAATTCTGGCAATATTACACAAATATGACCCTCCCCAAGTAAAACAATATATATATATATATATATATATATATATATGTATATATATATACGTATATATATATGTGTGTGTGTGTATATATATATATATATATATATATATATATATATACATATATATATATAAATATATGTATATATATGCGTATATATATATACGTGTGTGTGTGTGTATATATATATATATGTTGGCGTCCATCAGGGCTCTGTTCTCAGCCCCCTACTATTTATTATTGCCCTTCAGGCTATAACAGAGGAGTTCAAGACAGGCTGCCCATGGGAACTCCTATACGCAGACGACCTGACACTCATAGCGGAATCAATGGCCGAGCTAGAGAAGAAATTCCAAACATGGAAGCACGGCCTAGAGTCAAAAGGACTTAAAATTAACCTGGCTAAGACCAAAGTTCTAGTTTGTAGGAAAGAAAACAAGGCGGCGGTCCCTTCTGGGAAATGGTCGTGCTCGGTATGTAGGAAAGGCGTAGGTAGAAACTCCATCTTATGTCCTAAATGCAAAGTATGGGTGCATAAAAGATGTAGTGGGATCACAGGTAAGCTAACTAAGAACATAGACTTTACATGTGGCCGGTGTTCTGGTGCAATAAGTAGCAGCAAGTGCCCACAAAATACTAGCTCTTTCAATTGCGCAGAGGGTTCTATAGAAATAGTGGACAGCTTCCGTTACCTGGGCGATAAAATCAGCAGTGGGGGAGGGTGCTCTGAAAGTACTGTAGCTAGAGTCAGAACTGGTTGGAAAAAGTTCAGAGAGCTTATACCACTATTAGCTGCTAAAGGGTTCTCCCTAAAAATGAAAGGCAGGTTGTACGATGCCTGCATACGAACAGCAATGTTGCATGGTAGTGAGACCTGGGCATTGTGTGCAGAGGATATACGCAGACTAGAGAGGAACGAAGCTTGCATGCTCCGCTGGATGTGTAACAGTAATATACGTGAACGGCAAAGCATAAACGAACTAAGGAAAAAATTAGAGATAAGAGGGATCAGATGTTGTTTACTCGAGAGAAGGCTGCGTTGGTATGGACACGTGATGCGCATGAAAGTCGATAGCTGTATTACAAAGTGCAGGGCAATAAAGATAGACGGTAGCCACGGAATAGGCAGACCTAGAAAAACATGGGATGAGCTGATAAACTCCGACCTCACACACTTACACCTCTCCAAGACAATGTCACTGGACCGTGACCTTTGGCGGTACTCAGTAACAGAGAAGACCCGCCTTGCCAGTAGGCATCTCTAACAAACTACACCCCGTCCCGCCACCACCCCCACCCCATCCACACCACCCCGTTCTATGTAAAGTTATGTTGGTGCCGCGCCATCCAGGCCGAAACAAATGAGATCGTGTAGGTGTCACGACAAAAAAACACACAGTCCATGCTGTAATGTGGCCGTGTAGGCAACACGGTAAAAACCTCCCAGACCCACACTGTAAATGTGGTTGGTGTTAGGAAGGGCATCCAACTGTAGAAAACCTGCCAGACAGTCCTATGCGAGCAAGACAATCACTCTTGCCTCAAGTGGGACTACCCCCGTCCAAACCCATGCAAGCGTGGAACACGGACGTTAAACGTTGATGATGATGATGATGATGATGATGTATATATATATATACGTGTGAGTGTGTGTATATATAAATATATATGTGTGTATATATATATATATATATACAGGCAGATCTTACATATATATGTATGTATATATATACGTGTGTGTGTGTGTGTATATATATATATTAGAAGTGGTGCTCTGAAATAACGATATATATATGAATGTATATATAGTGTATTTTGCAATACACTGTATGCTTAATTAAAAGCATTTCGAAGACCTTACGCTATTGTTTTAGAGTAGTGACAGTCTCACTTACTTTAAATTTTCAGCAAACAGGGGAGATAAAGCTGACAGAGCTCTGTTTCGTACTTTTTGGTACTTATCAAAGCTAAGTACTCCACCTGTTTGCTGAAAATTTAAAGTAAGTGAGACTGTCACTACTCTAAAACAATAGCGTAAGGTGTTCGAAATGCTTTTAATTAAGCATACAGTGTATTGCAAAATACAGTATATATACATTCATATATATATATATATATATGTGTGTGTGTGTGTGTGTATACTAGCCGAATTACCCGCGCCTTGCTGCGTTTCACACATAAGAAAATGATGATTGATTTTAAATCAGTGATACAATTTATGGAGAAAAACTCTGCATTTCAATATTACTCAATGTAAAATGTAAAGTATGAAAAATTGGAAAACATTATTTTTTGTAATATATCAAATCAAAATGACATTATTAAATCTTATTCTTATTTTGTTTCTTGTAAATCATTTTTTTTTTCAAAATATCAATTCAAAACTTTTGTGAATAGGTTTCATATCTTGTCATTTACCTATGGTTTAAGTTTCATATAAATCGAAGGGAAAGTTTCAGTGGCAGTTTGTGCCCCTGGGGAACCCTGATAGGGTGTTTAACCCCCATTAGGGTGTCTTAATATTATTGAAATTTGCTGAAATTTTGTGAATAGGCATCATATCTTGTCATTTACCTATGGTTTAAATTTAATATAAATCAAAAGGAAAAGATTTTCAGCAGGGCTTTGTGCCTCCAGGGAACCCTTTGATTAAAATGAAATATACTTATCCAAGTACCCTGGGCAATGTAGTTTCAGAATATATATGGTTTTGGGAGTCTATCTCCAAAACCATAGCAGGAGTTTGTGAACAAACAAACAGACAGGAATACAACTTTATATATATATATATATATATATACATATATATATATACACATACATATTTTATGTTATTTATTCATGTTCATACACAGAATAAAAGCACTACCTACTAAGGTTTCAAGGCTCAACATTCACCATATCTTCAGAATGTAAGAGGGATCAAATACAATTGTCAAAATTAATAAAACACTGTTTATCACTTGTGTCAAAAACTATAAATTGTGTTTTATTACATCTTCTGACAATATATTTTATTAATATATTATTCTGTACACTACCAAAGACATCTACACTCACATATATGTGTGTGTTTGTGTGTGTTTGTGTGTGCGTTTGTGTCTGTATTTATGTTTGCATATGTCTCTGAGCTCCTGAGTTTATGTCCTGTAACTTAGCAGTTCAGCAAAATAAGAGATTGATAAAATAAGTATCTGTTGCAAAAAACTGGGGTCCATGTAATCGAGAAAAGAAAAAATCTCTTTAAAGTGATGCCCTAGCATGACCACAGGCTAATGAATGAAACCAATAAATGAACAAAAGATTACTTTTAAGATCTTCATATTCTAGCAGTAGAATTTCACGCTCTCTTTTCTTCTCTTCAATACGTTTCTTCCAGGTCTCAGAAACATATTCTGATTTTTCTATATACTAGTTAATGTTAAATACATATCAGTGAATCAGTCATCAACATCGTCACCACCACATTCATCATCATCAATGTCATCATCATTGTCATCATCATCACCATCATTACCATCATTATCACCATCATTACCATCATCATAGTCATCATTATCACTATCATCGCCATTAGCATCACAATCACCATCATCATCATTATCTTCACCATCATGTGAGGGAGATATCCTCAAACTGGAGACCTGGCTTCAATGTTTACTATAAAATGATTTCTACTAAATCCACCGAAGGGTCAGGTGGTGCTTTCAACAGAGCGGACTCCACTAAATGTTTTTGATAAACCAGGTGATGGATTAAATCTAGCCCCCACATATAGATCACAGTGGAATTTGAATTCAGAATACAAAGATCCAGAAGAAGTACTACAAGGCATCTTGTCCAAAACTTTCACCAATCCATCCACCTCCTTGGACAGGTACTTCATTTTATTAACCTTCAAAGGATGAAAGGCAAAACTGGCCTGGGTGGGATTTTAACCCAGAGAACAGGAAGTTAGAACAAATACGGTAAGGCATCTTGTTCTACATACTATCACCTCAATCCACCATAACAACAGAAGTGGAGTGTTTACTTGTTTAAGATTGTAATCTCATTTTCTCTATAAGACATAAATCTAAAGTCTATCTTGAGCCTGGAGACTCATCAGTGCCTATCCTGGTTTCCGTGGTATGAAGCAACTGAGAGTACAAGACTCCCTGCTGGACAGGATGCCAGTCCACTGCAAGGTTAAACCCCCAACTATTGCTGGTACTCATTTTCAGCTGTGTATACTGGAAAAATGTGAAATTTAGTGTTTTGCTCAAGAACGCAACACACCAATCCCATGATATCATGAGTCTAACATCCTTACCACTAGGCCATGTGAATCCACAATAAGACAACTGTAACTAAAAGGAAGTTGTACAGTAAGAAACCATGGATAATATAGTGTAATGTGTCCCACAAGTAACAGTACAACTCATCGTATTCATTTTTTCTAACATAAGTACAAGGTCAGTAATTTCGAGGAGAGGAAATCAATAAAGTTAACCTCAGTATATGACTGGTAATTCATTTTATCGATTCCAAAAGGATGAAAGACAAACATGATTTCAGCTCAGAGTGTAAAGGACCTTAGCTACTACAAGATATTTTGTCAAACATTCTACCAACGTTGTCAATTCACTGCAACAGAAGTGGAGTACTTACCATTCGGAAGTCAGAATTGGTCCTAATAATACCTCGTATTTTATTCACTGTGCTGTATATATCTTCTTCAATATTTCCTATGTCAATGGCATTAGAACCTAATATTTTGAGGTAAGCTGCACGGTTATGGTCTATTTTTAGGTTCCATTGGCTCTGAAATATTAGAAAAAAAATCAGCAGATTGGCAAAATATATGCATCAGATTCACAATAACATGCAAACGCACACACACATTATCATCATCATTTTATGTCTGCTTTTCCTTGCTTGCAAGAGTGGGATGGGTCCTCTTCAGCACAGCATCTCTCCATTTATCACGGTCCTTCATCATCTCCTCTGTGAGCTTCAGTGATCTGAGGTCAGCTCTCACCACCCGCACCCATGTTTTTCATGGTCTTCCTCTACTGTGTCTTATATATATATATATATATATATATATATATATATATATATATATATATATATATATATATATAAGACACAGTAGAGGAAGACCATGAAAAACATGGGTGCGGGTGGTGAGAGCTGACCTCAGATCACTGAAGCTCACAGAGGAGATGATGAAGGACCGTGATAAATGGAGAGATGCTGTGCTGAAGAGGACCCATCCCACTCTCTCTCTCTCTCTCTCTATATATATATATATATATATATATAGAGAGAGAGAGAGAGAGAGAGAGAGAGAGAGAGTCTGTGGTGCTGAGACCAGGGAGACAACTAATCATGGTAGTACTCAATGCATGGGAGATGCTGAGTGAATATAGAGATAGGTAAAATCCTAAAAATGCTTGGCACCATGGTTGGGACTTTACCTATCTCTCTCTCTCTCTCTCTCTACATATATATTTACTCCAGACTCACAATAACGTACACACATACTCATATATGTACATACACCAGACTCACAATAACATATACACACATACACAACAAATTCATAACAACATATACACATATACACCACAAATTGTTACACACACACATATATATATATAAAACAGACTCACAAAACAATAAATAGACATGAACTTAAAAATAAGAACTATACCAGCTTCCTTTTTTTGTTTCCAAGACTTTTCTGAGCAGTGTGTAGTTCCTCTTCCACAGCCCCCTCCTTCTCGCGCATATCTACAAGACAAACAATAGATATATGGCATACATCTAGAGTGCTCCACCCCACCCCTTTCCACTACCTCTTATGTCCTTACACTCTTCCCCCCACACACACCCAAATACCCACCTTCCCAATCTACCACACACCTCTCTCACAAATGTCCCAAGCCTACACTGTAAAGTGGTCATGATGGCAACATGACAAGAAACAACCAGCCCACACTTTAAAGTGGTCGTGTAGGTGTCACAACAAAAAGCACCCAGCCCACACTGTAAAGTAGTCATGTAGGTGTCACAAAATTCACATACATATATGCATACAGCTATGCTGAAGCTAAATTTTAATTCTACTTTTAAGTGTAGCCAACTTATACAGCTTCATATGCAAATTAGGTTAATCAGCGATACATTATAATGACAACACTCACCCTACTTCATTACAGAAATATCAATACCTAATCGCATGCTGACAGCCACCATGACCCCCCTTGGAACACACATACATAGCAAAGACAAACATAGGCTCATTACATTTCATATTAAATAGAAATCACTCACTACACCTATTCACCTATAATTACATGAAATATAATTGTTTCTACTTTTAGCACGAGGCTAGTAATTATCCCAGTGCATTACTGGTACTTTATTTTATCGACCCCGTAAGGATGAAAGGCAAAGTTCACCTCGACGGGAAATATAATCACCACCAACAACGCCTTAGTATCACAAAATGTGTATATCTTAAATCAAAGCTTTACTCCTAACTAAAATTTAAGGTAATTTAAGTACTAGCTTATTTACTAGTAAATAAACTGGAACCAAAAAATCCACTAGATTTTACTCTAATAGTACCAGCTGGTTGTTCCTTGTTTTTTCAGATAACTAACAAATAAGTCATCACTTTGTTGACAGATATATTTAATTTTCCAATAGGTGAATTTGAACAATTCTTTGATTAATGGTGATCTGGGTCTTATGGCAATTCTATAGACCTGTTGTTGTGATAACCATGCAGAAGCAGACATACATACACACACCCTATATTTTTTTGATAAATATAATTCCACCCCATCTCCATGATTATTCTATCTGAGGTTGACCAGGCAGATACACTCGGATGTGCACATAGATGCACACATCCATATAAACACTCACTTAGCCAGATATATACACACACAACCTCTCCCTAACCATAAAAAAAAAAATACTTATATGAAAAGAATTTACAATTGGATAAATAATGTATGCCCTTATCTAGACAAACCACACCCCTGATGATACAGCCAGTAAACCGCCAAGCCCTTCGGCAAACAGTCTGGAACTAGCTGTTGAAATGGCAAGAGCTTAGACGTCGGGTCCCGACTCTTTATAATATATATATATTATAAACCATGCTAGCATGGAAAAATGGATGTAAAATGGTGATGATGATGATGATGATGATGATGATGATGATGATATATATATAGGTACATGATATAAGAAAATCAGAAAATGAACTTACATAAGAAAATCAGTAAATGAACTTACATAAAGATGGTAAAAGACCAATTCCTAATTTCTATACAGCTGTTTCAGAGTGTAAGAGAAACAGTTCCAATATTAAGTAGTATTCACCAAAAAGGCATTCAACCCAACTTTAGTAGAATCTGTCTTACTAAGTGCACTAAAAAACGACCAACCACCATAGATTCAACACAAAGTGTAAAAAGCATATGTGGATGACATTATAGTATAAGTATACCGGCAGGCCAACTGGATTGCTAGAAGTAGCAGCACATTCAGTCTGATAAATCTGCTGAACTAAAATTTAATGTTAGAAGTACTTCCATCCACACCACCCTTACTTGTAAAGTTATATTGGTACTACAAAATATCCAACCCACACTGTAAAGTGGTTGTGTAGGTGTCACAACAAAAAGCATCCAGTCCACACTGTAAAGTGGACGTGTAAAAGACATGACAAAAAGCACCCAACACACATTGTAAATGTGGTTGGCACTAGGAAGGGCATCCAGCCGTAAAAAAAATAACAGTCAGAAACAGTCTTATATGAGCGAGACACAGTCATTCGACCCAACTTGCTTCAATTGGGACAAACCCGTCTAACCCAGACGTTAAACGATGATGATAATGATGATGATATATATATACAACACAGGCATAGATGTATGATATATCTTCTAGGGAGACAATATTTATATGGTATCCATCTACAATAGAAATAGTAACACTGTCCATACTCCCCACTCTAACACTGTTCACTTCTACACTGTCTATATTCACCACTACATCACTCGCCATACCGTCCATATCATACTTACATGAATAAACCAAGCTTTGTTTTCTGGAGGAATTCTCCAATTTATGATGTTTCACTTGAATTATATTATAATGGGAGAGCGCTTTCTTTAATTGAGCTGTTATTTGCTTTTTATCCACTTCAGTTTTTGTAGCATCACCCTGCATTTGATATATAATAGTATATATATATATATATATAAAACGAAGGAATTGTGGTAAGGAACCAGATGGACCATAACGCACCAGAGTACTCAATACTTAGGGTAGCAGAGCTCAAGCCGTTTCGATGGCTATTTCTAGACTAAATTAGAATTTTTAGCCTGGTAAATAAAAAGCCGAACTTATCAAGGGGTACTTCCTTATATGGGAAGATTGTAATTGTCAAGAGGATTGGTCAAAATTTAATTGGTCAAAATTTAATAAATCTATCATGGCATTTGGTGGGAGGTAGGGGTGGCTGAACTTTTTTTTTTTTTATTAATTTCTCACTATCTAATTTTTTATAAATATATTTTTTTATTTTCATTGTCTCCTACTCCCACTTGACTTACCTATTCTTTAAACTCCCCTCCTCCTTTTCTCCAGAACAATTTTTCGACTTTTCATACACTATCCTTAGAATCTGCTGTATAGATTTCACTTTCAACGTTGTTCTACAGGCAAGTTCAGCCACCCCTAACTCCCACCAAATGCCATGATAGATTTATTTGTCTTTACAACAAATTTTGACCAATCCTCTTGACAATTGCAATCTTCCCATATAAGGAAGTACCCCTTGATAAGTTTGGCTATTTATTTACCAGGCTAAAAATTCTAATTTAGTCTAGAAATAGCCGTCGAAACGGCTTGAGCTCTGCCGTCGGGGTCATACCTTTTCCTATATATATATATATATATATATATATATATATATATATATATATATAAATATATAAGAAAAGTCAACAAGGAAAGGCAAAATGGGTGAACAATACACTACAATGATGATATATTATTTTTATTATTTTAAAAGTTAGTCCTTTATCAGTAGATAGAATAGGATAGTAGAAGAATTAGAAAGACAGTTGTGAGTATGAAAAGAAAGAATATGTAGAGAAATAGTTTTCAAGAGGAATATACGCATAGTTGGTCAGCCATTATATATATAAATATTTACTGTGTATACCAGGCTGAGTCGAACATTTTTTCGTATTTCAAGCTTTAATTAATAGTTTAAACAAATTACATACAAAAAGTATTTATTCATCAAAATATATGCCATCATATTCCATTGTCTGTTGCCATCATTGTGCCAGAAGCTTAATTCCACATTTATACCATTTGGCTGGTTTAGAGGCAAAATACTCCCTGGACTCTTTTTCAACCTCATCCCCATTGTTGAACTTCTGTCCGTCAATCAACCTGTCCCAGGGTAGTGGTTGGGCAGAATCGATAATGAGTCAAACAGGATGCTCTGCAGTATTTTTTCTATATTAGTATCAGGCTAAATTCTACCTCATGTCACTAGAAAACTAGTAATGCTGCTTCCACTAGCAGTTGCAACCAACAGATTATATCAGCAATGGAAAGGATCACAGTTTTATATTAAATCAAATATACAATAATTTCCTGCAATCAGTGAATGAATAGCTAATAAAGATCTTTGTCATGAAGCAGTGTTGTGGAAATATCTAAAGCAGTAAAAAGGTTTGTATGGTGTTATCACCTATCGCCTGATTTGGTATGAGGGAGCATGGATTGTGTAATAGAAAATGCTGATTTAGTGTAGTCAGAGCAAGAAGTGTCAAAAACTTAGTTTGTCAGCTCACCAAAGTATTGATTAAAATTATTTTATTCAAGAGAATGGACCACATAACTGGCAGAAGGAGTCTGTATTGTTGGGCTAGTCTAGGATTTTCAATACCCAGATACCAACCTTGCTTGCAATAAAACTTTCTCCAGCAATAACCTATTGAAATCAGTATCAGGCTCAGGCTTTGTCATTCAAAAGACTCAGCTTTACAATTTCATCAAATACCAGCTGCTCTCTAATAGGTTTCTTGTTGAACCTAAAGCAGTGGAAATAACTGGTACCCAGACACCTTTCCCTCCACACAACCTCTCTACCCCTGGAGATTGTTATCTATAAGAACGAGCCCTAAAAGGTGAACTGGACCTTTCTGTGTATCTCCCTCACCATTGTTTGTGTATAATCCATTTGTCATTTATATTCACCAGGACCATAAATCTATACATGATGTGCTGTGGTTTATTGTTTTCCTGGTGTAATAAATTCTATTTAAATCTAACAACAACAGAAGCAGCAGCAACAACAACATGAAGAACAACAAGCATTTTATGGCCATTTTCCTTGCTAAAGCAGTATTTAGATTTATGGGCCCCATAACAAGTTTTTCCATTTTGCCCTATCCTCTGTATCCTCATCCACCAGCCTCCAGGTTTTTATTTCCTCCTCCATCACCCTCAGTCATGTCTTGCTTTGTCATCTCCTTTATCTATTTCCTTCCACAGTTATTTTCATAATTCCTCTCACCCAATCACTTTCATCCTTCCTCAACACATGATCCAACCATCTCATCCCATTTCTCTTCACAACATTTATAACTATCTCTATTCTCATCATCCTCTGCAATAAATTGCTTATCTTCCCTTCTCTGAATGATATTCCACTCAACCACTAGACCATTCCCTTTTCCATTCTTCCCAGTCTTCTTTACTGTTCCATGTTCATCATTCATATTTTACATAAATCATAGCACATCTTCCCCATGTAGCATACACTTTTCCTGTCTGTTTTTTCCAGCCTTCTCTGCTGCTCCACATTCACCACCCATGTCACATTCCCACAAACCATGGCACTTCTCACACATGCAACACACACCTTCCCTTCAATTTCAGTGACACTTCTTTCTTCTTCATTTGCACACGCCACAGTTAAATTTTACTAACTACTGTATACATGGGTCAGCTGAAAAGTTCATAAGCTGACCAAGATACTCTCATGGAATGACCAAATAAGGTTTATTTTTCAAAATAGCCCCTGAAAAGAAACAATGCAGTTATCAATAAGAAGAGTTGAAATTAATGCATGCAAGATTTTACAGCTCTACCATCACTCCTTCATAGTTAGCCTATGAACTTTTCAGTCCACCCTCGTATTTTTTCACATAGAACCAACCAAAACTGTCAGCTTTAGTTACTTAGTTACTCACTTGTTTTTCCTCTATTTCTACTGCTGCTACTTTAAGCTCCTTTTTGTACTTCCTTTTTAATGCCTTGATTTCTTTCAAACATTCTTTAATCATTTCTATTAAAGCAAGGGCTTCCTTTTGAGTTTCTCTTGCCTGAGAATGTAAATAGAAATACAAGGTTAGTCATAAGTAACTGAGAAGCTATAATTCCAAATGATATAACATTTACTAAAATTCTGTTCATACAGTATGAAATTATAAATATATCAAACAAAAGTAATTTAAAAATATATAATTAAAGTAGCTGTTCGAAAAGCTGACCCCATTCCTCAATACATTGTGAATCTTGCAATAAAGATATATTCACTGTTCGGTTACTTATGACTCACCCTGTATATGAAGAAATATTATTCCTGCAGTTATTTCTCCTTTAAACTAATTTATCTATACTCCTTACACTAAAAATACCTGGACTACCATCGCTTTCAATGGTGAGTATTTCAGTTGTTCAGTTAACAGGATAGCCTACTTGTTAAATAAGTAAGTGACTGAGTACTCCATAGATATGTGTGCACTTAATGTAATTCTCACAGAGTTTCAGCATTATATAGCACCATGTGTGACAAGGCTGGACCATTGAATTATATGTACAGTCCATCCAATGGGTTTCCATACAGTTTCCATCTACCCCCATTTCACTCTCAAGATTTGGGTCAACAGAGTGGGAACAAATCCAGAACCTCATGATAGAAACAAAAAAGAAAACAAAAAAAATAAAAAAAAAACATTCATCTATGCTGTGTCTACTCATTACACTAGTTATCATCATCCTCATTATAGGATTTATTGATCTGAGAATTTGACCGGCCTACTTCAGCTGTTCTTGATTTGTCTTCTAACAATGGCTCTCAGGTGGCTGTAGAGACACAAAGTTGATAGAAATATTCAACGGCACTTTCTGCAGGGAACTGTTGGTAGTTCTTCACTGATCATCACCTCCTATAAACATTTCCACCAACCTTTTCCTATCACTAACTCAAACAAATACCTCAACTAATTTTGGCATGTTTTTATGGCTGGATTCTCTTCCTAACATTAACCACTTTACAGAATGTATTGAATACATTTTATCATGGCACTAATTCAAGGGTGATTGCCATGTCCTTGACACAACTTAACAGTCCTCCCAACCCTTTGCTTGGCAGGATTTCTATGGTTGGATTCCCTTCCTATCACCAACCACTTTATAGAGTGTATTGAGTACATTTTATTGTGGCTCTAACACTAGGAAGATTATCGTGTCCTTGCCATAACTGAAGAACCCTCCCTGCTCTCTGCTTGGCATGGTTTCTATGGATGCCAAACCAGCACCAACCACAAAAATTTATTAAAAATCTTACTTTGGATCTTTTCTCATTATAATTTGCTAGTAGCAGTGCTGCTTCCATTCGAATATGATCTATAAAATGATCTTGCTGCTCATCAAGAAGCTCTAATTCCAGTTTTATTTTCCTTTTTGCCTCATCAAGTAGCCGTCTGAAATAAGAATTTACTGTAAACATTGCTATACAAGACGTAAGTTCTCAATCTGGTTTTTGTGGAGCCCTTACAGAGTGGGCTAGGTGCTTTTGTCATGTCATCAACACAATCACCTTACAGGGTAGACAGGGTGATTTTTCTCATGTCACCAACACGACCATCTTACAGGGTAGACTGGGTACCTTTTCTCATGTCACCAACACGACCATCTTACAGGGTAGGCTGTGTACTTTTTCCCATGTCATCAACACAATCACTTTACAGAATGGATTGGGTGCTTTTTCTCATGTCACCAACATGGGTGGACTGGGTGCTTTTGTAGTTGTGGCACCATACTACAAAAATAAAAACTCAAAAACCTTTTTATTAACAAGCCACAAGAATGCAAACCTGAGAACATGCTACAAATTTGACTGCAAAAATAAATGTTGTAAACCTTGTGAAAGCGTGAAGCCACATGGCCTAATAGTTAGGGTGTTAGACTTATGAGGGTCAGCTGAAAAGTGCACAGGCTGACTATGAAGGATTAATGCTAGGGCTGGGAAGTCTTGCATTTCAACTCTTCTTATTAATAACTGCATTGTTTCTTTCCAGGGACTATGTTGAGAAATAAACCACATTTTGTCATTCCATGAAAGCATCTAGGTCACCCTATGAACTTTTCAGCCAACTTTCATATGATCCTCATATTGTGTTCTTGAGTAAAAAATTTATTTCACATTGTTCCAGTACATTCAGCTGAGAATAAGCACCAGTAGTATCTGGGAGTTAATCCTTTGATAGACTGGCGTCTTGTCTAGGGAAAGTTTTGTACTCTCAGTCACTTAACACCAAGAAACCAGAGATAAGCACCAGTCTGATGACCTTTCGGCTTAGAACAGACTTAACTTAACTAAACCTCATGAAACTATTCCTACATTGCCTAAACAAGTATAACACTCTTTCAAAGTTTTACAATGCATTTACAACAAGGAGCAATGGCCACAGTCTAATGACTGAAACCAGTAAAAGAATAAAAGGTTAAAAGAATTACATATAGTCTTGAATTGCTTCATATGACTCAGTACATGCATCAATAGTTTGCAAATGTGATTCTATTCGGTATCTGAGAATTAAAAAGAAGAAAAAAACTGTTTACTCTTTCATGAACATTTTTCATGAAATACACTGCCAATATGTTTCAATTAATTTTGAAAATAATAAAACATTTGGAGGAATTTAGTGGAATGACTATTTTTTTTCTTTTTCAGACTACTGTTTGAAGCATTACTAAACAAAAAGTTCAGGAGACCCAGGGGTAGACCCCAAGGCTGGTCTCACTTGGGGATCCAGCCGGGTCAGATGGGAACGATTACTTCTGACAGGACCTGCTGGAAGGAATGTGAGGATTTTGCCTCCATGACCCTCTCAAGAAGAAGAAGAAGAAGAAGAAGAAGGAGAAGAAGAAGAAGGAGGAGGAGGAGGAGAAGGAGAAGAAGAAGAAGAAGAAGAAGAAGAAGAAGAAGAAGAAGAAGAAGAAGAAGAAGAAGAATGAAGGGTGGTTTAAAAAGGGTTAATTAACTTGAGGTGTAGTGAAGGGGTAAGTCAAGTCACTCATCTGGGATACCACATGCTGCAACACATTCTCATCATTTTGGCCAGAAACTCATGTATCACAGTTAATCATAATGCAGAGGACCAGAAGATACCTAAAAACCAGTTATTGGCTGATCGTTTCCTTTTTGAAACAAGTGACAAAGAAACCTCCAGTGTCCTTGGTCCCTTGACTACCATTTTCTTTTGCTAAATCAGGACGAAAGCATCGTGCCTGAGGAAGGTACCCTGTGAGGTAGAATGGCTGGTGTAGAAGATAATGTTGGCTATTTGTCATGGCAATGCTTTCACCAGCTTGCAGTAGCCAAGGTGTGTACAGTTTTCCCCTACCCCTTCCTTTTCCCTTCTTTTTTTCTAATTTCTTCCTATTTTACTTTCCTTTTTTTTTTTGTTATTTTGATGTAAACATATTTTGAATATTTGAATTAGTTAACTTGGTATATAATTATATGATGATGGTGGTGGTGGTGGTGGTGGTGGTGATGGTGGTGATGGTGATGATGCTGAGGAGGAGGAGGATATACATGATGGATTTCTGCAGGTTTCATCTACCAAATTCCATTCCTAGGGCATTGGTCAACCTGAAGTTGCCCCAAAGCGAAACACCCAGTATATCCTGGTTGTTAAGTGAACTCCTTAACCACACAGTCATATTTGCACCTCTAAAATCTCTTTAAAAAAACAATCAATTGTTGATTCACTCTTTGTGCTTTTTATATGTCACACATGAAGAGTATATTTTTCTGTATTCTTTAAATGAAATTAAGAAGTCATCATCACCATCATCACTGTTTAACGTCCAATTTTCCACGCTAGCATGGGTTAGATGAGTTACCCAATCAATATGAAAGAAACTGTCCATAACATGTCACTCACGCATTTTCGGTGACTCCATGATTCATTCTGTTTTCTAGTTCATAGTTGAACCTTTTAAGCTTGTTGATATCTATTCTGAGTGTTGACATTTCTCTCTTAAGCTCATTAAATCTGCCAAAATAATGATTGTTAATATAAAACAATTGTTAATAAGGATTACTAGCATAAATTATTGATAATTTACAATTAATAATATAAAAATATTGTAAATTAACTTGATCGAATGACAAAATCCTAGATTTTATTTGCTTACCGAGTGGGGTGGAACTCATCAAGTCAGACCAAGGGATCAATGTTACCATTTGTCTTTCCATTGCTGATACTATCTACCAGCTACAACTCTTGGTAAAAAGAACAATGTGTAATAAAGTGTCTTGCTCAAGGACATAACGCATTGCTTTGTCAGGAATCAAACTTGCAACTTCACGATTGTGAATCCAATTATCTAGCCACTAAGCTATGTACCTTCACAAACACCACTATCAACACCAGCACCACTGACAATAACAACAACACCAACTACAACAACACCAACAACAACATCAACAAGATTATAAAATACTCACTCTTGTTTCTTGCCTGTCATTATATCATCAGAGCTACCTCTGCGGATGTGAAATGTAGATTTAACTAAAACAGATAGAAAAGAATACTAGCCAATGTATTGTTTTCTGCCTCCAGCTTTGTTGCTTTGGCCATAAACCCAGGTACCACTGACCGCAATGTAGAGAAGAGGAAGATAATTAAATACTGGGGCTTAACCAGCACACTTCACTTTTGTGCCAGTTGCTGTTGTGACTTCAAGTGCCCTTGGCCCCTGCACTGCTGTTTTTCTCTGCAAAATCAGGAAGATAGCAGCCTGCCTGAGGAAGCAACCCCATGATGTGGATTGGCTGTTACAGTATATGTTGGCATCAAGACTTCTGGTGTCCTTGGTCCCTGCATTGCTCTTTTTTCTCTACAAAATTGGAAAGACAGCAGCCTACTTGAGGAAGGAGCCCTATGAGGTGGCTGTTGCTGGCCCCCTTCTTTGCAGCAATGCTTTCACTAGTTTGTTTGCAGGGTGTGGCTGAAACATACTACTCAGACAGGGGTGTAGAGTCTGTCACTCCCTCCCTCTTTGCCTTTCTTTCGTTGCTTAATTTCTTTCTCTTCTCTTTTTTTTTTTTTTTTTTCATTTCCTTGTTGCCATTTATATTGTACAGTTTTTATCACATTTTCTCGTTGGTTGAGAAGAATGACCTCAGGAAACTGAACCACATAAAGAAGATTATTCAGGACTGTGCTGACTAATGATATGTCATAATACAAATGAGCCATCCACCACTACAAGCATTGTGACACTGAGAATAAATGTTGTGAGAGACCAAATGCTACAGTGTTGGCTACAGTGTTGGCAATTAAATGGAGACAATATAGTGTTTGAGGGGACTGTTCAGTCTGGCCGAGCATATAACAATCTCTCCAGTGGTAATTTCACAGTTGAGTGAACTTTGGAGGACACAAACTGCAGAAGCCCATCATATATATGTGTTATGTGTGTGATGTATATATATCCAATATCCAGAGAAAGATAAAAAGTGAGAGAGAGGAAGGGAGAAAGATATAGAGAAAGAATCGACCCTAGTATTAGACTGGTACTTTTTTTTTATTGACCTAGAAAGAATGAAAGGCAAAGTTGACCTCAGTGGGATTTGAACTCAGAGTACAGAGAGCTAGAATGAATATAGTGATGCATTGTATCCAACATTCTAATAACTCTGCTAATTCACCACCTTTAATGTTAATAAATATTGGCGGTAACTGGCTTAGTGATAAGGTTGTTGGACTTATAACCATAATGCCATGGGTTCGATTTCTGGACTGGGTTGTGTGTTGTATTCTTGGGCAAAACACTTCATTTTATGTTGCTCCAGTATACTAGCTGAAAATGAGTATCAACAACAATAGCTGAGGGTTTAACTCTGTGATGTACTTGGCTCCTGTCCAGAAGGAGTCTTGTTTTCTTGATCATTTTCAAAATGATTAGAATATCATAGAGAAAGTCTTTCATTAGAAATCTGCTAATGAAAGGGTTAATAAGTATTAATATATTGAATGACATACTTTTATTTTTAGTTAGTAAATTTCTCTTGCGTTCAGTATTCTTGCAGATCGCCTGGTCGATCTGGAGTTGTACCTTTAAAAACATTTAACATTATTGTAAAAGATAAAATATATTAATATTGAACTTTTAACTTCAACAAAGCCCTAAATCACATTTTTATATCTCTAGAAATAGAACATTATCATCATTGTCATCAACATCATTACCACCATTGTTATCATCATTACCACTACCATGTCTATCATCAACATCATCATCATCCTCATTTTATGTCTGTTATTCCATGCTTACATTGGATGGACAAGTCCTTCTCAGTACAGCACCTCTATACTTGTTGCATTCCTTCGTCATCTCCTCTGAGTGATTTAGTGATTTAAGATCAGCTTTCACCACTTCTGTCCAGGTTTTAAAATAATAATAATAATAATAATAATAATAATAATGGTGGCCTGCCCATTCAACACGAGAGTGCAAGAGAAGGAGAGGGAGAAAATTAACCAATACCAGGACTTAAAGTGGGAGGTAAAAGGATTTGGAACTGCCATGAAGTCAAAGTGATCCCGATTGTCATAGGCGCACTAGGGACTATCTCAAAAAGTTTCCAGGGATGGTTAAAGAAAATTGGCCCCTTCACGCTTTTTGGAATGCTTCAAAAGGCATGCTTGCTGGGAACAGCAAGAACCCTCCGATACGTCCTGAATATCTGAGGCAGCAGGTAGTGGCTTGATATTCATTTCAACAAACTTTCCAGTTAACTAACATCAATGACTGAGACTCAAAGAACAATAATAATAATAATTGTTTCTACTTTTGGCACAAGGCCAGCAATTACCAGTACATTACTGGTACTTTATTTTATCGACCCCGTAAGGATGAAAGGCAAAGTTAACCTCGGCGGGATTTGAACTCAGACCGTAAAGGGACGTAATAATGAAAATTATCGTGTACAGTGCTCAGGTTTCCTCGGTCTTCCTCTACTGTGACTCCCTTCCAGTGAGATTACTTGCCACATCTTCACCCAGTGATCATTATCCAAGTGCATCACATGTCTGTACCAACGCAGTCTTCTGCATACCACATCTGATTCCTCTTATACCTTTGTCACTCGTATATTAACATTGCACATCCGTCAGAGCATGCTAGCTTCTTTTCTTTCCAGCTTTCACAATATCCTCTGCATTCACTGTCCATGTCTCACTACCATGCAGCATCGCACTTTGCACACAAGCGACATGCAACCCAACTTTCATTTGTAGGGAGAAATCTTTTGTTGTTATCAGGGGTAGCAGTTCCCTATACTTCTTCCATCTTGTCCTTAGTCTAGCTACTATGCTCTCGGAGCACCCTCCTCTACTAATTATTGTTTCTACTTTAGGCACAAGACCAGCAATAACCCAGTGCATTACTGGTACTTTATTTTATCGACCCCGTAAGGATGAAAGGCAAAGTCAACCTCGGCGGGATTTAAACTCAGATCGTAAAGGGACGTAACTATGCTGGAAAGCATCACCTAAGTAGCATATATATATATATATATATATATATATATTTTAACTTTAATTATATCTCATAAAATAATACAACTG
>OZ024746.1:23517601-23587601 GCA_964016885.1 Eledone cirrhosa | reverse complement strand
AACCCAGTACACTTGATAAAGTGTCAGTGCTGGTGCCATGATCAAATGTACCCAGTACACCTTATGATGTGATAGTGCTGGTGCCATGATCAAATGTACCCCGTATACCTTAGGATGTGATAGTGCTGGTGCCATGATAAAATACATCCAATACATACTGTAAAGTGTTAGCGCTAGTGCTATTATCAAATGCACCCAGTACACTCTGTAAAATGATAGATAAACTCTACTTCAGTGGACCTTGTACATTAACCCTTTTAATACCAACCCGGCCAAAACCATCTCTGGTTCTATGAAACAAAGCCATCCATTTTAATGGGTTTCTATTTAAATTAAAATCTTCCAACATAATTTTATATAACAACGATATATCAAGTTACTATCTTAGTAATTAAATAATTTAACATTCTTCACTAATAAATTGATATATAGTGCATTTCATTATGGCCATAAAAGGGTTAGGACAAATTCATGAACTGGTTTAATGGAGAAGAGTTATATTTTAGTGCTGGGATCAATCTGAGATCTGATAATTACCAAATAAACTTCTCAACCATTCTGCCATGCTGTGTTCACATACAAATATGGAATGAAAGATTATGTTCACTTACCGATCCTTTAGAAACTTTGCCTGGACCTTCTTTTGGCACTCAAGGTAATTGGTTCTATCACTAATACTTTCACTTTGTGTCGTAATCCTAGTTTGTAGAGTATCAGCATTCTACAAAAATATCAACATTGAATGTAATTGGTACAGACAAGTACATTAAGAAGTGCGCAAGCAACCAAAGTGTATGATAAAGTTATATCTGTATAAATACTGAGTGTATAACAAAGACTGCAACAATGTGTAAATATATAGAGTTGAACCTTGGTTCGCAAACTTAATTCATTCCTGAAGGCCATTTGTCGCCTGAAATGTTCGTAAACCGAAACTATTTTTCCCATACAAAATGTTGAGAGAGAGACTGTGAGTGCAAGACAAATAGATATCACCATAGTAAGTAACTACACAGTAAGTGACACTTTCCTGCCAAGACTCCCATCTTGTTGCCAGCTTGTATGTTCATTATTCATGACACCATTCATCACCCAAGATTTATGATAAATGTTTTATGATAAAAACATTGTTCATGATGAGAGGCATCTCTGTGAACTGAGGTTCCACTGTATGTACATATTTTTCTTTATGTAGACATGTAAAGATGCCAGATAATACAAAGTTCATATTTTCTGGTATGTATACAAAAATGTGCATATTTATATACACATTGTTGCAGTCTCGGTTACACACAGTATTTATATCACCATCACCGTTTTACATCCATTATTCCATGCTAGCATGGGTTAGACGGGTTGTCCTGTTGTGGGCAATGCCAGGTCAGGTGACTATGTCTTGCTCATACAGAACTGATTCTGGCTTGATTTCTACAGCTGGATGCCCTTCCTAACACCAACCTCATTTACAGTGAGTACTGGGTGCTTTTTTACCATGGCGTCTACACGACTGAGTTATACAGATATAACTTTATCAAACAAGTATATTATATATATGTTATAGATCAAAACAATGTGAAATACATGTGGGAAATATTAAACAACATTTAAAACAATTTTGATGGCTGTGTGATATTAATATATGTATGAACAGCAAAGCATGGATAGTCTGAGAAAAAAATTAACTGGGCATAAGTGGAATCAAATCAGGTGTGCAAGAGAGGAGATTACATTGGTATGGACATGTGATGCATATGGATGATGATTGTTGGGCGAAGAAATGCCATGAACTCCCAATGGAAGGAAGCTGCATTAGAGGAAGGCTAAGGAAGGCCTGGGTAGAGGTGATCAGAGTGAATCTCATTTTTACCTCACAGAGGAGATGATGAAGGAATGCCAAACATGGAAAAATGAACATAAAAGGATGATGATGAGGATTATGATTGAAAAAATATTAAAATATTAATATCAAATATCAAACAATGTGAGTGGTAGTGACAGTGGGTGGGGTAATGGTAGGGGTACTGGGAGGGACGATGAAGCAGTGGGAGTGATGGATGGCAATAAGGGAGAGTGTAATGGCAGATAGAGAGAGAAAGATATATATATATATATATATATATCATCATCATCGCTTTTAAGTCCGTTCTCCACACTTGCATGGGTTCAAATGCATTTCTCCACTCATCGCATTCCTTCAACATCTCCTCAGCCAGTCTTGGCGATTTGAGGTCAGCTCTCAAACCTCTGCCCAGGTCTTTCTCGGTCATCTTCTATTGCAGCTTCCTTCTACTGGGATTTCCCGGCATTTATATATGTACACACATATATATACATACACATATATACATATATATACACACATATATATACATACACATATATATATATACACACTTATATATACATACACATATATACATATATATACACACATATATATACATGCATTTATATGCATATATGAAGATGGACGTTAAACGATGATGATGATGATATGTGTGTATATATATATATATATATATATATAGAGAGAGAGAGAGAGAGAGAGAGAGAGAGAGAGAGAGGAGAGAGAGAGAGTGAACAAAAGAAAAGGGGTACAATAAAAGCTAACTCAGGTGATGTGAAATGTTTTCCATAGAAATGTTAGATGAATGATGATAGAACTGTGGATATTCTGGTCTCAACTAACAGAAAATTCCAGAACAAGCATAGAACACAGAAATTAACACAGAAACTGTCTATGATTTTTCAAATTATTTCAAAATAATCAAGAATTTGGAAGGATTTAGTAACTAACTTTCTCATTATTAAGCTGATGTTTAAAATATAATTTAACAATGGTTCTTAGATAAAATCATGATGGTTGGTTTTAGATAAATATGAAAATTTTAACCTTTTCATTACTATATTTCTAATGAAAGACATTGCCTAATATTTTCAATAAATTTTGAAAATAATCAAGAATTTTGTAGGATTTAGTAAAAATAACTTTCTCATTGTTAGGCTGTTATTTGGAGCATAACTTAACATAAAATTATGATGAAAAGTTTTTAGATGAATATAGACATCTTACAACAAACAATTTTGTATCAGAAGGGCTGGGGGTGGTTTCAGGCAGTTTTGTGTTAACAAACTTAAGTAGAGAGACAAATATTTTGAACAAACCTGCTTTATGTTATCGATTTGCATATTAAGATTTGTCAGTCCAATATTTAGATGTTTAAGTTCTCTGTAAAAAAAAACTATAAGATTTAGAAAATATATTTTAACATAGCAAATAATGTAGAAACTTTCTGACGTTATAAGGCTCTAATCTATGGCAGGTGCATTAAATAAGGTCATCATATTTTTATCATAAAAATATTAACCCTTTCATTAACATATTTCCAACAAAATGCACTGCCTAAATGTTTAAAATAATTATGAAATGATAATAATAATGAAAATTATTGTGTACAGTGTTCAGGTGCACTACAACTCATCAAAGGTGCATGTATAGTACATAGAATAATGTACAAATGTCAGGAAAGTGAATAGTGTATGAGTCATGATATACACACAGAAACATGCGTGCATGTGAATTCTCAAAATAACCAAAAATTTAGATGGATTTGGTAAATTAATTAACTTTGTCATTATTAACTATTTCTTTGCCATATTACTAATAAAAACAACTAATTGTGAATAATTTCCAAAATAATCAAGAATGTGGAGAGATTTAATAATAGTTTCTGATTTAGACGCAAGGCCAACAATTTGGTGGTGGGGGAGTAAATTAAATTGACTCCAATGCATTACTGGTGCTTTATTTTATCAACCCCGAAAGGATGAAAGGCAAAGCTAACCTCAGCAGCATTTGAACTCAGGACATAAAGGGCCATAACTTCATGCCACAAAGTATGTTGTCCGACACTCTAATGATACTGCCAATCCACTGCCCCTTTGAGAGATTTTATAATATAACTAACTTTTCATTGTGAAGTTGTTGTATAGAATATAACTTAAGAATGGTCCTTGCATAAAATTATGACAGAATTGTTTTAATCAACATAAACTTTTTAAAACAAAGAGTTTAGTTTCAGGCAGTTTGATATCAAAAGGTTAAATTGGAGTTTGGAACATAACTTAATAAAGGTCCTTATATAAAACTGTGATAAAGTATAATACTTACTGTGATGAAATATAATTCTTACTGTGATGAAATATAATTCTTACTGAGATCAAATATAATTATTACTGTAATAAAATATAATTCTCACTGAGATAAAATATAATTCTTACTGAGATAAAATATAATTCTTACCGATTTAAAACCAGGTTCTTACCATTCCACTCAACATAGACATCCTTTATGTTTTTCTATGATATATAAAAAAATTATATATATATATTTAAAGCATATTACTTGATGCTTTCGACAGTAAGGAAGAGCAATTAGAGTCGTACAATATAGAGGAACAGTGGGAATTCCTGAAAGCTAACCTGCTGAAGGCGGCAGATGAAGTTTGTGGCTGGAGCAGGCCTATAGGCAGGAGGAGAATAACGTGGTGGTGGAATAGTAAGGTGGGGGAGTCAATTAAGGCCAAAAAGCAGGCTTGGAAAGTATGGCGGGATGGGGGAAGTAGAGAAGACTATCAAGTGGCCAGGAGGGAAGCTAGGAGACAAGTGTACTTCACAAGAAGGGAAGCAGAGGAAGGAAAGTTCAAGCATGTTCTACAACGCGCGGACCAAAAACGTGAGGTGTTCAGGATTGCTAGGCAATGTGTCAAGGAAAACCGTGATATTGTCGGGGAGAAGTGTGTCCTTAATGATGATGGTGTACTTGCCATCACTGACGCTGATAAGAAGGTAGCTTGGAAGTGTCACTACGAAAGGCTACTAAATGAGGAGAATAAATGGGAGAAAGACAGTCTCCCCCACATCGATCTAATAGAGGGACCAGCAGTGCGAGTTGAAGTAAGGCAATCAAAGATATGAAGACGGGTAAGGCGGCCGGGCCTTCGGAAATAGTTGCTGAAATGCTGAAAGCATCTGGAACGGTGGGACACACTATGGTCACCCGGATAGTAAACCAAGTCATACAGAATGAGGCCGTTCCGAAGGACTGGCGTAGCAGTATCATCATTAACTGCTACAAGGGTAAAGGAGATGCTCTTGATAGGGGTAACTATAGAGGCATTAAATTAATCGACCAGGTCATGAAGGTCACAGAAAAAGTAATAGCGCAACTAATCAGAGAACGAATTCATCTAGATGAAATGCAGTTCGGGTTTGTGTCAGGTAAAAGTACCACAGACGCTCTTTTCATTGTACGACAACTACAAGAGAAGTACCTAGCTAAAAGTAAACCCTTATACTTAGCTTTTGTTGACTTGGAGAAAGCCTTTGACAGAGTCCCCCCGCTCCATTATCTGGTGGGCGCTTAGAAAACTAGGTGTTGATGAATGGCTTGCGAGAGCTATACAAGCCATGTATAAAGAAACAGTCAGCAAGGTTAGAATTAACAACGAATATAGTGAAGAGTTTAGCGTAAAAGTTGGTGTTCATCAGGGCTCCGTTCTTAGCCCCCTACTATTTATAACAGAGGCTATAACAGAGGAGTTCAAGACCGGCTGCCCATGGGAACTCCTATATGCAGATGATCTAACGCTCATAGCTGAATCAATGGCTGAACTAGAGAAGAAATTCCAAACATGGAAGCATGGCCTAGAATCAAAAGGCCTTAAAGTTAACTTGTCTAAGATTAAAGTTCTAGTTTGTTGGAAGGAAAATAGGGCATCAGTCCCATCTGGGAAATGGCCATGCTCAATGTGTAGGAAAGGAGTAGGCAGAAACTCCAATTTATGTCCCAAATGCAAAGTATGGGTGCATAAAAGATGTAGTGGGATCACAGGTAAGCTAACTAAGAATATAGATTTTATATGTGGCCGGTGCTCTGGTGCAATAAGTAGCAGCAAGTGCCCACAGAATACTAGCTCATTCCATTGCACAGATAGTACTATAGAAATAGTGGACACCTTCCGTTACTTGGGTGACAAAATCAGCAGTGGGGGAGGGTGCTCTGAAAGTACAGTAGCTAGAGTCAGAATAGGATGGAAAAAGTTCAGAGAGCTTATACCACTATTGGCCGCTAAAGGGTTCTCTCTAAAAATGAAAGGCAGGCTGTATAATGCCTGCATACGAACAGCAATGTTACATGGCAGTGAGACCTGGGCATTGTGTGTAGAGGATATACACAGACTGGAGAGAAACGAAGCTTACATGCTCCGCTGGATGTGTAATAGTAATATACGTGAACGGCAAAGCATAAACGAACTAAGGGAGAAATTAGGAATAAGAGGGATCAGATGTTGTTTACTCGAGAGAAGACTATGTTGGTACGGTCACATGATGCGCATGAAAGACGACAGCTGTATAAAAAAGGGCAGGGCAATAAAAATAGACGGTAGCCACGGAGTAGGCAGACCCAGAAAAACCTGGGACGACTTGATAAATTCCGACCTCACACACTTACACCTCTCCAAGACAATGTCACTGGACCAAGATCTTTGGCGCTACACAGTCATATAGAAGACCCGCCTTGCCTAAGTACAAAGCGAAACCTACAGTCAGTAGGCACCTCTAACAAAATACACCCCCCCCCCATCCACACCACCCCCTTAAATGTGAAGTTATGTTGGTACCACAACATCCAGTCCGAAACAAATGAGGTCGTGTAGGTGTCACGACAAATAAACACACAGTCCACACTGTAATGTGGCCATGTAGGTAACACAGTAAAAACCTCCCAGTCCACACTGTAAACATGGTTGGTGTTAGGAAGGGCATCCAGCCGTAGAAAGCCCTCCAGACAGTCCTATACAAGCAGGACAACAAATCTTGCCTCAAGTGGTAAACCTCCCGTCCAAACCCATGCAAGCATGGAAGATGGGCGTTAAACGATGATGATGATGATGATGATGATATATACAGTAATCCCTTGTTTATCACAAGGGATACGTTCAGAACCAACCGTGATAAATGAAATTCGCGATATAGAGAGACCATAAAGACAACCGTTGTTTTCATAGTTTAAGCCTTAAAATACCTCTCCTACACGCTTTAAGGACATATAAACTCATTAAAACACACTTTTGTATTTAAACATAAAAAACAGCCAGTAGCAATTGTATAGAAATTACTACTAACGATCGTACTACTAGTTACCAATCACGACCATTACCGGATACCTTAGCCGCTTGGTAATACACTGTATATCTCCCATCAATCTATGAAGGGTTTATAGTAGATTAGAGAAAAACACAATCAGTAAAACAGTAATGGAATGGAAAATAAAATCTTTTTTTTATAATTAAAGCCTTACATCGAAATCTATTTAATAAGTTTAAATTTTAAACACTTTTTGTTCCGGGCGCTCAAAATTGAGGGAAGCTATAGAGTAGGAAGACCTAGGAAGGCTTGGGATGAGATGATAAAATCTGACCTTGCAAAATTCCACTTCTCAAAGACAAGATTGAGATCTCTGGCATTATGCAGTAATGCAGAAGACCCGCATAAATAAATTATCTAATATATATATACGAGCGAGACACGGTCACCCGACCAACCTTGCCTCAAGTGGCACAACTCCCGTCTAACCCATGCTAGCATGGAAGATGGACGTTAAACGATGATGATGATATATATATATATATATATATAACAAAGGAATTGTGGTAAGGAACCAAATGGACCATAACACACCAGAGTACTCAATACTTAGGGTAGTAGAGTGGGAAATAGGAAAAAGTCCAGAAATAGCCGTCGAAACGGCTTGAGCTCTGCCATCAGGGTCATACTTTTTCCTATATATATATATATATATATATATATCATCGTGTAGGTGTCACGACAAAAAAACACACAGTCCACGCTGTAAATGTGGCCGTGTAGGCAACACGGTAAAAACCTCCCAGCCCCACACTGTAAATGTGGTTGGTGTTAGGAAGGGCATCCAGCTGTAGAAAACCCGCCAGACAGTCCACGCTGTAATGTGGCCGTGT
The DNA here is from genome assembly GCA_964016885.1 of Eledone cirrhosa. Taxonomy (NCBI): domain Eukaryota; kingdom Metazoa; phylum Mollusca; class Cephalopoda; order Octopoda; family Eledonidae; genus Eledone; species Eledone cirrhosa. The sequence continues at coordinate 23,579,559 of OZ024746.1, read as the reverse complement.
AGGCAACACAGTAAAAACCTCCCAGCCCCACACTGTAAATGTGGTTGGTGTTAGGAAGGGCATCCAACTGTAGAAAACCCGCCAGACAGTCCTATGCGAGCAAGACAACCACTCTTGCCTCAAGTGGGAAAACCCCCGTCCAAACCCATGCAAGCGTGGAACACGGACGCTAAACCTGATGATGATGATGATGATCATATATATCATCATCGTCACTGTTTCACATCCATCCATTTTCCACACTAGCATGGATTAGGCGAGTTGTCCTGTTGTGGGCAATGCTAGGCCAGGTGACCATGTCTTGCTCATACCGAAATGATTTTGGCTTGCTTTCTACAGCTGGATGCCCTTCCTAACAGAAATATATATATATATATATATGTAGGAGGTGAGTTTTATTGTAGTACAATAAAGCAATGCAGATATCAGATAAGAAGCACTCTACAGTTTGTAGGACTGGAGTATACATAATATATAAGATCAAAAGATGGTTAAATGAGTTCCATATGGAACTCATTTAACCATCTTTTGATCTTATATATTATATATATATATATATATATAAAGTTATGTTGGTACCACAACATCCAGTCCGAAATAAATGAGGTCGTGTAGGTGTCACGACAAAAAAACACACAGTCCACGCTGTAATGTGGCCATGTAGGTAACACAGTAAAAACCTCCCAGTCCACACTGTAAATGTGGTTGGTGTTAGGAAGGGCATCCAGCCGTAGAAAACCCGCCAGACAGTCCTATACGAGCAAGACAACCAATCTTGTCTCAAGTGGGAAAATTCCCGTCCAAACCCATGCAAGCGTAGAATATGGACGTTAAACGATGATGATGATGATGATGATGATATATCAAAGGTATATATTGAGTTAGAAATTCAAAATAGTCTCTTACAATTAAATAGCTCAAAGAAAGAGGTTTTTCTGAGTCGTGTAATATAATTGAATATAAAAGAGAGATAAACACAGATATAAACATATATGTGTTCAAATCGTAAGGGACCAGGTTTGTTAGGGTGAAAAGAATACTAACTATTAACAATATGGTTTGCCAGACTCAATTTAAAATAATAAATCAAGAAATATACAGATAGATAGATATATTTCTTTATTAGCCACAGGGGCACAAAAGAAGGGGACAAATACAAAGGGGGAAGTTTACATACAATAAAAACGTGTAAAATACTATCACAAATGCAATTTAAAAATTAATCAATTTTCCCCAATAGGGGGAGACATTTCATATGGGTAACATATACCCCCGAAAAAATGTGCAACCCTCATCTCCAGGAGTACGAAGAGTTTATACCCCTTTCCTCTCTTCCTCTTTTTCCTCAACCTACAGGCTGATATAGAGAGAAGGCCCATTCACTCGGACCATTCTCGCCACTTTCACCCACCTTTCATAAAACTTGCTGGGGTACAGCACCTCTCTCTCCATCCTTATTCTTCTTCCAAAGTGGTATTTGAAAAAAAAGATAGATAGGTAGATAGAAGTAGTTCCACAACAGATATTACACCATTTCCGAGAACAATTTGTTTCAGCTCAAACAGATCGTCAGAGCGGTTTAAAAAAAGAAATGTTTAATTAATTGTCAGTATTACACATGCATCACCACAGTCAATAAACTCTGGTGTAAGCACTCTATGTCATTTGTACAAGGCCTGGCTGAAAAGTTCATAAGCTATGAAGGAGTGATGCTAGGGCTGTAAAATCTTGCATGCATTAATTTCAACTCTTCTTATTAATAACTGCATTGTTTCTTTCCAGGGACTATGTTGAAAAATAAACCTCATTTGGTCATTCCATGAGAGTATCTTGATCAGCCTATGAACTTTTCAGCTGACCTTTCTATTTAACTAAAATTTAAATCCCACCTCCTATCACAGGAAAAATTGTGTCATGATAAAACTGCGGCTCGTATCATTAAAATATCCAAGAGACCTCCTGTAATATGCAACCTTATAGGAGGTTGGCTAAATCTACAACGAAAGGTAAATTTCAACTACAACTAAACTTACTATTTTGGGTTTGAGTTCCTCTACTATTTCTATCGATGCAGAATGTTCTTTAATCAGTTCTTCCTTCATCTCTAAAAATGTTTCCTGGTCAAGTGCAATCTAGAAAAATATTTGATGAATATTCAAATGTCAGAGTTTGTATAAAATGTATCTTCAAATCATCAGTTAAATTATATAGTAATAAACTACGACAGAAGAATTTCAAAATAAAATATTCTAAGCATTATGAAAACAGCAATAAGCAGTGGCGACAGCGGCAGTGGCGGTGTTGTTGTCGTTGTCATGATGATGATGATGATGATGCATTTTAAGACCATATTTTGCCCAAACCTCTGAATCACTCTCACCAACAATCTATCCTTCATTTCCTCCTCTATTATCGTTAGCCATATATTACTTGGTCTTCCCTTTCCTCTACTTCCTTCCACAGTTATTTCCATCCCTTCTCTTACACAGTCACTATTATCCTTCCTTGACACATGACCCAACCATCTCATTCCATTTCTATTCACAATAGTTATCACTAGCTCTATTCCCATCATCATCTAGAATTCATTTTTTTTTTCTCTTTTAGTGAAACCCCATTTATCTATCAAACCAATCTCATTTCTGTTCTTTCCGGCCTTCTCTACTGTCCCACATTCACCACCACATGTCTCATTCCCATAAACCATGGCACTTCTCACACATGCAACACACACCTTTCCCTTCAGTTTGGTCTAGCATTCTCTACTTCCCCACATTCACCACCACATGTCTCATTCCCATAAACCATGGCACTTCTCACACATGCAACACACACCTTTCCCTTCAGTTTGGTCTAGCATTCTCTACTGTCCCACATTCACCACCACATGTCTCATTCCCATAAACCATGACACTTCTCACACATGCAACACACACCTTTCCCTTCAGTTTGATCTAGCCTTCTCTGTTGCTCCATGTTCATCAGCCATGTCTCACTCCACTAAATTATTTCTTACACATGCAGCATACATCATGAATAAGATTACAGTAATGAACTGTTTTCAAGATTTACCTCATTAGATTGGATTTTGATTTCATCTCGCCTTTCTTGGAGTTTGATTTGTAACCTATAAAATTAGAACAAAAGTTTTAATATATATGTGATGTGATGTGCAACAATTTCTATATTTAAATCATCATCATCATCATCATCATCATCATCTTTAACATCATCATTTAAAATCTGCTTTCTCTGTTTGCAATGGTTGGACAAGTTTAACTAAGTACTTTAAATTTTGAATTTAGTTCACAGAATTCCAGTATTAATTTTGCTGTCCCTAGGAATCTCCAGGTCCTAGGCTGAGAACCACTGCCGTAAGATATTAGTTAAATTTAGAGGTTCCTTTATTTATACGAACCCGCTGCCAAGAATAATTCAAATTAATTCAAGTGGTCAGTAGATCAGCATAGTACTCAAGTGGAGGTACTAACTTATGGATGGGTTGGGAACCTACACCCCCCTTACACACATTCCTGCAATCTACTGAATGCTCAGGGGGGCCAGCAGCCTGCTATTCACTTACATATAATCCCGCTCACTACATCTAGAGGATTTTATCATGACACCAGCACTGGGGAACTTGTCATGTCTTTGACATAACTGAACAGTCCTTCTGCCAACCATTTGTTTGGCAAGTTTTCTATGACTGGATACTCTTTCTATCACCAACTACTATACAGTGTGTTCTGGTTGTGTTTATCACATAGATCACCAACATGTGGGTGGTTAGCAGGGGAGTGCTCCTGACCCTTGTGATATTGAAAAATTAAATAAAGTATCAAAGAAGATATTGGTAAAATAATTGCCTTACTCATATTTCAAGGAAGTCAGCTTGTTCCATTCCAAGTTCTTTTCTTCTAAGGAAGTAACTATTGTATTTCTTTTTTGTCTGAAAAAATTTAAAGTATAAACAGCATTACAATAGAACAGGAAATGTATTAAGACTGAAGTGATTAGTGTGTGTGTGTGTGTGCATGTGGCAGTGGTGGTGGCAATGGTGATGATGGTGGCAGGGGTGGTGGTGGTGATGTTGGCATTGGTGGTGTTGCTGGCAATACTGGTGGTGGTGTGAGTGGCAGTGGCAGTGATGGCAGCAAGAGACCTGAATTAGCTATCCACACCATTGAGAGATAATATCAATAAAATACTCATTTAAATCAACTCAGATATAATTTCTGTTGGTGCAGAGAATATGCAGAGGCTGGAGAGAAATTAAAGAAAGTGACAATATAATGTATTGGATAATAGCTCCCAGCAAGCGATATATAGGGGAGCAGTCAGCAAAGTTAGGATTAGCAATGAGTATAGCGAGGAATTTAGCGTACAGGTCGGTGTCCACCAGGGCTCTGTTCTTAGCCCTCTCCTGTTCATCATAGTCCTGCAGGCAATAACGGAGGAGTTTAAGACCGGATGCCCATGGGAACTCCTGTATGCAGATGACCTCGCACTTATAGCTGAATCTATGGTAGAACTAGAGAAGAAATTCCAAACTTGGAAGCAGGGACTAGAAAGAAAGGGTCTCAAAGTCAACCTAACAAAGACCAAGGTCTTTGTAAGTAGACTAGAAAACAGAACCCATAACCCCTCAGGGAAATGGCCTTGCTCAGTATGTAGGAAAGGTGTAGGTAGGAACTCCATTCTCTGCCCCAAATGCAAACAATGGGTACACAAGAGATGTAGCGGGATCTCAGGAAGCTTAATTAAGAATGTAGGCTTCACATGTAGCAACTGTGCTGGGACAGCAAGCAGCAAACAGCCACAGGAAACAAGTACCACCAATCTCTGGGAGGGCTCTCTAGAAACAGTAGACAGCTTCTGCTACCTAGGTGACTGAATTAGCAGCGGAGGTGGGTGTTCAGAAAGTACAATAACTAGGGTAAGAACAGGATGGAAGAAGTTCAGGGAACTACTGCCACTGCTAGCTGCAAAAGGCTTCTCCCTCAAAATGAAAGGCAGACTGTATGATGCGTGCATACGAACAGCAATGTTACATGGTAGTGAGACCTGGGCGCTGAAGGTGGAAGACTTATGTAGATTAGTAAGAAATGAAGCCTGCATGCTCCGATGGATGTGTAATAGTAATATACGCGAACGGCAAAGCATAAATGAATTGAGAGAGAGACTGAGCATAAGAGGAATCAAATGCTGTGTGCAGGAGAGGCGGTTGCGTTGGTATGGACATGTGATGCGTATGAAGGATGACAGCTGCATAATAAAAAGGTGCAGAGCACTAGAAGTCAATGGAAACCGCGGAGTGGGGAGACCCAAGAGGACCTGGGGTGAGGTGATAAAAGCCGACCTTACCCAATTACACCTCTCAAAGGTGATGACACATGACCGTGACCTCTGGCAGTAATACAGAGTACCCGACCTCCCATGGGTACAAGCTGAAGCATATAGACAATATGCCCCCCACACTCTCCCACTGCAAAGTGGTCGTGGAGGTGCCACAGCAAAAAAGCACCCAGCCCACACTGTAAAGTGGACGTGTAGGCGCCACGGAGAAAAGCACCCAGCACTCACTGTAAATGAGGTTGGTGTTAGGAAGGGCATCCAGCTGTAGAAATTAAGCCAAAATCAGTTCCTGTATGAGCAAGGCATGGTCAGCCGACCTGACACTGCCCACAACAGGACAACCCGTCTAACCCATGCTAGCATGGAAGAACGGACGTAAAATGGTGATGATGATGATGATTAAAGTGTGATATTTTATGGTGGTGTAACATGAGCAGTACAAGGAGTGGCTAAAAAGTTCACAGGCTAAATAGTTCATAGGCTAACCGAGATACTCTCGTGGAACGACCAAATGAGGTTTATTTTTCAGCATAGTCCCAGGAAAGAAACAAAGCAATTATTAATAAGAGTTGAAATTAATACATTCAAGATTTCACAGCTCTAGCATTAATCTTTCATAGTCCACCTATTAACTTTTAAACTGACCCTCAAAAATGCAGAAAATCAGTGGAAGCTGGAGTGAAATGAAGCAAGCATGCTTCCATGGATGTGTGATGTTAGCATGGGTAGTAAATACAGTAATACAGAAAACCCGACTTTCCACAGGTACAAGCCGAAGCATATAGACAATATGACCCCATCCCCTGCCCACTGTAAAGTAGTTGTGTAGGTGTCATGACAAAAAGTCACCCAGTCCACACTGTAAAGTGGTCGTGTAAGCACCTTGGTAAAAATCACCCAGCACTCACTGTAAATGAGGTTGGTGTTAGGAAGTGCATCCAGCTGTAGAAACCAAGCCAAAATCAGTTCTATATGAGCAAGAAATGGTCACCTGTTCTGGTATTGCCCACAACAGGACAACTCGTCTAACCCATGCTAGCATGGAAGAATGGACATAAAACAATGATGGTGATGATACAGAGGTTTGACTGAAATGAAGTAAGCATGCTTCCATGGATGTGTGATGTTAATATGCATGAATGAAGAAGCATGCATGGGCTTGGAGAAAAAATTGGGTATAAGAGAAATCAAATGTAGTGTGCTAGAGAGAAGACTATGCTGGTATGGACATGTGGTGAGTATAGATGACGATTATTGAATTTGGTGGGAGGGAGGCAATCCATTTATCCAGGCTTGAACACAGAAGATTTCTTCCAAAGAATGAAAGCAAGCACGAGAGAGAACATAAAAAAGTGAGAGGTAAAAGAAGCCACATGCTTGTTATTGTCACAAGCAGGTTTTTACGTTGATCGAAACACTGCAACACTCACCCTTCAAACTGAAGGCGATTCTATTCCAAAAAGATGATAGCAACAATAAGAGAAATAGGTTTGAAGTCCTGTACAAATTAGACTGAATTACTCATTTAATATCAACACACTAACAACCTGCTCTGGTTCTATGAAACAAAACCAACCATTTTATAGGGTTTCTATTTAAATTTAAATCATCCAACAGAGTTTTATATAATCTTAATGATAAAAATTATAATTAATAATTTTAGTAAATTACTCCAACTTCTTCAGTAATTAATTGAATTACAGTGCATTAGAAATATAATAACAAAAGGATTAAATTGACTCACAATACAGATCTGTTTTTTTCTTCAACAAACTTCATATGTTCACCATCTGCCTCTAGAATGTCATCATATTTCTTTATGGTTTCTTTCAGCTTCTTGAGTCTTTCAGAATTCTGTGATATTACACCCGCAACAGCATCTATAAGAAAGATATAACAGTGATAAAGAGTTCTTTCACAATACAGAACCAGCAATGAGTAGCTACCATTGTTCCCACAGTCATGCCATCACTATACTCTCCTGGCTACTTCCATCACTGCATCTCACTGCCCAACTAAGTGCACAATGATTACATTAGTGCTGGTGCCAATATAAAATACACCCAGCCCACTCTGTAAAGTGATAGTGCTGGTGCCATGATAAAATACACTCAGCCCACTCTGTAAAATGATAGTGCTGGTGCCATGATAAATTACACCCAGCCCACTCTGTAAAGTGATAGTGCTGGTGCCAATATAAAATACACCCAGCCCACTCTGTAAAGTGATAGTGCTGGTGCCATGATAAAATACACCCAGCCCACTCTGTAAAGTGATAGTGCTTGTGCCATGATAAAATACACCCAGCCCACTCTGTGATGTGGCTGGCATTAGAAAAGACATCTTGCAGCAGAAATCATACCAAACTGTACTATATAAGCAAGATGTAGACATCTGACCTGTCTAGACTCAGTACATGACAATCCAGCTGACCCATGCCAGCATGGTAAACAGATATAAAACGATGAAAAGGAGGAGATATAAAGATGCCTACCTATATATATGTATATATATAGGTAGGCATCTTTATGTCTATGAAACTATTGATAATACATGAATAAGACAAGCTGTTAATACAAATATTCTCAACTCTTTTCATTCATTTGTACCTTTACCTGCATATATATATATAAGCAGGAACAAAGTCTCAAGGTTGTATCATATATAAACTATCATAACGCATCTACCTACCATATATATAGATATATATATACATATAAATTACAGAATAATCAAAACTATGTTCAAAACATTTTATTGCTGACAATCGTTTCTTCCAAACTTTCGTTTGGAATCATCGGAGCACTAGCAAAGTTTAGACATATAATTAGTTTAGACATATAATTACTGACCTTTCCTGTTTATAATTGTATATAGTGAATATATAAGTATAAATAATATTATTATTATATATATACACATACATATATATATATATATATACACATACATATATAACTTACTTTGATAACTTTAATAGGTTTCGGCCAGCTTTGGCCCAGACCATGTCTAACTTAATAGCACCACCTGGCGAAGTCTTACAAATCAGTGTTTGGGCACCATGGCCCACTCGAGCAGAGAGTTATTGTTTACGGAGGCATATCCAGGTGTAGGAGGCTAATCTGGGATTTCTTGAAGGAATTTATCCAAAGACTTCTTGAATTTGATGGGGTCTGTTTCTGCTTTGATGTGTTTTGGTGTAATGTTAAAGAGAGCAGGGCCAATTGAGGTGAAATAATTGTGCCATATTGTTGTTATGAGATGCGAGTGAGATTTTTGTCGTGGGTGGATAGCACGGGGCCCAAGCCTTGGGTGTACATTAAAGGTGATGCCAACATCATTTGGGCAAAGTTGATGGAATATTTTCCACATCATACAGATAATGTAGCGCTCATGGCAACGTTGGAGAGAATAAAGGTTGAGCTTTTCTAATCGACTCCAATAGTCAAGGCCTGTCATGCCATCTATCTTTTTTGTAATTGACCTTTGGGGTGCTTCAACTTTCATGATACTTTGTTTCATGCGGGGAGACCACAATGGACAACAGTATTCAAGGTGGGGTCAGGCAAAAGTGGAGAAAATAAGGATAACATGTGGATATCTCTCGACTGGAAAGTTCTGAGAATCCAGGAACACATTCTGTGGGCCATATCAACTTTGCTGTTTATATGAGTGGCCCAGCTTATGTTGTTGCCCACAATTACTCCCAGATCTCTGATGTTATTGAATGGCACTAGAGTTTCACCCGAAGGAAGAGAGTTTGGTAGTTTCAGGGCATCCTTTTTTCCAAAGTGGATTAATTCAAACTTATCCTCATTCAGCAGCATGTTATTCTTTTCTGCCCATTGGATAACAGCCAGTAGGTCTGACTGAAGGCAAGTCCGGTCACCCACCTCATTGATGACCCTTTGGAGCTTGGAATCATCTGTGAAGATTGTTATGTTGCTGTGCTTGATGATGTCAGCAATGTCATTAATGATGAAAAGAAGTGGGCCCAACACAGTGCCTTGTGGGACGCCACTGCTGACTTTGGCAGGGCTTGATTTTACTCCTTCGACTACAATATTCTGGGTTCTGTCTGTCAGGAAATGTTTGATCCACTGTAGTAACCTTACAGAGACACCAACATTGGGTAGTTTTTTCAGTAGAATCTTATGATCAACCCTGTCAAAGGCCTTGCTGAAATCAAGGTAGATGACATCAGTATATCATGTATATATATATACACATACATATATATACATACATATATATATATCTATATATATATATATATATATATATATATATATACATATACATGATGATGATGATGATATATATATATATAGTTTCGTTGACAAATATATCAATGTGCCCAGACACGCAGATATATTGCCCTTGGAATGACAGTGTGGTTTTAGCACAATGTAGGATAACTGGTATACTACAGAGCCGTTATAGGTTTAGGAATAACCAAAGAGTGCTTAGAAATACATTGTTTTATTAGGTAACAGTGTTTCATTGGATGAAACACTGTTACCTAATAAAACAATGTATTTCTAAGCACTCTTTGGTTATTCCTAAACCTATATATATATATATATATATATATATATATATATATAACTTTGACAATATATAAACAATCATCTGGTTGTGGAACCAACCAACCAACCGGAAATTTATAAATTCCTAAATTTATAAATTTATTACAATAAATTGAAGTGAAAGCAACTGGTGTGTGTGTTTCTTATTGGCAACATGACCCTCCCAAAGTATAACAATATCGGTTTCAACACACGTTTTCAGATAAAGAATCTTGCTAAACAAATTCAGAAACGAAATATATATATATATATATATATATATATATATATATATATATATATATATATATATATATACATTCATATATATACATACATATGTATATATATATATATATATATATATATATGATAAAGTTATATCTTTATAAACGCAGATATAACTTTATCATATAAAGTATAAAGTTATGTCTGTATTTATATATAAATACAGAAGGTGTAACTGAAACTGCACCAACATGTATAAATATATGCATATATCTAATTTGAAGGCATGTAAACATGCCTGAAAATATGAATACTGAAAATTGAAAAAATGACGAACATCTTTTGGATCTTATTTGACTCTCATCAGAAGATGTGTATATCATTGAATCAACCTCGAGGAAACAGGAATTATATATCATCATCATCATCATTATTGTTGTTGCATAATATCTGCTTTCCCAGCTGAGTATACTGGAGTGATGTTAAATGAAGTGTTTTTCTCAAGAACACAACACACAAACTAGTCAGGAATCAAACCCACAACATTATGATCGTAAGTCCAACATTCTAACCACTAGGCAATATTATATTAGTAAAGTACTATTAACATACAATAGTAGAGTAGAACTATATCATAGTATATTAGTAAGGTACCATTAATATACAATAGAACAATACCATAGTGTGTTGGTAAGGTACTATTAATACATAATAGTGTAGTAGAACTATACTATTTTATATTAGTAAAGTATAACTAATATACAATAGTATAGTAGTAATTTACCATAGTATATTGGTAAGGTACTATTGATATATAACAATATAATAGAAATATACCATAGTATATTGGTAAGGCATTATTAATATACAATAGAACAGTAGAACTGTCGATCTACTGTCGAGTAGAACTGTACCATAGTATATTGGTAAAATATCATTAATATAGAATAGTGTAGTAGAACTATACCATAGTATATTGGTAAGGGACTATTGATATTTGTATGAGATAACATTACAGTTGTTATATAAACCAAAGTGACAACTTACCAGCAATTTCTCTATCCTTATTTATCACAAGTTCATCGTAAATTAGTTGATATTTTGAGCGCCTCATTGACTGGATTTCAAGTTCTTCATGTAATTTATATCGGCAAAGATCCTATCAACAGATCAATACATAAATGGATAGTATTACTTTTACCTCTTTTATTATTTCTTTTACAGTTTTGGTCATTAGACTGTGGCCATGCTGGAGCACAGCTTTGAACAGATTTAGGCATTCATATCAGCCCTACTACTTTGTTTGCCTGTTTTGGGGGTTTTTTTCTAAATCTGATACTTATTTTATCAATCTCTTTTCATTGAGCTGCTAAGTTATCTACCATCACACATACACACACACACATGCTATGGAAACAATAGTTGGAATCAAGAGGACTGAGAGTGAACATAGCTAAGACAAAAGTGTTGATAAGTAGAAGAGAGGACAATACTCTGATTCCATCAGGGAAATGGCCATGTTCGATATGTAGAAAAGGAACTGGCATAAATTCCATAAAATGTACGCAATGCAGATCTTGCGTACACAAGAGATGTAGTGGGATAGCAGGCAAACTAACAGGTAGGGAAAACTACGTATGCAGTAGATGTACAGGGAAAGTTGGCAGTAGTAATCGCAGTGATAGACACATTTTTCCAATGCAGTTGGGTTCTATAGAAGTGGTTGATAGCTTTCGGTACCTAGGTGATCAGATTAGCATGGGAGGGGGGGGGGGTGTTCCGAGGCCATAGTATCTAAAATAAGGACGGGTTGGAAGAAGCTGGTAGGGAGTTGCTTCCTGTTGACAAAGAAAGGTTTCTCCCTGCGTACGAAAGGACGGTTATATGATGCCTGTGAGAGATGCGCGATGCTGCATGGTAGTGAGACATGGGCAGCAACTGCAGAGGATATGCGACGGCTGGAGAGAAATGAAGCAAGCATGCTCCGTTGGATGTACAATGTCAATGTGCGTGAACGACCAAGTATAGATGAGTTGAGAAAGAAACTGGGTATAAGAGGGATAAGTTGTGGTGTGCAGGAGAGAAGACTGAGATGGTGTGGACATGTGATGCGCATGGAGGATAACCGGTGGGTAAAGAAGTGCCAGGAAATCCCAGTAGAAGGAAGACCACGAAAAACATGGGCGGAGGTGGTGAGAGCATAGTTCAGATCGCTGAAACTCACGGTGGAGATGACGAAGGACCATGACTAGTGGAGAGATGCTGTGCTCAATAGGACCCGTTCCACCCTTGCAAGCAAGGAAAAGCGGACGTAAAATTATGATCATGAAGTCCTGGTATTTCCGAATTATATTCCGTTCGGCAGCGGAAACAGTAGCCCCAACATTCACTGCGGCGTCCATGATGTGGGAGGGAGAGAAAGAGTCACTGACTGTGACGTCCCAGATGAGACACCGACCTCTCACCCAGGGACAAAAGGTAAGACCGTCTGGTCTCTTTCCATGACTCCTGGGTAAACCAGCCGGCTCCAGAACTGTCAGGATATTTACACGTGCCATATATATAAAGATGGTTTTCCAAAGGGAATCAGAAAGAATCCACAGTTAAATAAGGTACTCAGTACGTTAGTAGAGAAGAAGCATATCTATTTTATATAGAAATTCCTATATATATATAAAGCATCACACTTTCAGAATGGAACCCTAATATAGATACAACTTACCAGTCTCTGAAGACATAGTTTTGTTTCAGAAATTTTATGTCTTAGGATTACATCTCCATCCATATCTTTAGTAAGTTTTGTAACTGCAAGATAATCTGTAAAAGAAATTCTTTTAATTTTCAGTAAATGATTCGTTAAAAAGTGTTTTGTTTTGTTTTAAACACATTATTTTCTTCATAATGTATTCTTTACTAATGCAATGATTAGCCTTGTGGCGCCATAACAAGCTTCTCCATTTCCCCCTCCTGTCGTCTGCATTCCCAACCTGGCCATCTACCCCCGCCCCCCTCAATAATTGTCAGCCATGTCTTTCTTATTCTTCCCCTTCATCTATTTCCTTCCACGCCTACCTCCATAACTCCTCAACACATGAGTTAGTCATCTCAAACTTTCTAAATTATATCTAGTCATCTTAGTAACCGCCCAATGACAAAATCTCCCTCAAATAGAACCATACATACATATATACATACAAATACGCGTGCATACACACATATATACACACATACAAATATCTTTCGGTAGAGGATCGGACGTCATGTTTTGCAGCAAAGAGTTACGCCCCTTTATGGTCTGAGTTCAAATCCCGCTGAGGTTAACTTTGCCTTTCATCCTTACGGGGTCGATAAAATAAACTACCAGTAATACACTGAAATAATTGCTGGCCTTGTGCCAAAAGTAGAAACAAATATTATGCCAACGTGGCATAATATTATTTTTCTGCTATATACATATTCAACAATTTACCATCTTTCGAGACGAGATTTCTAGCTTTGATTGATTCGGTGAACTTCTTCGCCAAGTTGTGAACGAAGGCGAAAGTTCCTTTTTCTAATGTGAGGGCCAGTTTGAGAGATTCATTTAACTGGGACAACATGGTGCAGTCTTTGGGATTAGGCATTTACTTCAAATAACTCAAAATAACGAATAGCGGCGTTGATCAAAGGGACATAACTCATATACTTTTAAATCTCGTTCCCATTTCTAACGCTGTAACTCTTGACGTTAATTGATGATAAATTCTTCTTCGTCTACGTATTCCTGAGATGATCAGTGGGGCAGAGTCTTCAAACACTCCTTCCAGTGAGTCCAGCAGAAAAAAACCATTTCCCCAAGCGAGACCAACCAGGCTTATGGATGTTATCCAGGAATCTTGCTCGGAGTCAACCCTTGGGTGTCCTGTTGGCTGGTTTTGCCCGTAAAATCTGTCCAGCTATTCTTTCCTGATACATTCTAACCACATGCCTATAGTATCGGAGCTGTCATCTCTCAATTCGTATAAGCAGCTGTTCTACCTGGAGCGACACTCTAATCTTCGAACTACGCACTCTATCGAATAGAGACCCTTCGGAGGAACCCCATTTCGGTCGATTGTATTCGCAATCGTATTCTTTCTGTAATTACCCCAGTAATAACACTTCAAATCCTGCTGCTGGCTTTCGCTGGTTCTAGTTTTCCCTTAATGCCTGCCCTAATATGCCGTCCAACTCACGATGGGAAAGACAATGTCCCGGAGGGCGGCGAGGGAGACACTCTAGTGCAGCCACTACACTATACGAGGCTCGCACCTGCGAGCAACCAATTCCGCTCCGCTGTAATGATTTAAGAGAAAATATCAAAAAATAGGTTTGTTAATGTATTTATAGCATCTTTACTAGTGGACAGATCGTTGTGAAAATTTGCTGTATTGGAGTTCAGACTTCATTTTTTATGTGATGCACTCAGTGCGATTTTATACTTTTCGATGGTGTCATTTTAACTCTATCCTGCAATGATTTAGTAGAAAGTATCTAAAAGCATGTTTTGTTTTACTTTTCTACTACTGGACAGATCTTTATGAAAATTTGTATAATTAGAGTACATGCTTTAATTTTTAATGCGATGCAGTCTTAGTGTTTATTTATACTTTTCAAGAATATCTTGTTGATACAGTTTCATGTGGTACCGGACGAGGAGATTAAATTCATTTATTATAAGGCATGGGTGGTTAGGTGTTCAGCTGACGATCGCAAAGGTATGACTTCTATTCGCGGCGGCCCGTGGTGTCCTGGAGCAAGACACTCTATTTCATGTTGTTCTAGTCTGAGAACTACGTTATGAATACACGTGCCTGTGGGATTCTCATCCTCCGGCTCATTAATTTCACAAACAGGTTTTGTTGGTTAAACAACTGGAACACTTTATATGAACCAATGGAGATTTGATACACTCGTGGATGTGTATCCTGGTATTTAGAATAGGTACACCATATCCTTTCGTGTTGGAAGAGGTGACTAAAATTGTTGACATCAGGAAAGGTCATAAAACACTGCCTCTTAATGTGCTGACCAACCCATGTCAGTATGGAAAGGTGGACATATAATTGTTTTCCTCTTTTCTGCTCCTTAACAAATTACGTTACACATCATTCTCAGCTCAACAAACAACCAAATTTATATAACCACCTCATTCTTACAGTTTTTTTAATAAAGTTTTATCCATTTTACTGTTTTCAGTCATATGACTGCGGCCATGCTGGAGCACCACAGTATATGGAGTTTTAGTCAATCATATCAAACCCAGCTTAGGGGTCAGTCTCGAGGGCCGTATTTTTTAAATATATATTATAATTTTATCGTTAGTTTTAACACTAAATCATAATATACAAATTCCAACGAATAGTATTCATTTCTTAATTGTAAAACAATCCCTTCTTGGAGCAATTGTATCCCACAATTATACATTCCTAAAAAAATTAATCAGTATATATATATGTGTATCTGACTGATAAAATGACAAGTCAGTCAATCATATCGGTGGCCTCCCCACAGCCCCGGCGGACAGAATGGAGAAGGCGTTTCCCCGGAGATACATATGTAGCGGTTGTCTCCCTTGTTTTGATTGGGATCTAGACGGGAAGTGGAACCCTTTCTGCAACTTCCGGTCAGAGCCCTATAAAACTAACAACTTTAAGCTTCCTTTCTCTCATTGCCTTTTCGGCACCAACCCAAGAGCCTCTCATTTGGCTCCGCCATTAATTTGGCCAACAGGCGTCCTCTGCCAGCCGCGTTTGCCTGGCAATCAAAACGGTAACTACTAACTTTGTTTCATTCTAACATCTATTCCTATTGACATGTCAACTATACTATTTACCATTGTTAATTAAATATTATACACACAAACCATGTCTCGTTTTGTTACATTCATACAACCTCAGTATCCAATCTATATTGGTGACCCCGACGTGATACGAACACGCAGCCGTTCATCGCTATAAGTGGTCACCCCCCCCCCCCCCCCAAAAAAAAAGAAAAAATAACACATCTGGTTTTGTGAGTAACATTACGAATACACAGCAAATTTAGCGACAAACTATGAAAATACTCAAGGACACGCACACACGCACATGTGGAATTCGCACAGACATACTTTTTCTCTCACGCATCAATTAACTGTCGCATTTCACCAATATATATATATATGTTTCTCGTTTCTTACAACGAACACTTTCAAAACAAAAAAACATTTCACGATATATATATATGTTTCTCGTTTCTTACAACGAACTCTTTCAAAACACACAAAAAAAAAAAAAGAAATTTGATATTCTTTAAAAAACATTTCAACAGGAACATTTATTTTCGATGAACCATTGCCTTTTTGTTCATCGTTTTCTTCATCGTTCAAGTTTTTTTTGTTTTTTTTCCCAAAGTTCACACCAATAATTATGCTGAGTGAAGCCTTTCTTTTTCATCATTGTCACTTTCAAAATTGCACTATCATTTTCTCGCGCGTTAGAAATATTATTTTTTTCAACCTTGTATTGGCACGTGTAGGCAGCACAAATTCTCGATTCACAGAGATGTCTCTACTCACAGACAGCCGCACGCCAGAGATAACATTTCTCACCAGGGATTCTTCAGCCTTAAGCTATATTCTTCTATTTGCCGGTTTATAAATTTACAATGTAAATTTACCGTTGATAACCGCGCATTTATTAAGAATGCTTATTTCTCTGGTCGCTGGCCTCTTGACCCTTCCAGGTCAACGCATTCTCAACATCGACCATCAACTTCGGCTGCTATTTCTAGCACTTTGCGCAACTCATTTTTTCTAAAAAAAATTTTTTTACTGTGAATTTAAACACCGAATACGCTCACTCAGCGAGACAACAGCAGCAGCAACAGCAATATAACAGCAACAGCAATACATCAATACAGCTTCACCAAAGCCAGAGAATTCATTTTTGCAGCACTCTTCCTGTGAGAAAATCCATTCGGAGGTTGGAAAATTCACGATATACCACAGAACAGAAACCACCTGCATTCATTCTCTGGAACACACTTTCTTTCCTGCTGTCATGTGATTGCACACCTGTGAACTATATTTTGAACTTTGAGCTCTTCTATTACTTTTACTTTATTACATTGTATCTTTGGGTGATGGATAGATGGATGTCCAGTCGTTCTCTGGCCAAGAGCGGTTGGCTACCTTGATATCTATCATTGATTTTTCCAAACATTCTTTTGTCGTAATTTTCATGCCTGTTACAACATTCTCGCCAACTTGCTACATATTTTCATTTCGATTTTTATACACTAAAATTCTGGCGGGAGGTTATGTAGCGGTTGTCTCCCTTGTTTTGATTGGGATCTAGATGGGAAGTGGAACCCTTTCTGCAACTTCCGGTCAGAGCCCTATAAAACTAACAACTTTAAGCTTCCTTTCTCTCATTGCCTTTTCGGCACCAACCCAAGAGCCTCTCATTTGGCTCCGCCATTAATTTGGCCAACAGACGCCTGGCCTTAGCCAGGCGTCCTCTGCCAGCCGCGTTTGCCTGGCAATCAAAACGGTAACTACTAACTTTGTTTCATTCTAACATCTATTCCTATTGACATGTCAACTATACTATCTACCATTGTTAATTAAATATTATACACACAAACCATGTCTCGTTTTGTTACATTCATACAACCTCAGTATCCAATCTATACATACATAAACACATATATATATATATAGAAATAAACACACAAAGAAGTGTTTTGCAGTACATGGGTTGAAGAACCACCCTGGTGCAATGCATATAATCAACGAAAAAACGGACAATACATAATTGTTTCTACTTTTGGCACAAGGCCAGCAATTATCCCAGTGTATTACTGATACTTTATTTTATAGACCCTGTAAGGATGAAATGTAAAGATGATAGGTTGTCAAAATTAGGGTGCGCCCTCGAGGACGAAGCGTCTTCGGCGCCGGGAAATACGGTATATGCATTGCACCAAAGTGGTTTTCAACCCATGTAATTCAAAACACACTTCTTTATGTGTTTATTTCTATACATTATATTGTAAAGAGCCCAGTTCTCATACTTTGAGCTCATTAATTACAGAGTATTAACGCGAGTTTTTAACTCCGTTTTTCATTTGTATATATATATATGTAATTTATTCTTTATCATTACCGTTAATATAAATGTTTTTACCTGAACATTTTTAGGAAAGGGCTTCAAATTTCATATAACTCAGGTGAAAGTCTGGCCTTGACCAGCACTTAATTTTTCAAGTATGGTACTTGATCTCCTTTTTGTCGAGCCACTAAAACAAACTCCTTAACCACACAACCATGCCTGCACATATATGTTCGAAGACAATATCTGATTCCTTTGTGACAGTGTAGGTCTTCCATAAAATGTGTTAGTAGTGCCAAGAGGTGTATGCTTGTTTTATGGACCTTGAAAATGGAAACGACCTTAGGATTTGTTGTTGAAGGTTCTGCAGTAGTATGGGATCGCTGGGCCTCTCTATATGAATGCCAGAGTAAGTGTTTAGGTAAATGGAGCTAAGTTGAAACCATTCAATGTGAGTGTCAGACAAGGGTACATCGTCACCTCATTATTTTCATGAACAAGATTGATATTCCCAGCCAGGTTGTAAGTGGTACAAAAATTGGCAGATGTAGGATCAGTCGGCTGGAATTTGCAGATGCCATGGAACTAAAATCATTAGGTGATTTCCAAAATGTACCGGATAGGTTTGCTGGCAAGTGCTGCACGGTAGGAAAGAAAATCAGTGCTACGAAGACTGTGTGCACTCTGCAGATGAGTGGAGTTTACTGGTGCAGATAGCTGGGTCATTTTCATAAGTGATGGATCGCAGGAAGCTGATATAAATGCAAGAATTACAGGAGCTGTTACAGTAATACACCAGCTTTAGCACTGTCATCAGGAGAAGGTAAGTGTAAAAGCCAAACTTGCTATCTTCAATTTGGTGTTTGTGCCAACCCTTACTTAAAGGGATACAATTACAAGCAACCAAAATGGGATTATTCCAAAAGGTCTTTAGTGCATGTTACTCAAAGTGTGTAGCTCAGAAATCAAAGTGGTGAACCAGTAAGGACCACTACTTCTCTGAGTTAAAAGATCACAGTTCCAGTACTATAGAATTGCTGATAGATTATATGGGCAAAGCCAATGAGCAGAAGACCCAGAAGTAGACCTGCAGCTAAATGCCTTCCTAACACCAACCACTTTACAGAGTGTACTGGGTGCATTTTATCTAAAAAAAAGTTCTGTCTCAAGCCCTGTCCCGGTTTCTGTAACATATAGCAACTGAGAGTACAAGACTCCTCCTCGGACAGGACACCAGTCCATCACAGGGTTAAACGACCTGCTATTGCTGCTGGTACTCATTTTCAGCTGAGTTTACTGGAGCAACATGAAATGGAGTGTTTTGCTCAAGAACACAACACAGTCCAAGAATCGAACCCATGACATAAATTACACACATCTTGACCTCAAAATTAATGAAAGAAAATACAAGACAAGAAATCGTTTTTTTATTTTTCTTCATTTTTATTTAATTAGTGCTTCTTGGTCTTTGTTTAATGTTTTGTTTTGATTTTTCTTCCAATTTCTCTGACCATTTTTGGGAGGGATAAAACATGGAAAATATGTTTTATTTTTTTTAATTTGCTGCATTATAAAGCTGCCTTTTGATAAAATATCTTTCTCTTACATGTACCTTAGACAATTTCTCATTTGTACCTTTAATTTTCAAGCAGCACTTGTGACTAGAAACTTTAGGAAACACCCACAGAAATGGAAAGAAAGGTTGAGATTGCAATAGACACGATAGTGGCAGAGAAATGGTGATAGTGATGGTTAGTTAGGTCTGACCAAAGGCCAGAGCTTATTCTGGCTAGCTTCTTTGGTGTTAAACAACTGAGAGTACAAGACTTCCCTCTGGATGGGATGCTAGTCCATTACATGGTTAATCCCCCAGCTGTTGTTGGTACTCGTTTTCAACTGAGTTTAATGAAACACAATGAAATTAAGTGTTTTGCTCAAGAACAAAAAGCACTACTTGGTCCAGGAATTGAACCATTACAATTATAAGCCCGATACTCTAACCACTAGAGGTGGTTGCAGCAAGGAAATGAAAAAACAATCTGAATCAATTGGAAATTAAATCTATAAATTTATTAATATGAAAATTAGTCCGGAGCTAACATCATAGAATTTCTCAAGAATAATTCAGATATTTTACTTCAGAATTCAAACAATGGCAAAAATTTATAATTTTTTAATTGTATTGGTTTAACCCTTTTGATACCAAACCTCCTGAAACCATTCAAAACTATTTTAAAGGGTTTATATTTAAACCTTCCATCATAATTTTATGTTAAAACCATTCTTAAGTTATGTTCCAAAGTGTTAATATTTATCTAACTTTACATCATAGAGAACTCGATGCATACCAATGGAGGTTGACAGCCAAAAGTTTGCAGCTTGATCTCTGGGTATTATATGAGCAAGCATAAGGAGAGAGGGCATCTAGATGTCTATGGCTGAAGAGAAGTGATTGGTGGGGTCAGTAGTATGTATGCCACTTGGACACAAGCTGAAGCTTGATTAACATCAGTTGGGTTACTTAGATGAGGATGTATATTGTAAGACCCAAAACACCTAGTGACTTCAGGATACAAGATTGATATGTCCGTTTTGCATATGCAAATGAGGGAAGAAAATTTATTAAGCTATTTTCTAAACACCAGCTTAATAATGTAAAGATATTTAATCCCAAATTTTTTATTTTCAAAATTTATTGAAAATCATAGGCAGTGTTTTTTTGTTAAAAATATTGTAACAAAAAAGTTAGTTTATATATTTAACTAAAAACCTTCCATAATTTTATGTAAGCACCATTGTAAAGTTATGTTTCAACCGCCAGCTTAATAATTTGAAAAACATAGGCAGTGTTTTTCATTAACCCTTTAGAATTTGCATTACTCTATATTTACTATTCTATTTTCATGTAAAGGCTTTATCTTACATAATATTGAATCTATGAAATTTTTATATTTATTTTGAGAACTATACCGTAACATCAGTATGAGCAGCCGGTTACAGCCAGTTTGAACAGAAAGAGATGAGAGAATTCTAGCTGGATATGGCCAGTTTAAATATAACAAAGATGTGACGCCTTAGAATGCTATTTTACTTCCCTATTCCATAGCACTTTCTAGTAATAATCTCAAGTAAGCTGTATTTAAACTCGCAAATATTCCTCACCCACCATTTTCCTTCACCAAAAGTGAACCAAAATTAATAGTACAATAGAGGTGGACCTCAGAGAAATATTGCAATTGTTATGGAGTTAGTTAAATAAATCACAAACAAATAAAAAGAATATTCTTCTAACATTGTAGAGTTTAGAAAGGAACTGATCATTAGTTCAGACCACAGAAACTATATTTTCTTTGATCTTTTCATTGCTGATATTATCTGCTGGTTGCAAATGCTGACAAAAGTGTCATTGTATTTCCAGTGACAGGGGGCAGGATTTGAACTCAGAACAGAACCAAAACATATTGCAGGGAATCCTACCTAACACATTAACAAACCACAGCTCCTGAACTGGTCAATCACAAAAGGAGGAAAAGCAACCAATCCACAGCTAAAGAACTGATACTCTGTCTACCACAAAAGGAGAAAAAGCGAAGTTGACCTGGCTAGGATTTGAACTCAGATCACAGAAAGCTAGGACAAATACCAAAAATGTTTAATCCAATAGGGTTTTAAAAAATAATTTTGTTCGTGTTTTTTTTTTTTAATAAGTAAACACTGATTATCACCATCACCACCAATATATTTACTTTTATTGATTTTACTTTTATTGATTTTACTTTTACTTTTATTGATTTAACCAAATTGCATCTCTCCTCTCTCTTCCTCTACTGCCAACACACGCACACTATTCTATAACATGTTTAAGTGTACAAAAACAATTTCTCAATAGAATTCAAGCCCTCTCTCCTCATTTCAAAATGATCCGTAGAACATGTTTTACATATGTGGGAAATGTTTTTTTAGTTTGCTTTTTTTGTAATAAAACAAAAAAAAAAAAAAATTTTTTAATTTGAATTTAGAAAAAAGTAAAAATTTTATTTCAGTAAAATATCTAACTCTTATCAAATTATTGTCAGGTAAATCACTTAAGAATGAATGTTCTGGAAGTGTGACCATAGATTCTACAACAGGATAAGGAGAGAGAGAAGCAGACACAAAGAGTGAGAGAGAGAAAGAGGCACAAAGAGAGAGCAAGAGAAAGATCATATGTGTAGGGAGAGGTTGCAGGTGGTTGATGGGACATTATCAGCATCATTTAACATGTTTTTCCATGCTGGCATGGGTTGGACGGGTCATCACAGACCAAGACAGTACTTAATCAGAACTACTGCCCCCCCCCCCCCCCCCCCCCCCCCCAGGCTGGCAGAAAGCCACATCTCACATTCCTGTTTTGGCATGGTTTCTAGAGATGGATGCCCTTCCTATCACCAACAATATATTTCAATGCCACAAAAATATCCTTGAGCTAACATAACTGATCCTGTTAAGAAATTTCTTAGAAAAGAATCCTTTTGTTTTTAAGGAATGATCAATTCCAAAGAGAACTAAGAAATCATTTTTTTTTTAAATGAAAATGAAAAAGAGAAAAAACAAAAACTAATTCTTGTCACAGGGAATGATGCCAATCTCCTTGTATTTTAACAATTAGGTTATACAGAGAAAATTTTGGCTCAAATATATAATCTAAAACAGGTGACAACCAAAGTTACTTTAAATCCTGTTGACATCTGATTTAAATTATTATTCTCTGTATTCGTCCATAAATGATTAATACAGTGAGCTTTTTCACATTTGGTCATGAACGGGTCTCATACCCACCTTTATATATATGTGTGTGTGTATGTGTATAATTTAAATAGAAGACTTCACAGTAACTTTATTTTGGGGACTAAATATAATAGTTTAACAATAACGATATATAAAACCACTGAACAGAAGAAGACTTATTTAGTCAAAGAAAAAAAAAAAAAATAACGTTACACCAAAGTCTATTTCAATTTTCAAATTCTACTCGCTGCTTTCTAAACATACTATATATATATAAAGTTAGTCCGGGTTCAATCGGGGGTAACCACAGTAAGTAAGGTACTCAATACATAGAGTATAAATGTTTTAATATAGAAAAGCTTCTATAGGACTAGAACTGTTTCATTCGTGAGAAATCATTTCTGATGATTTCTCACGAATGAAACGGTTCTAGTCCTGTAGAAACTTTTCTATATTAAAATATATATATATATATAACTTTGTACTCCGTATTTTAAAGAAAGTAGAGTGTAGATATCATTTAATACATGTAAATTATGGTCAAGCTTGAACCATAGAAATGGTTTAAACTTGACCATAAGGTGCTGTGTGTGCGTGTATATATATACATATATATATATATATATGCATATGCCCTGATTTGCAGTTTTACCAATCTTCGAACCATGGTCACTTCCTTATATCTTTAAAGACAATTTTTTTTTTCTCATTACATGTGACAATAACAATAATGGTTTTTAATACTTAGTTACATTGTCATGGAAACAAGAGCTTCCTTGATGAAGAATCTAGCCAATTACAGTTGGGCAACAACAAAAGGATCAAATACAGAGGGAGGGGGCAGCAAAGGTGAGAAGCTAACAAAAATATTTTGGTTGTAAAAATTTAAAAAAAAAATGGAAATAATCCTTTTTAATAAGCTTGCACCTTAACTTTTAACATCCCATAATGATTTAGCGGAAAATATCTGAAAAAATATCTAAAAAGTTTTTGTTGACGTAGATGTTTACTGACTTTACTATTGGAAAGATTGTTGTTCAAATTTTAATAAGATGCAGTCATAATAATTGTTTCTACTTTTTGGCACAAGGCCAGCAATTACCCAGTACATTACTGGTACTTTATTTTATCGACCCCGTATGGATGAAAGGCAAAGTTAACCTCGGCGGGATTGAACGCAGTCATAATAATGTTTTGTATTTTTAAAGAATATTTTGCTAAAATGATTTCATGTGGCTTGTTGATTCAAATCTTTAATGGTGTACAGGTTGTTGTGAAAATATGCAGTATTATTTCCTTAACATCCTGTAATGATTTAGCAAAAAATATCTACAAAAAAAAAAACACAAGCTTAATTCAATATATTTACTAGTGGACAGATCAATGTGAAAATTTGCAGCAAACTTTAATTTTCCATGTAATACAGTCAGAGGGCAGTTTAGTATTTTTCATGAGTATCTTGCTAATGTGGTTTCATGTGGCACAGGATAGTAAGGATTAATATCGGAGATGGACTTTGGATGTAGAGGGGATTGGGGGTGCAATGGAGAATCACAACTAACAGCAAAAGCATTCTGGCATGGGTTAATTTCTATTTAGTTTCAAAAATGGAAAACAAAAACAAAAAACAGAAAAAAACTCCAGTCTAGGTAACAAGAAAAGCAGTAAATATTTGCTCCGAAACACAAATGTAATAACAGACCCACCTTTCCCATAACACCCCACACAATCACCACCATCACCATCAGCATCAACATTATCACTATTCTCCAACAATATAGGATCCAACCTTTCTTGTCGGAGATAGAGAAAACCCTTTGTATATATATATATGTTATATAAACAAAGAGTATCATTAGTCTGTCCAAATGAGAACAGAGTGAATTACCTTGGTTTCTTATATACAATGACCACCAGGGGGAGTAAGAAGATTAGATTAGTAATAATAATAATTACTATTATAATTATGTTGCTATTGTTTTTGTTGTCCATGCTCAACAGCATAAATTTTCCAAAAAAATATTACGTGAATGTCGGTGTTTATTGCTGTTACCTTCACTGGAACATTGGCTGCTTACAAATTATTCATGAAGAGAGAATTTGGAATAACCACATGATAATGAAGTCACCATGGAGTAGAAAAAAAGAGAGAGGAGAGGGGGTGGGGGCGCTTTTGTTCAGAATATAAATTTTTGTTTCTTTCAAATATATGTCCATATTTTCAATTGGATTAGGATTCTTCTTTCATTGCAACAATGCAGTTCTTCAGTAAGTGGAGTTGAGCCTGAAAAAGATAACCCCAATACAATCAATGTTAATAGATGTCCAACAGATGTAAATAACACATACAATCAATGTCAACAGATGTAAACAGCAGTACAGTCAATCTGAACAGATGTAAACAGCAGTACAGTCAATGTCAACAGATGTCCAATAAATGTAACCAATAAAGTCAATGTTGATATGTCCAACAATTATAAACAATATATTCCATGTCAACAGATGTCCAAAGATGAGGTGAACAGACAAACCAACACATAGGTGAGTGTGCATGTATACACGTGAAAAAGTGCATGGACACACAGATGTGGAAGTGTATATATACACACAAATGTGGAAGTGTATATATATATACACACACAAATGTAGAAGTGTGTATATATATATATGTACATACAAATGTAGAAGTGTATATATGTACACAGGTGTGGAAGTGTATATATGTACACACAGGTGTGGACGTGTATATATGTACACAGATGTAGAAGTGTATATGTACACACAAATGTAGAAGTGTATATATGTACACACAGATGTGGAAGTGTATATATGTACACACAGGTGTGGAAGTGTATATATGTACACACAGATGTAGAAGTGTATATGTACACAGATGTAGAAGCGTATATGGAAGTGTATGTATGTGTATATATACACACACACACACACACACATTGAACACTTGTGAGAGCTGTGAACACTAAATAAAATATATAATTTTCTGTAAAATACTTACTCTTGCATGTTTTAATTCTAAGTCAACTAGTTCCACAAAATTCTTCCGAAAGTAAGCTATTCTTCGAGTCTTAAATTCTGTTAATTCTGTAGGAAAATAAAATAAATATTTTTTTTTCAAATAGTATTAGATTAGATTTTATGAATTTATACAAAAACAAAAATGTTTCTTTAACCTTTAATGCCCAGTAACACATAAAATCACATTAGGAGGACATTAAAAATTGAAGCCTTTAATACTGCAAATTTTCACTATTTAAGATATTTTTTTCACATTTTCAGATATTTTCTGCTAAATCCTTATAGTTTCATCACTTTAAAAATTCAAATCTTTACAGTGCATACAGATATTGGCAGAAATGTGTATCATCATCGTCTAACGTCCATTTTTCCAAGCTTGCATAGATTAGTCAGGTCATCATATTATGAGACAGGTCCAGAGATGCTCATATGGATCTGTATTTTGGCTCGGTTTCTACAGCTGGATGCCCTTCATAACACCAACCACGTTACAGTGTGAACTGGATGCTTTGCATCGTGGCACCGAAATGACCATCTAACAGGGTGAACTAGGTGCTTTTTGTTGTGTCAACATGACTACCTTATAGGGTAGGCTGAGCGTTTTTGTCATGTTACCAGCACAACCACCTTACAGGGTGAACTGAGCATTTTTGTCGTGTTACCAACACAACCACCTTACAGGGTGAACTGAGCATTTTTGTCGTGTTACCAGCACAACCACCTTACAGGATGGACTGGGTGCTTTATCCCACGTCACCAGCACAACCACCAAATAGGATGGATTGGGCATTTTTTGTCATGTTACAAACACAACCACCTTACAGTGTGGACTGGGTGTTTTTTGTTATATCACCATAAATACACATATGTGAAAATGTGCATATATACATAGTAAAGATATTATAAGCACATGAATTAACAAACTCACATTTAGATATTTTCTACTAAATCATTACAGGATGTTAAGAGCTAATACTGCAAATGTTTACAATGCAAAGATTCTATAAGCACTTGAATTAACAAGCCTATTCTTAAATATTTTCTGTTAAATCACTACAGGATGTTAATAGTTGAATTATAAAATGGAAGATATTTTAGTTTTTTACCTTTTCGAGCATTGTCTGATATTTTCTCAAATTTTTCAAAAGCTTGCAATTGGTTCTCTTCAGCCTGAGGAATTGAAAAAAAAAATGATAATTACTGTCTATACTCGAATATAAGCCGAGGAGTATGTGACCAAAAATTTGATGATAAATGGGGGGGGGGGGGGGGGGGGGGGGGGGGCTTAGATTTGCCAACTTACCAATTCAACATCTTTATTTTTTGTTCTTGCTTTATCTAATGCTTTGTTGGCCTGTTCATAGTCAGCGAGTGCTCGAGATCGGCGGTAGAGCAGATCTTTAGCAGCAGCAGAGTCTCTCATGTAATAACGCAATGTGTCACTAATTTTCAAATCTTCATCTGATGCCACTCGTCCTTCAAGTTTCTGGAAAAGGTAAAAAGAAAGGGGAAAATGAAATATTTAGAAATGTTATAAAAAATTTACTGGTAATATTTTACTGAGGCCGCTATCATCAAAACAACTGAGAAACTTAAGAGATGTAATCTCATAGGTTTCTCAGCTAAACCTGTATAGATGTGGACTAGGCCAAGTCAAAATAAAAGCAATTACTGGCATGGATCAGATGGTTTTTCATGGTTCAAAGAATAAACAAATCACAAAACCATGTCTTACTGATAGATTTCATTTCAGTAGTACCTGAATATAAACATACAACAGCTGAGCTAGACAACTGCCTTACTCTGTACAGAGTCATTTCAGGAGATACTCTACATACATAAAAATGATAGTGCAGCTTTAAGCCTGGTGGTTAAAGAGTTTGCATCCCCACCCCAACTATGTAGTTCTGAGTTCAGTCCTGCTACTCAGCAAATGTCTACTATAATCTCATATTGATTATGCCTAGTCAGTGGAATTTGTTAAATGGAAACTGCAGAGGTTGTACGTGCATGTGTGTGTGTTTATTTCCTGCAACTTAGCAGATACAAAAATATATACTAGACTTGAAGAAATAGGTACTGGGGTTGATATGATCAACTAAATCAAAGCAGTACCCCGTTATGAGGGCAGTCTAATGACTAGATCCAGTAAAAGTATAAAAAGTACTAACCACATCACACAGGACTTTAAACTAATGAAATTAAAGGTATAAAACACTTGAAATATAAAATACTAAACTTACTCTTGCTTTCTCTAAGGCTTCAGTTAACCGAGTGAAAATTCTAATAAAAAATAAAGATATAAAACAATTATTAGAGTATAATGGAAACACAAGTTAGCAACAATTCAAATTTTATAATCGATACAACACAAACATTTTTAGGTCATCTCTCCTAATCATCATCATCATCATCATCAGGTCTAGCGTCCGTGTTCCACGCTTGCATGGGTTTGGACGGGGGTTTTCCCACTTGAGGCAAGAGTGGTTGTCTTGCTCGCATAGGACTGTCTGGTGGGTTTTCTACAGTTGGATGCCCTTCCTAACACCAACCGCATTTACAGTGTGGGGCTGGGAGGTTTTTACCGTGTTGCCTACACGGCCACATTACAGCGTGGACTGTCTGGCGGGTTTTCTACAGCTGGATGCCCTTCCTAACACCAACCACATTTACAGTGTGGGGCTGGGAGGTTTTTACCGTGTTGCCTACACGGCCACATTTACAGCGTGGACTGTGTTTTTTTGTCGTGACACCTACACGATCTCATTTGTTTCGGCCTGGATGTTGTGGGACCAACATAACTTTACATTGAAAGGGGCGGTGTGGATGGGGTGGAGGTGGTGGGACGGGGGTGTGTTTTGGTAGGTGTCACGACAAAAAAACACAGTCCACGCTGTAAATGTGGCCGTGTAGGCAACACGGTAAAAACCTCCCAGCCCCACACTGTAAATGTGGTTGGTGTTAGGAAGGGCATCCAGCTGTAGAAAACCCGCCAGACAGTCCACGCTGTAATATGGCCGTGTAGGCAACACGGTAAAAACCTCCCAGCCCCACACTGTAAATGTGGTTGGTGTTAGGAAGGGCATCCAACTGTAGAAAACCCGCCAGACAGTCCGATGCGAGCAAGACAACCACTCTTGCCTCAAGTGGGAAAACCCTCGTCCAAACCCATGCAAGCGTGGAACACGGACGCTAAACCTGATGATGATGATGATGATGCCTACTGACTGTAGTATGTTTTTACTTTGTATTTAGGTAAGGCGGGTCTTCTCTATTACTGAGTACCGCCAAAGGTCTCGGTCCAGTGACATTGTCTTGGAGAGGTGTAAGCGTGTGAGGTCGGAATTTATCAGCTCGTCCCATGTTTCCTTGCAAGCCCCGTGACAAGCTTAACGATTTCCCCCTATTGTCTGCATCCCACTCACCAATCTTGTGATTTTCATTTCCTCTTCATTTTTGGTTATCTTTCTTGGTCTTCATCTACTTCCTTCTACATTCATTTCCATCATTTCTCTTAGTGTTTCGACTCCTCTCACCCAGTCACGTTCTACCTCAACACATAACCCAACCATCTCATCCCATTTCTCTTCACAACATCCACTAATGGCTATACTCCTCTCACCTAGTCACTTTCATCTTCCATCAACACATGACTCAGCCTGACTGTAGGATTCACTCTACCCTATATTGTCTCTTTTCAATCACCAGCCACTTTACAATCTACTGGGTACATATTATTGTGGCACCAGCAAGAGAATCCTCTCTATCCTAAATAGACTGAAGTTAAACTAATATGATACTTTTTTTATAGGAAAAAACAAAATGATTTGAATTGAATAAATCTAAATAATTAATAAAAAATAATTAACTTTTAATGATTTGTTATAAAATCAAGCTATATTTCAGCTGAAAGTAAAAACTTATATCCAACATACTTTTCCAATTCTGTGTTTTCAATTGTTGCAATTTGAACAAATCCAGAAGAAATTTGTATGTAACAATCAGCAACATCTGTAAAAAATATATATATATATCAATATATATCTATATATATATAATTATGTATATTTCAAATACATTATGAAAAATTCAAAGCAAAATATTGGAATGTGTTTATTCAGGTGTGTGAACTTAATGTAAAAGATTTATTGCAAATAAATTTAATACAAAATATTAAAATTGTCATTTTATGTCCATTTTTTTTTATGGCATGGGTTGGTCAGGTTGTCACAGCTGAAGACTAGATAGATTGGGAGAACTTCATCTTGTTCATATGACTAGAACTATTTCATTTGTTTGAAATCACAATATCTGCAAATTTATCAAAGATCTCAGCACTCCCAGATAAATTTGAAAAACATTGACCTACAATAGAGCTTCTCTAAGTGTTTACATTGGTGAAATACTTTTTAAAAATATAAGGCACATGGCTTAGTGGTTAGAGCAATTGAAAGGTTGTGAGTTCAATTCTCAGACCGGGTGATGTGTTGTTTCCTTGAGCAAGACACTTTATTTCACATTGCTCCAGTTTACTCAGCTGTAGAAATGAGATGATAGGGACTGGGGTCCCTATCATTCCACTGCAAAAAAGCACCCAGCACTCACTGTAAATGAGGTTGGTGTTGGGAAGGGCATGCAGCTGTAGAAATCCAGCCAGAATCAGTTCCTGTCCCACCCTTGCAAGCAGGGAAAAAGCGGACGTAAAATGAAATGAATTACCAATGACCCATTAATTAAGTTACATTGACAACATGAAATTAACAAATATAATAAATGGGTGTCTAACTAATATGATAAATCATCATGATTATGATTATGAACAAATGATGCGTCTAAATGTACAGAATTGTCAGATCTCAAATAAACTTTGGTCAAATATTCATAAATTTTGATCAGATTTTAGTTAATTTTATGGCACACTACAGTGTCACAACACACCTGAAGATTATCAGTGACACACTAAAATGTCACAACACACCAGTAAGTCAAGTGACACCCTTAGATATTATCAATGACACTAAAATGTCACTACACAGAGCTTTCCCAACTTTTCACATTGGTGACACATTTTCTAAAAAAACAGATCTACAACTACTTTACAGTGTGTACTGGGTGTATTTTATCCCGAAACCAGCAATTTGGCATTAGAGAGCATACTAGTTGCATTTTATCGTGACACCAGTACTGTCACTCCACAGAATGCACCCAGTACACTCTGTAAAATGTTCATATTGATGTCCCAGTGTACACTCAGTAAATGGTTGGTGTTAGAAACTATACTAAATATGGAATGCTTGGGCAAGACAGTTTCCCAACCAGTCCAACCCAAGCTGATATGTAAAATGGACATATTATGATGATGAGATTTACAAATAAAATAGATTTACTTTTATGTGTCTTGGTCATCCGGTCACTTTTGGTAGCTGCATCTTTAATCTTGACATGGTACTCCACTAGGAAGGTTTTCTGTTGTTCAAAAAAGTCATCAACATCCTGTAATGATTAAAAAATTCATCAATACATGTCTTTCAATTCATGCTAACAAAAAACCAAATAACCATTTAATACAAAAAGCACTCAGTCAACCTTATAAAGTGGTCGTGTTGGTGACACAAAAAAATACTCCCAGTCCATGCTGTAAATGCCGATGTTAGGCAGAGCATCCAGCCATAGAAACCAAGCCAGAAACAGTTCTGTATAAGTAAGTCATTGTCATCTGATCTGACTCGTGTTGCAACGAGACAATTCATCTAACCCATGTTAACATAAGAAAATGGACTCTAAACAGTGATGACAAGGATGATGATAATTATCAATCAAATACCACTTCCTTTATGTGCCTGTTATCATTAAGACTTCTGGGGTCCTTACTCTCAAAACTTGTTTTCTTCTGCAAAATCAAGAGAAGTACATCTCACTTGAAGGAGCAATGTGAAGTGGAAAAGTTGATGCAGTGAGTGTTGCTGGCTGTTCATTGTGGCAATGCTTTCGCCATTTTTTCCAAAGCATGCAGCTGAGATGTACGGCCTAGCCAAGGGTGTACAGCATACTCCCTACTATCCAGTTAAGGGTGTACAGCATGTCACATCCCTTTCTCTCTTCCTGTTTAATACCTGTTCAAATAATCACTTAAATAATTGTTTCTACTTTTGGCACAAGGCCAGCGATTTGAATGAAAGGGGGAAACTCAAGTCGACCCCAGTACATTACTGGTACTATTTTCTATCAACTCTGTAAGGATGAAAGGCAAAGATAACCTCAGCAGGATTTGAACTCAATGTAAAGGTCTTTATACCATTACACATGCCCAAAGCTCTACTGGTACTGCCAATCCACCAGCCTATTGCTGTTAAATAATAAAATAAGTTGTGTATTGAACCTCTCTTCCAATGGTTGGAACTCTGGTTGTTCAATCAACGGAACAACCTACTCGTGAAATTAACATGCAGTTGAGCATTCTAATCACACATGTACCCTTATATTTCTCAGGGAGATTCAGAGTAACAGTATGCGACAAGGCAAGTACACTGAGAAGAGTGTGACAGATGGCAATTGAGGGTTCACAGAGGCATTCCTTTAACAAAGCCTATGCAACCCCAGGAGGGAGCAAAAGAAAAGGCATCAAGAACAATGTGAGAGCAGCAGAGAGAGTCTAGAAGGCTCTGGCTGAAAAGTGGCCGGGGAAGTAGTCAGAAGTATGCCACTTGGACACAGGCTAAGGTTTGATCAACTTCGGTCAGATCACCTGGATGAAGGGACTTCAGTTTACAACACATGATGTGTCCAAAGATTTACATCTGTAGTTGGATGTCTCTTGAATGGAAGTGTATGTTGTAAGACCTGAAACATCCAGTGACTCCAGGATACAACACTGATGATGTGTCCAAGTATTTACATCTATAGTTGTATCATTTGGACAAAGGTGTGTGTTATTAGAAACGAAACATCCAGAGAAAATCCTCACCTTTTGGTTTGAAAGGAGAACCTCATCAGCTGATTTTGTAATACTCTTGAAAAAACCTCCAAGTTTCTCCTTCTTATTTTTACCTCTGACACTTAACTGAAAAACAAAGTTAAATATTTCTATAAAATGCACTGGAAACAATGGTAAACATAGGAATCTTAAACCATATTTTGGAGACAATTAAGTTACTGTATATCTGATAAAGGGAAAATGGGATGGGGGGGTCGGCTTATATATGCCATCTAAACTGTGTTGATTAGCTGCCTTGGTTTATAAATGGGGTTTGGATTTTTGCCCATTTCTAAGGCATAAAATAGGGGCTTGGCTTATATTTGGATTGGCTTGTATCGAGTATATACAGTAAGTTTATAAAATAAGTGTTTTTAATTATCATTTATCGGAAGTTATGTCAATATAGTAACCCGCTCCATTTAATAGACTAACTTAATGAATTTCAGAGTTAACAGACCAAAGGTATACCAAATCCCTGCGTGTTGTACGAGGCAACTAAAAGGGTAGGCGTGAGGAAAGGTATCCGACTGTAAAACTCTCTCAAGAAATTCCATCCAACGTATGCCAGCATGAAAAAAATGGATGTAAAATACTGATGATGATGTAACTATCAGTTCAGTGATGACAAAATATGCAAAAATGCACCCAGTACACACTGTAAAGTGGTTGGTGATAGGAAGGCATTCAGCCGTAGAATATATGCCGAAACTGGAACATATATAAGCAAGACAGGGTCCCCATATATAGGGGGACAGTAGTTCTAATGAAGTAATAACTTGGTCTGTAACAACCAAGCAAGCGTGGAAAAACTTTACTACACGATAGCTGACACCAAAATGAATTAATAGACATTGAAATTATCAAGAAATTTTTTTGAATTGTTGAGAACTTACTTCATGGCTGTATTCAAGAAAGACTTGGAAATGTACATCACCGCGAAGTGTAGGGTGAGCAGCTAACCTTTGTAGAAATACTTCATGCATAGCAACAGTCTTTTTAAATGTAGCTAAGTATTCACTGAAATATAAAGAATGAAAAACAAATGTAATTTACAGCTCTCACTCAGAAGTAAGTTTAGCTGACCTCTTATGAGGTTGCATCTTATGGGAGGCATTTATATGTTTTAATAATAGAGGGCCTCAGTCCTACCATCCTCACACCTATGCAGGTTTAGCTAGCCTCCTACAAAGTTGTAATTTATAGGTGGTTTCTCAGGTGTATTGAGATCACACCTCCATTGGTTTAGCTATCCTTTTACAAGGTTGTAGCTCATATGAAGGAGCTTATGTGTTTAAAAGATAGGCGCCAGGGTAGTATAATGGTACATCTCACATCTATGTAGGTTTAGCTGGTCTCTTATTTGTATCATAGGAGCTTTCTCTGGTGTTTAAATAATAGGGGACACCAATCCTATCATATTGCTTTTGTTACAGCTCACACCTATGTAGGTTTTACTAGCCTCTTACAAGGTTGCAACTCATATGAGGTAGCTTAAGCATTTTACTGATAGGGGTCTCAATGCTATCATGTTGTTACAGCTCACATCATAATTTTATGCAAGAACCTTTGTTAAGTTATGTTCCAAACAAGATAAATAATACGCAAGTTAATTTTATTATTTTCAAAATTATTTGAAAATCATTATTAGTGCCTTCCATTAGAAATATGGTAACAAAAGGGTTATGGAAAGAAAAATTTGAAACATACGCTTCTAGTTCTTGTTTCATCTTAGTAAATTCTTCTTTTGTCATGTTACCTTCCCCTTCCCCCAGTCTTTGTAACTTCTCTCGAGAGGCATCAAAGTCTGGCCGTGGAGGGGCAGGAGGAATCTGAAAGACAAGCAATTATAATTTTGGGTTTTATAGAACAAAATACAGAGTATTATCAATATTTATTTCCATACAACATTACTTTTTGTCTAAACCTTGCCCCAAATTTCATTAGCTAACACACACCTGACAATTCAGAACATGACACTATGAACAAACCTTACAATAAGACTATCTGTTGTTCTAACCCATAAACAAAACACTCAAAAAATACTGACCTACACACAATTCTCATTAAACCAGCTCCCAACCTGCAACCCTATATTCCATAAACCAACCAGATCCACATCTGCCACTGGTATGGGGAAAACAGATGGCTTACTAAGCAACCTCTCAAGCCACTGACTAGATACAGTACAGCAACAAAGCGTGGAAAACATGTAACCTTCCCAAAATATCTACCACAAGATCTGTCCTTTTAACCTTTATCTGTACACAACCTATCATCACTTTCAGCTAACACACACAGACAGACATACACACTGTTTTGATACCAAACTGCCTGAAACTACACCTGCTTCTATGATAGAATATTGTTTTAAAATGTACATATTTATCTAAAAACCTTCCATCATAATTTGGTTTAGCTGCTTGTAACCCGTTATGAGGTTGTCCCTCATAGAAGATTTCTTAAGTGTTTTAATGACAGAGGTGTCAATCGTGGCCTGAAAAGCAACATGAAATGAAGTGTCTTGCTTAAGAACATGTGCTGCCTGGTCCAGGAATTAAACCCGTGACCTTATGATTGTAAGACCAACACCTTTACTACTAGGCTACGTACCTTAAGAAAGAACCAACTGGGAAATGTTAGTAGTGTTTGATATACAAAACAATGGGATAGTCACAGCTGGAAGTGTCTTGATAGTAAGTTTACTGAACCAGGACTAACCTGTGGCTAAACAATAACTTATAATATTGCTATATGACAGAATTCCAGCTAAAGCTAATTTAGACATTGACAACAAAAACAATGATTACAACGGCAATGAAAACTACAAAAATGACGACAACAGCAACAAAAACAACAACAATGTCAAAAGAACTACAATAAAATCAATAACAACAACTACAACTGTGGATGTTAATGTGAAATCACAATATTGATTTATTAGTTTACTGACTGACATTTCATAGGCAGAGAATGTAAGAGGGGAGTGGGTAATAGAGGAGAGATAGTGAGTGATATAGAGGGAGTAAGAGTGTTAGAGAGAGTGTATTGAAGAAGGTGTGTTAGAGAGGGAGATAATATTAGTGAGAATGAATGAATGTTAGGGAGAGAGTGAATGAGTTAGTGAGAAAGTCAGCCCCTATCAGAAAACAATTATGATAGATAAATATGTTATTTATCTATTTGTCATACCAAGTAAATGTTACCAACACACCAACAACATACTTATACAAATAATTACAGCCAACACACCTGTGCAGGTTTAACAGGCCTCCTGAGAGGTTGTATCTCATAGAAGGTTACTTAAATGTTTTAATCATAGGGGTACCAGTCCTATCGTGAAAAACAACATAAAATAAAGTATCTTGCTCCATAACACAATGCAGCACCCAGTCCAGGAGTCAAATTCACAACTCTATGATCATGAATCTTAACCTAAAGATGCATTACCTTGTGCTTAACATGTTGGACTTATGATCATAAGATTGTTAGTTTAATTCCTGGGTTGGGCAGTGAGTTGTGATCTTGAGCAATATACTTTATTTCACATTGCTTTTCATGATAGGACATTAAAACACCTGAGTGACTTCCTATGAGATAGCTCATAGGTTAGCTAAACCTGCACAGATGTGTGCAGTAAATTCCATTTAATTTTTTTTCATTTCAACATTCTAACCACTAAACAATGTGCCTTGTCTGAAAAGAAGTTTTACAGCAGTTGGTTTTCAGTCTAGTAAACAAAGAACCACAAGCCCATACTTATACAGTTTAGCAAGAAATAGAAAATCAAAATACTTACGACAATGCCAGCATATTCTTCATTTTCAACATAACGGTCATGTAGCCAGATAAATTCTTCGTGTTGCCTGACTACAGAAAACTCTGGCACTTGAAACTGACGAAGAGTTGTCTGAAAAGATACCACGATTTACATCAATTAGCTTTTAGTCTAGGAAGGAGTATTGGAGGACTCTTCCTTCATGACCCCCCTTTCAAGTGGGTAAAGAAGAAGAGAATCTTTTAGACTAGACAACAGAAAAGAAAGGAAAGTAACCAATCATCAGATCAGACCAAAGAATTTGTTTCTATTGCTGATACTATCTGTTGGTCATAACTTTTAGCAGAAGAAAGAAGCCAATCGTAAGATCAGATCAAGGAAACCATGTTTCCTTTGGTCTTTCCATTGCTGATACTATTTCTTGGTCGCAACGCCTGGCAGATTTGAACTTAGAACACAAAGAGCTAGATCAGATGCCACAAAACACCCTGTCCAACCCTTTAACAATTCCACCAATCCAGTGCACCAAGACTTAGTACTTCGTTGACAATAAAAGAAAGAAAGGTAAAGTTGACTTTGAACTCAGAGCACACAGAGAGCTGAAACAAACACCGAGGTATTTAATCCAATACTCTAATGACTGCCAATTCAGATAAATTTAATTAAAAATGAGTAATTAATGACATTAGAATCTACAATATGCTTTTATATAAACTAAAAATAGATTAACCACTAAGTTCAGCAATGAATATATTCCCAACAAAATCTAATAAGTTTCAATAAACAACATTAATGAGATATGAATTGTACTGCTACACTATCAACTTATATACAACTCTTGCTCTCCTTATGCATCACATGACCATACCATTTGAGATAATTTTCAAATATTTGTGTAATAATTATCTAGAAGGGTAGGCTGAAACATTAATTGGCTGACTATGAAGTAGTGATGCTAGAGCTGTGAAATATTGCATGCATTAATTTCAACTCTTTATTAATAACTGTAGTTTCTCTCCAGGGATAATGTTGAAAAATTAAACCTAATTTGGTCATTCCATGGGAATATCTTAGTCAGCCTATGAACTTTTCAGTCAGCCCTCGTAATTTGGAAGAATTTCTATCTTCTCTAAATGTGTGTGTGGGATGGGTGCCTGAATGATGAGAGGGAGAGAGTTTAACGTATGTTAAACTAAGTTTTCTTTCTCTCTCTCTCGGTTTTTATTACTGTGATCCCTCATGATACCACACAGTAGTCATTTCCTGCCCCTAAGCACAGAGGAATCAGGTAATCATCCCTTGAGTTGATATCACTTCACTCAGGAATCATTATCACATTAAGTGGTAAACATGGTTTAAGCCTGCATTAATTGCAATCCTAATAACAGATATACAGGATGTTTCAAAGAATTAGATATCATTTGAGATGTAAATAGATCTGGAATGAACAGGAAGATATATTTCATATTCAAATACCATTTTTTAATGCAGACTTAAGCCCCCAAATCGTTTGGGCAATGCTACCTGGTCACAAGACTTTATTATTCCCAGTTGTATAAATAACATTACAAATTGTTTATATTTTTACAAAATGGAAATATAAACACATATAATAAACTATTACTTCAATATGTCAACCTTTGCAAAACTTCTGTATGAACTTTGCCTCTGCAACTGACTATAGATACTCATTTTATTTGAGGTCCTAATTTCTGAAAGTTTCTACCATAAATTTTCACATATACTTCATAGATCGTAGTGCAGCCAAATCACCTTTTACACAACAGCATCTGAGTT
This sequence comes from Eledone cirrhosa, assembly GCA_964016885.1. NCBI lineage: Eukaryota > Metazoa > Mollusca > Cephalopoda > Octopoda > Eledonidae > Eledone > Eledone cirrhosa. Next base: position 23,540,943 of record OZ024746.1, on the reverse strand, counting down.
TTATTTGTTTTGTTGTTTTGTTTTTTTTCCAAACCAACTTCATTTCCTGAAATATTCTTAAATCATGAAAGAATATAAAGAAGACATAAGGCAGGAGAAATGAAATAACGCCAGCTGATGTTGGTATTGGAACAATGTGAAGGTAAGTACCTTGCTCAAGAACAACACACAGTCCATCCAGAGATCAAACTCGTGACCATATAATTATGAAACTATCACTCACCACAAGGCCACACACCTTCCACTACTCATTGTTAGCTAAAACATTATCACTGTTTTATGCCCAGTTCTAATATATCCCTTCCACCACCAATCTATCAATCAATGTAACTGTAAAATATAAAAGCCACAAAGGTAAACTGTCCAGCCAGTAACCTACATTTTGTCTGCTGTACAGCTGCTACTTAATACAATTCAGACATATCTGGGTGTGTGTCTGCACACATGCACTTTATGTGTGCACATGCACATTGTGTGCACACATAGGTGTATATCAAAGTTTAAAATAAATACAGACACTTGATAAATATATATTTGTACACATACAGTACAAAGAGAATTTAACTGACTGCGTAAATGTATATATAAATACACACACACACAGTAAAACACCATGTTAAATGTACACAGTCTCAGTTAAACTTTATACTGTGTGTGTGTGTGTGTGTGTATCAGTTGCTTGGTGCAAAATGCCCAAAACTACCCCAGATTCTATAATATGAAAGTTTATTTTAAAGTTTATATTTATCTAAAAATCTTACATCCTAATTTCATATTTGTTAGCTCTTAACCCCTTTAGCATTTACATTAATCGATATATATGTGATTGTATTTTTGTGGTAAAGGCTTTCTTTTACATAATTATCTCACATAATATCGAATCTACGAGATTTTGATGTTATTTATTTTGAGAACAATACCCTAACATGAGTATGAGTGGCCAGTTATTGCTGGTTTGAACAGAAAGAGGTGAAAGAATTCTGGTCGGATACACCTGGTTTAAATGCTAAAGGGTTAATGCTATGTGAAACCACATTAGCAAGACATTCTTGAAAAGTATGAATTAGTTAGTTAGATTTACAAACAGAACTCAGCAACCTTATAAAACAAGTGACAAATGTATTTTATTTTCACTGAGCTTGTTACAACAAAGTTTACTTCTATAAACGAGCAGGAACAATGCCTGAAATGTTGACCTATTTTCTACTGATCAATAGTTTTAAAATGTTTTAAAGCCAGAGAAGAAACCAAATGTGTACTAAAATAAAATAAAATATTTTTAATACTGGAATATTAGAAAGGATTTCAAACAGTATATTGTAATTTTGACCTTGGAAATGTAAATAAAAGCCTGCACTATAAACAATGAGTTCAAAATTACTGACATTTTTGTCAAAGAATGAAAGATATTTAAAGACAGTATTGAACATATGATCAAAATTCAAAATCAGCCTCATGTTTGTTTTGTGTTTGAAACATGGTTTACATTCAATGAGGAGGTATTGTAAGAGAAAATTTTAGAAAAACAATGAAAAACAATGAAAAGAAAATTTAGAAGAAAAAGAATAGAGAATAAAGAAGACAGAAACACAATGCATTGCCTGGTCAGGAATTAAACCAACGACCTTATGATCATGAATTTAACACCCTAATCATTAGGCCACATGCCATCACCATGATTATATACCACCTTATTAAGATGAATTGTAATTTAAACTAACAGGATACAACAAAATTAATCATCTAACAATATGATGGGGTCTAATACAATATGGTTACAGTAAAATACAGACAAACACACAGAAGACAATTGTTAGAATATTTCAGAATATAATGCAACTTAAATCATCAGTGTGGTTTTGTAGAAAAGTGTACACACTGTAAAGTGATAATGCTGGTGTCATGATAAAATTTACCCAGTACACTCTGTAAAATGTTAGTGCAAGTGTCATGATAAAATGTAGAGTCTGTGATGTTATGTCCAACCCTTGTTAGCAGGAAAAACGAACATAAAACAACAATGACAATGCTTTGTGTTTGTGTGTGTGTGTGGGGGGGGGGGGGGGGCTCATGTCTGCATTTAGGTTTCTTAACTTAGCAGTTTGACAAAATGTCATCAATAAAATAAGTACCAGACTTGAAAAAGTGAGTATTAGGGTTATGCCAGGAGATGCAACCAGTAGACAGTATCAGCAATAAGACCAATGGAAACATTATTTCCTTGGTCTGATTTGACAAGTTCCACCAGTTTTTATTTATTTATTATGTACTTTTTAATGCTTTCACACTTTTTAATTTTACATTCTACATTTTTTAGTGCCATCTACTGTGTCTTCTTGTTGAATCCAATTGTACCTTGGTACTTTGCAGTAATGCTTAGTAACCCAAGATGAACCCCTTTGTTAGCTATCTCCAATCCCCATATTATTTTTTGTGATTGTTCGTGTCACTAAATTATTGTGGAGCTTATACTCAACACAGTATTTGTTGAGCTCTGATGATTCCTGCCTAAAGGTGAGGATGAAACATTGTTAGTGAATAAAGACTGAGTATGTAAGCGTTCTTTGGTTTCTTTTGTATTATATATATATATATAATTGAATTAATCAAGGCTTTGCCCCTGCCTGGCCAGTGTAATGAGTGAAACCAGTAAAAGAATATATATATATATATATATATATATATATACACACACACACAAATGTTAGTTACTTGAGGGCTTATCTTTCAGTATAAGTGTTAAATATAATATACCAATAGATTAAAATAACAAAAACAAAACAAAAGTATTTAAAAAATTAACCAGAAAAGGCAGGCAAGTAAATGGTACATAATTACTCAGTGTCCTAATTAGGTTTAATTAACAGAAAATAGCTTCTTTTAAACTTTACTGTAATTTCGGAGATAACTGTTAAAATCTACCTATTGCCTAGAGCACTTGATATTTTCTTCATTAATTCATAACAATTAGGAAATCTAAAATAACTAATGTATCTTACACCCTCTGACAGATTAAACCATCATCATCATCGTTTTACATCAGTTTTCCATGCTAGCATGAGTTGGACAAATTGTCACAGTCTATGGCTACAAGGATCAGAGGACCATGTCCTGCTCATACAATCCAGCTAGGAATGGTATCTATGGTTGGATGCCCTTTCTAATGCCAATCACTTTTCAGGGTGTACTGGGTGTATTTTATTCTGGCAGCAGCACTACCATTGTACAGAATGTACTGAGTGCATTTCATCATAGCACTAGCACTACTACTTCATAGAGTCCTCTCTATCCCATATTGTTTCAGTTCCATTGCCAACCACTTTACAGTACTAAAGATTCATACATCTTATTCTCTTTAATTCTTAATGTCCTAAACTTCATGAAACCACATTAGCAATATATCCATGAATAATACAAAACAGCACTATGCCTGCATTATATTAAGATTGAAGGCTTTCCTCTAACACTACAAATTTTCAAAACAGTTTGTCCACTAGTAAAGATACTATAAACATTTGAATTAAAAAAAACTTTTTTTATATATTTTCTCATAAATTGTTACAGGATGTTAAGAGTTAAAACATTTTTATTCAAAAAATACTATATTCTTACATTAACATACTAAGTTTAGATAAGCTATGGTCTGCTATAATTTAAATATCTAAATGTCTGTTGATAAATTCAGAGGCAAGCTGCCATAGACTAAGCCTAATTGAAGTATGTCCGACATTCATGCCAACATTATGTTTCATATAATATTCAATAAGTTGCTTCCATTTAATCAATACAAGAATCTACAGACATGCTAGACAGAGTAGCATCAGTAGTATTCCTCTATTTCTGTTTTTAATTTATGACTGTTTAACCCTTTTGATATGAATCCACTTGAAACCAGTCATGCTTCTAAAATATGTTGTTTGTTTCAAAATGTTTATCATCGTTGTCGTTGAACGCCCATTTTTCCATGAGTTAAACAAGTTGTCACATGAGACAAGTTCGGTCCAAAAACTGACAGGCTCATACTGATCTGAATTTTGGCTTTGTTTTTAGGGTTGGATGCCCTTCCTAACACCAACCATATTACAGTGTAGACTTGGTGCATTTTATTGTAGACTAGTGTCTTTTATTAGAAATATGGTAACAAAAGACTAAAAGATCAGGCATGCAAAACTTGCCTTTGGCACAAAGTCCTGTCCTTTTCATCTGACTTTATTTCACATTAACCCTTTTAATACCAAACCACATAAAACCCCAATGGTTCTATGATACAAAACTTTATTTTAAATTAAAGTGTTTATATTTTTCTAAAAACCTTCCAACCATCATTCTTATATCTAAGACCCTTTAAGTTACATGCATTGTGTTTAAAATTGTATCTTTGCATGTCATAAGATGCAACTTAAAGGATTGATGCAAAGAAGGGCATTCAGTTGTAAAACATTGATTGCTTCAATACGGACCATATGATGATTTAAAAGCTTTTCATGTTGCCCACAAAACTAACCCCTACTTTAACAGGGAATAAATTGCTTTAAAATGCTTGCTTTTGCTGTATTGTTATATTCCAAACATTGGCTTAATAATGAGAAATAACATGAAATGAAGGGTCTTGCTCAAGAATACAATGCACCATCGGTCAAGGTATCAAACCCATGATATGTTTATGATCATAAGCCCAACATTTTAACCACTAGGCCATGCATTAGGAATATGATAATGAAAGGATTAAAGCTAAATAAAATGAAATAAAATATAGCCACTGAATGAAAGCATTTAATTCAGACAGAAACTTGTTACTTCATAATCAGATATGTAATAAATACACAGATGAGGTTGGTTAGTACTAAAGAGACTATGGAAGACTAAAAGGTAGACAGAGACTGTGGAATGTTTAAAGGGAGAATAAGGGACTACGGAAGACTTAAAGGGAGAAAGAATGTGAAAGGCTTAAAGGGAGATTGGGAGACTATGGAAGACTTAAAGGGAGATTGGGAGACTATGGAAGACTTAAAGGGAGATTGGGAGACTATGGAAGACTTAAAGGGAGATTGGGAGACTATGGAAGACTTAAAGGGAGATTGGGAGACTATGGAAGACTTAAAGAGAGATTGGGAGACTGGAAAACTTAAGGAGAAACTTAAAAAGGAAACAAAAAACAGAACAGAACTGACAGCTCATATTTTAAATGTTATGACCCTTAATCTTTTCATACCAAGCCCCCAGAAACCACCCCTGGTTCTACAATGCAAAACTGTTTCTTAATGTGTTTTTATTTATCTAAAATCCTTCCATCATAATTTTCTGTAAGAACTTTTAAGTTATATTCCAAACAGCTTAATAGTAAGAAAGTTAGCTATATTACTACCAATTCTTGATAATTTAACATTTGAACATCATAGGTAGTACCTTTCATTAGAAATCATTATCATCACTGTTTTACAAGTGTTTATATTTATCTTTAAAATTGCCATCATAATTTTATGTAAGAAGTTTTTTTTTTTAATTATGCTCCAAACACCAATAAATCCACCAAAATTCTTGATTTAAAAAATATTTGAAAATCATAGATCATCCCTTTAATTAGAAATGTGGTAAGAAAAGGGTTAATAAAACTATGTACCACAGTTAAAAAATGTTGCATTAAAAAAAAAATGAAAGAAAAAAAAAACATTTGATGATTCACTTGTGATGTTTTGACCTTATTTTGTTCTTATAGGAATTATAGCTATGGTGAAAATGCCACAGGTCTTTTACCAGAACAAGTAGAACTGGATCAAAAGGTCAAATAGGAGAGAGAGGAAGGAAGGAGAGAGAGAGAGCAAGAGAGACAAGAATACAGTGAAGAAAAAGAGAGTAAAAAAGAGGGGGTAAAGTGAGCAATTAAATTTAGTTTGATCTTTAAAATTATTTCAATACAGTAAATGTGAAGTGAGAAAAAGGAGGTATTTTTCCCTTTTGTAACCAGCAAAGTCAACAACAACATCTTGATCCCAAACTATTATTTAACATCCATGTACTTTAACATTCTTTGGGGAATGTAAAGATTAAATATAATTAAATCAAAGCATTTTATGCATTTTGCTTTAAACTCTTAACATACAGTAATGATTTAAAAGAAAATATTTCAAAGTGAGTTTGTAAATTCATGTTTATATTTTTGATAGTGGAGAGATAAAAACTCAATAGATGAGAGTAGAGACTTCAATTTTTAATGTGATGCAATCATTGTGGGTTTTTCGTTTAACATGTTTTCTCTGCTAGCAAGGGTTGGATGGATCATCATAAACCAAGTCAGTACATAATCGAAGCTACTGACTTCTCAGACAGGCCAGGGGCTGTATCTCATTTATACACATTCCCGCACTTAAAGTGTACTGAAGCATTTTTCGTACCATCAGCACTACCACCTTACAGGGTGAACTGGGTGCTTTTTGTCGCGGCACAAACACTACCATCTTAAGGGTGAACTGGGTGTTTTTGTCATGACACCAGCACTACCATCTTATAGGGTGAACTGGATGCTTTTTGTCATGACACCATCACTACTACATTAAAGAATAGACTGGGTGCTTCTTATCATGGCACCAGCACTACCATCTTACAGTGTAGACTAGATGCTTCTTATCGTGGCATCAACAAGGAAATAGTTTTAACTGAAACTACTTCCAAAGTTTCATTTACATAATATCTTGTTTCATACACATACATACACACACATTAAAAAATGTATTTGTTGAAAATGTTTTTTATTAAAGATTGGTGAAGTGAAAGTCTGCAATCATAAAGGTTCTTAAGAGAAACTGATTCTCTGATTCCAAAGATTTTTTTTTTAAAGATATAAAAGATGATATTGAAAAATACAGTTCATATGTTTGGCTACCAAGTCTGGTATTGATTTTTCAGAAAATCAAAGATCATAGATGAAGAAATCTACATTGTTTATGGATGTGGAAACAGAAGTACGGAAATTTCTTTGATTGTTCCCAGCATGTTTTTCCAATCAACATTGTAATCTCCCATCAAATATAAAATCAATGAATCTTAATATTTCTCATTTTTTTTTTTTCAAATAATCTTTAAGTTATCTACAGCAATTAACAGGAATACATTTTATTGATTGAATATTTCATATTCAGTTGTATATTTACAAACAGGAAGAGGAAAGGAAAAGAAAAAGAGGTAGGGAGAAAAAATGAATATATATATATATATATATGGGGGGGGGGGATGGGGAGGGGTGTAAACTCTACATGCTTGGCTGGATGTAGATTTCAGTTGCACTCCACAAATAAGATGACAAAAATGTATGCCAAAGAAAACAACCAGTGATACCAGATGCATCAGCCATTCTACCTCATTGGGCTCCTTCCTCTGATTTGGCTGAAACAATTATGAGGTACACTCAAGAAGTTTTGAGACTTTTTTCTTTTAAGGCACTTTTAATTGACCTATGTAATTGTTATTCTAATACATCCTTGATATGGTTGTAATAAGCTAACAGGCCAAATTTCTTTTTCTAGGTTGAAGGTAGAAGCCACTGCAGCACTTTAAACACTACCCATCATGTCACAGCTGACTGGTTCCATAATGCAGTCAGAATGTGAGTACAACTTGGAGGCTTGATATGCAATAAAGTTTTGTGTCAAGCTCAACAAAAATGCTGCTGATACCTATGAAATGGTCAACACTGATTACAGGCAAATTTTCATGAGCTAGGCAACTGTTTTCCACTGGTACAAGGGGTTCCAGGAGGGCAGGGCCGATGAGAGGAGGTGAGGGCCGATGAGAGGAGGTGAGGGGCGATGAGGGGCGATGAGAGGAGGTGAGGGGCGATGAGAGGAGGTGAGGGGCGATGAGAGGAGGTGAGGGGCGATGAGAGGAGGTGAGGGGCAATGAGAGATGTGGCTGGAAGAGGGACATCAGGACACCAAAGGTGGTAGACAAAATTTGAAAATTTCTGGACGAGGACCATCATACATCTCTTCTGACAATTGCAAAACAATTTGAAGTGGCTGAGGGCACTGTGCACAGTCATGACGATCTGAACATGCGCAAAGTTTGTTTCATGGTGCTCAATGAAGATCAAAGGCAGAGGTGTATTGATGAAAGCAGGGAGATGGTTGATTGGATCGCTTCAAATCTAAGTGTCCTCGAGTCTCTGGTAATATTATATAATCTGTGTTATGCATGTAGGGAGCATATGACCAAAATATAGTTGTTTGAACCATGTAGTCTTAGACCGTGACCATCCGTCCAACCATGACAACATGCACAGCAGACATGATGATATACATTTATATGTGTGTCATCATCATCATCATTTCATTTTACGTCTGCTTTTCCCTGCTTGCAAGGGTGGGACGGGAACTGATTCTGGCTTGATTTCTACAGCTGGATGCCCTTCCTAACACCAACCTCATTTACAGTGAGTGCTGGGTGCTTTTTTTCCGTGGCGCCTACACGTCCACTTTACAGTGTGGGCTGGGTGCTTTTTTTGCCATGGCACCTCCACAACCACTCTACAGTGGAATGATATGAACCCCAGTCCCTATCATCTCATTTCTACAGCTGAGTAAACTGGAGCAATGTGAAATAAAGTGTCTTGCTCAAGGAAACAACATCACCCAGTCTGAGAATTGAACTCACAACCTTTCAATTGCAAGGCCAATGCTCTAACCACTAAGCCATATGCCTCCACAATTATATTTATATATATATATATAATTCACTAGATAACATTTTCATTTTCAGCTACCATATTTCCCGGCACAGAAGACGCTTCATCTTCGAGGATGCACCCTAATTTTGACAACCAAAAATTTGAAAAAAAAAATAACCTTCCGCCTCCAGGAGGCATGGTAAATTTTTGAGACTTATTTTAGTAAAAAAGTAGTGTCTTTTCATGAAACTGGTGAAGCAAGCTCCGATTTATGACATAATTGTTTCTACAATTGACACAAAACCAGTAATTTGAAGGGAAAACGATAAATCAACACCAGTGTATTACTGGTACTTTATTTTATCAAACCGTAAGGATGGAAGGCAAAGCTAACCTCGGCAGGATTTGAACTCAGAACATAAAGAGCTGTAACTATATGCAGCAAAGCATGTTGTCTGACTCTCTACTGACACGGCCAATCCACTAGAGAAAGCAAATAATTTTTTTGTGCCCCAGCATGGCCTCAGCTGGATGTCTGGCACAGGTAAAAGAATAAAAGAGTTCCCGTAATGAAAATAGACATAAGATTGTGATTTAAAAAAGTAAATAATGTCACCTCACCTTTGTATGGACAGTAAACTTGACTTTGTCTCTTTCACTAAGAGCATCTGAAATATCAACAACAAGGGACGAGTCTGTGGATAAATCAACTGTTTCTGAACGACTCTGAAATATATGAAGACAACAATGCTATTTTAATAAAATTAATCAACTTCTTGTGCGTGTGAAAAGTTAGTGTCCAATGGCAGAGCTCATGTGGTTTCAATGGTGAGTGGATAACATTAAAATGGTGTGAGGTCAGCTGCCGGACACTAACTTTTCACTATACATACTCTGTCCAACCCATGCAAGCAAGCACAGAAAAGTGGACATAAAAATGATGATGACACTACCTTCCCAAGTACTTAGCTGAACATGGTCTTACTAGTCTAAACTGGTAACTCCCAATCTAAATCTAAATACAGTGTGTGTGTGTGCATATATATATACATATATGTGTGTGTGTATTATCATTTAACATCCATTTTCCTTGATATATGTGTATGTCTAGCAAGGAAAACTGACATTAAATGATAAAAGCTGGCTGTTCCAATCATTTCAGTTTTTTAAACAGTAGAGATAATCAGTTGAAATGAAATATCCACTTATTCATTAACAACAAATACTGAGCCAAATGCTATCAGAACTAAGTGGCAACGAGGAAGTAGATAAATTGAATTTCATATAGCATTTATCACATTCATTTTAACATGTTTCTTCCATATTCTATTCTCACATGAATTGAACAATGTCTGCAATACATCAAAAACACCAATCCTCGTAATACTTTCGTTGTGAAGCAAATATGTTCTTGGAATGGATTTTAACATTAAAATTTGTTTTATAGCAAGACTAAATATGTAATATATATAAAATAAGACAGACAGATAGATGGCAGGTACACAGAGACACACACAGACACAAACAGATAAAACCCTAAGTATTTGAAAAGCTTATTTCACATGCACTTTCTATGCTGGCATGGATTGAACAAAAGTCATCACTAAGTCAGTATCTAAAACAGAGAATGTCTGTGTCCGACTCCCTAAAGCTCGAGAACCACCCAACCAATTGTTTTCAAACTTTACACATGTAATACTTATGGTCCTGTGAGTGTTTTGAGCAAAAAATATTTCAAATTTTCAATGCCCTAGGGACCGCATTAGGCGATTTAGCAATCTCTCTCTCTATAATTCTTAGTCTTTCTTTTTAGATAGATACATATATTTCACGTTGCACCCTTATAATATCTGTCTGTATGTCTGGCTGTCTGCATTATGACATTATGACGCTATACAAAATATAACAAAATATAAACAAACGTATTTATTTCACGAGGCTCGATAAGGATAAATATATATCAAATATATAAGAACCCTAGAGCAAATCCCGAGCAACGCCGGGCCATTCTGCTAGTCTATATATCTAAAACAGAGAATGTGTCTGTCTGTCTGACTCCCTAAAACTCGAGAACCACCCAACCAATTGTTTTCAAACTTTACACATATAATACTTATGGTCCTGTGAGTGTTTCGAGCAAAAATAATTTCAAATTTCCAATGCCCTAGGGACCACATTAGGCAATTTAGCGATCTCGCTCTATAATTCTTAGTCTTTCTTTTTAGATAGATACATAGATATAACGTCACACCCTTATAATATCTGTCTGTATTGCGACATTATGATGCTGTGTGTGTATGGATATATATATATATAGTGTGTAACGTTTTTCAAAATATTTACTTCTGTGTTCACAGATTGATTTTTTTAGTTTCAGATCCCGTTAAAGGTGAAAGCAGCGATTCTTTGCTTAAATTTTAATCTGTTATTTTAATATATATATATATATAATTATATATTCGTGTACAGATATTTTTGCATACAGAATAACAAAATATAAACAAACGTATTTATTTCACAAGGCTCGATAAGGATAAATATATATCAAATATGTAAGAACCCTAGAGCAAATCCCGTGCAATGCCAGGCCATTCTGCTAGTTATTCCTAAATGTGTAGAAGGACAAAGTCTCATTCATAAAATATATTTTCGGCATGATTTCTAACATCAACCACTTTACAGAGTGTAGGCTAATGTCTTCATCAGAAATAAAGTATCCTCTCAACCCTAAGCTGTCTAATTACCAACCCATTTACAGAGTGTACTGGGTGCACATTACCATGGTAACAGCATTAGAGAGGTTGTTATTTCAGTACAACTAAAGAGTCATCTCAACCCTATATTCATCACCAACCACTTTTCAGAGTGTACTCTGCATTTTTTTATCAGAGATGTTTACATGTCTGTATCAAAACTAAAGAACCCTCTCTATATTGTCTCTGTTTATTGAAGGCAACAGAAGATGGATAAAAGGGTTACCAGTAAATAAATACAGTTTAAACTGGAATATATACAGATAAAGAGAAAAAACTAGATATATAATATTATGTTAGTTAAGAAATAATAAGATATCTATGATTATATTCATATCTATTATTTCAAACCCCCTCTCTCTCTCTCACAACAGCTGTACATTAATGCTTATCAAAATTAAACACTATTTAATCTAAGATTAATTTACATTTAATTGCCAACTGAAAAATTAACTTCCTCAAATATATCTTACATTTTTGTTATGCTGGTGACATGACAAAAAGTGCCCAATCCACAAAGTAAGATGGTCATTTCAGTGCCATGATAAAAAGCATTCAGTCCACACTATAATGTGGTTGGTGTTAGGAAGGGCATCCAGCTGTAGAAACCAAGCCAAAATACAAATCCATATGAACATGACATGGTCTCTGGGCCTGACTTGTCATAACGTGACAACCTGTCTAACTCATGCAGGCTTGGAAAAATGGACATTATACGATAATGATAGAGCATCTACAAAGTACATAAGTGCAAAGAATCTTTTTCTATCATGCATAAAGGATTTGATTTATGTACAAGATTGGTAATTTGACAGAGAAAAATATAGGCCCTAATACAAACTGGTGCTTTGCTTTTATCGATAAAAAAAGAATGAGGTAAAATTGACCTTGGTTATCATGCATAAATATTCACTATTTCTGCCTTAAAAAGCTATATCTCCAGATTTAGTTTAAATTATTTTATTGTGATAGTTTAAGTTGCATGATAGCAAAACATACTTGGAAATTTATATTTTACATAATATCAACATTGTTACTACTTGTTTTAAAGCCCACCATTAAAAATCAAGTGTTACAGTATTTCCTTTCTAAACATTTTAACAAACCTACATAGGCAAAATCATGACTATGTAGTTACAAACTTTGTTTCACAATTACAAGGTTTTGAATTCATCTGTTGCAATCAACTTGCCAAAATATTAAAAAACTAAACCAATTTAAAATAGACTTTTCCAAATGACAGATTGTGCAACATACCAGTGGAAAACAGTTTGCATAAGGGACTTAGAAAGCAGATCTGTTTAGTCATGATGCTGTCATGTTAACTGAACAGATTTACAAAGTTCACAGACCAGAACAACACACTATGAGTTAAAATATTATAGGTGTGTGTCATTAATACACAAGTTCATTGGGGGTTAGTCAGAAATAGAAATATATCCCAACAGATAAAATACAATGCAATAATATGAAAACCATCACTAAACTGTCTGATCAGGTAACAGAAAAAGTTAATTATTAAACATTGCTAAATTTTGTGAGCTGAAGCATTCAACACTTTCAACTTGCCAACACACTATTCCAGTCCTGGCATTTTTTTTTTATTATATCCTACCATCCCAATATTTGAGTATCAATAATGTTTGATTATATCCCAGAAATAAACTTCCTTTTTTGCTTGCCTCTCTTGTATGGTCTTTACAACACGTGTCTGTATCTTGTCGTGAAGTATATGTTAATGTCTGTGTATTTATAAATCTGTGTATGTAAATATATATATAAAATTAGTGTGTTGTGGTCTAGCAGTAACTATATATCTAACTATATTATCATCAGTTAACATCCATTTTCCCTACTAGCAAGAGTTAAATGGGTTGTTTCAGACCAGGTCAGTACTTAATCAGAGCTACTGACCTCTGAGACTGGCCAGGAAAGGGGGGAGGTGGGAGCACATCTTGCCTATATACCCCCCCCCCCCCTCCCGTTCTCTACAGTGCATTGAGTACATTTTATCATGCCTTTGATACAACTAAAGAGACCTCTCAACCCTTTGTTTGGCATTATTTCTACAACTGGAAGCCTTTCTTCTTACCACTAACCCCCTTTACAGAGTGTACTGGGAGTGTTTTATCCTGGCACCAGCACTTGGATGATGTGGTGGTTGTCAGTTATTGACTCAACTGAAGAGTCCTCGCCTACCCTAAGGAGAGAGGGAATAGAATGGAGGGAGATAGGAAGGGTGTTAAGTATGATGTCATGGGTAAGTGCTAACAGATAGGAAGATGACAAGTGTATTGTCATGGACAAGTGGCAGGTGTGGTGAGGTTCAAGGATGTGATGTGGGTTAAGGAATATATCACAGTGTGGTAGAGCTTGACAAGTGTTGAGAGGGCTGATTTCAGTTGCTTTTTTTTGGGGGGGGGGGGGGGGGGTGAGGTGAGAACAACTAAGGAATTATGACTGGTCTGGTAGGATATACAAGAGGGAGTGATCCTGGATAGAGTGATGGTGGGGTGTACAGTGACTAAGGAGCTATGGTAAGAGATATGAGTCAGGTCACATTTGTTTTATGCTGGTGTGGTGTGTTTTCTCCAGTCTACACTATGCTTGCCAATCCACAGTCCTTTGTCCTCTGTTGTCAGGTTCAGCTATATATGCTTATATAAATGTAGTTATGTGTGTATCTATGCATAATCATAACAGCATGTACAATAAATATGCATATATATATATATATATATATGCATACTGTAAATGTGGTTGGTGTTAGGAAGGGCATCCAACTGTAGAAAACCTGCCAGACAGTCCTATGCGAGCAAGAAAATCACTCTTGCCTCAAGTGGGACTACCCCCGTCCAAACCCATGCAAGCGTGGAACACGGACGTTAAACGTTGATGATGATGATGATGATGATATATATATATACACAGATAGATATATGCATACATCATGCCAAAAAAAGAACAAGGGGACTCTTTAGTTGTATCATATACATACATACATACATACATACATACATATATTAGAAAGAGTCTGGGCTTGGCAGCTGAGCTCTTGCTGTTTTAACAGCCAGTTCCACATCGTAACTAGCTGTTGAAACGGCAAGAACTCAGCCGTCAGGCCCCGACTCTTTCTAATATAGTTACACTCTACTATCCCAAGTATCGAGTACTCTGTTGAATAATGGTCTAACTAGTTTAAACCTGGTTCAATTCTGATGTGCATACACACACAAACTCATATATATATATACACACACACACATATATCCATACATACATATATACACACACACATGCAAATGTAATTCCCAGAACAAGCACAAAATATTTTAACAGCTGTTTAATAATTTAAACATTTTATATTAAATATTAATGGAGTCATATTTTCAAATTACAGTAACACAAAAAAAGTACTTCAGAAAATTCTTAGATTACACAGTGAGAATATAACACTAAGAATTTAACCAAATTGAACACTTGGTTAGACTAGCTTTTACTAGATTAGTTTTAAACCCTAGTCACCACTCGCCTTTCTTCTACCTCTGAATTGGGTTTTAATTCCTTAACATATTTCCAATGAAAGACACTGATTTTCAGTTCATTTTAAAAATAATCAAGAATTTGAGAATACTTAGTAATATAACTTATTATTTAACTGGTTTAGAATTATGATGGAAAGCTTTTAGATAAATATAAAAACTTTTGTTACAATATTTCCAATGAAAACTTCCTATGATTTTCAATTCAACTTTGTTGTTATTTAGCTGGTGTATCAAATATGCCTTAAATGTTTTTACAAAGAATTATAATAAAAGCTTTTAAGATAAATATAAACACTAAAACAATTTTATATTGTAAAACCAGGGACAATTTCAGGGCGTTTGCTATCAAAAAGTTAATGAAGAATTATCAATCATCACCACCATTTTACACCTGTTTTTCTATGTTGACATGGGTCATCAATAACTAAACGAGTTCTTTTTCAGAGTCAATCCTACCAGATGAGTTGGGGGGGAACCATAGTTTCTACCTTTGGATGCCCATCCTAAAACCAACCACTTTACAAAATATATTGGATGCATTTTATTGTGGCACCAGTAGATGGGCCTTCTTCTCTCAATCTCTCCCTATATTGACTATTCAACCACCAACAATTTTACTGGGAGTACTGGATACATTTTATTATGGTATCAACACTAAAGAGGTTGTTTTGTCCTTGACATAACTTCACTATTGACTCTCATGACTGTTCACATGAAATAGTAGATAAGATGTTATCTGAGTCAATCAGTGCTGTAAGAGATTAGTGACTGAAGTTCATAATGAGGAGAAAAAAAATTCTGAGGTGTGTGTGGGGGAGGGGGGGGGGGGGTAGAGTTATGGCCACGCTGGAGCAATTCTGTATATCAACTTCGAATGATAGACCAAGAATTTTATTGAAGTATTAGATCATCTAAACATTTATTTTTTGTGCTTACATGGGATACACAGCTGTCACCTGTTAAGGCTTAACCAGCCAGGTGACTAGGTCCTGCTTGCATGCTTTGTTTTGACTTCATTTTTACAACTAGCTGACCTTCCTAATGTCAGCCATTTTACAGCATGTACTGGGAGCATGGCTTTTACACCCGGATGCCCTTCCTAACACCAACCACTGGGTGCATTTATTAGATCACCAGCACTAGGGAGGCTGTCACACCTTGACACAACTGAAGAGTCCTCCAAACCCTTTATTTGGCAAACCCTCCATGGCTGGAAGTCCTTCCCATCACAAACCACTTCACAAGGGGACAGTAGCTAGGAGCATGTGTGGGGATGGGGTGCATAGGGTGTGTGCAGTGAGGGGGTGTAGTGGTAATGAGGCTAGCTGTTAGTAAGCTGTAGAGGAGGGGAGAGAGACGACATTCTATATTGCAGGTCAGGTCTTCAGCACTGCATATATACATATATATATATATATAATCATTTCTACGTCCGCTTTTCCAAGGATGCATGGGTTGGGCAGGTCCTTCTCAGCATGGCATGTCCCCACTTGTCGCATTCCGTCATCATCACCAGTTTTAGAGATTTGAGGTCAGCTCTCACAACCTCTGCCCAGGAGGTCTTTCTTGATCGTCCCATTTCTTCACCCATCGGTCATTGTCTATGCATATCACAAGTCCATATCAATGTAGTCTCTCCAGCACACCACCTCGGATTCCTCTTAAACCCAGCTTCTCCCTCAGCTCATCCAAGCTCTGCCTTTTTCTCACACTTACATTGCACATCCAAAGCATGGTTGCTTCATTTCTGTCCAGTCTACGCATGACCTCTGCAATCACAGCCTATGTTTCACTACCATGCAGCATCGCACTCTGCACACAGGCTTCATACAGCCTTCCGTTTATACATAGGAAGAAACCAGTTGTCAACAGTGAAAGTAGTTCTCTAAACCTCTTCCATCCTATCCTTATTCTAGTTATTATACTCTCAGTGCACCTTCCTCACTGCTAATTAGGTCACCTAGCTATCAACCACATCTATGGATCCTTCCTGTGACTGGAAAAGGTTTATATCATTGGCAGTCTTCCTCTTGTTTGCACCTGTTCATCTACATGCAAAGTTCTCCCTTCCTGTTAGTCTACTTATTATCCCACTACATCTTGTGTACCCAAGATTTACATTGTGTACATTGTATGGATTTTATGCCTACTCCTTTTCAATATATTGAGCAGGGCTACTTCCCTGAGGGAATCTGGGTCCTATCTTCTTTCCTACTCACTAGAACTTTAGTTTTGATTCCAAATTCAATTTCCATAATTGGAATTTAGTTCTTAGAGAAGTGCATAGAGAATTTCCTATTACCAGCCCATTTTAAACTACTCTATTATGGCCTAAAGAACTATGAATGACAGCAATGGGTTAAGAACTGAGCCTTGAACTCCTACCTGTGACTTGAATTCCTCACTAAACCCATTTCCTACGCTCACTTTTACTGACAGCTCTTCTGTACATAGCTTGCACTGCTCTCACAAGCCATTCTTCTACACTTAATTTCCTTAAGGACCACCAAATAGATCGAGGTACTGTCAAAGGCCTTTTCTAGATCAACAAAAGCTAAACATAGTGGCTTATTTTTGGCTAGGAACTTCTTTTGTAGTTACTTCACTAAGAGGGCATCTGTAGTACTTTTCCCAGGCATGAAACCAAACTGCATCTCATCTATTTTGACTTTCCGTAATTAGCTGCACTATAACTTTTTCTGTCACTTTCATATCTTAGTCCATTAGTTTTATTCCTTTATAGTTGCTCCTTTCTAGAGCATCACCTTTGCACTTGTATCAATTTATGATTGTACTGCTGTGCCAGTCATTGGGTATGACTCCGTCATGTATTACTTGATTTACTATATGGGTTACTAGTTTGACTCCTATTTCTCCTGATGCTTTTAGCATCTCAGCAACTATTTCTGATGATCCCGCAGCTTTACCTTTATCTCCTTGATTGCGTCATTGACCTTAAAACTGTCAACTTCAATAGCTGGTCCTTCCTTTGGGTAAGTTAGGGGTAGTTTCTCTTCCTCCCATTCATTCTCTATATTCATCAATCTCTCAGAGAAACATTTCCGGGCCTCTTATTTGGGCATCAGTGGCACCAAGTGCACCAAATTCATTTCTAACACATTTTCCCCCAACAACATCTCGATTTAAACTAACATTGCCTCGCAATATGGAACACTTTACGTCTCTGGTCTTCACATCAAGACATTGGCAAATTTACTTTCTTCAGCCTCTCTCCGAGCTGTGTAAACCTGTTGCCTAGCTTCTTTCTTAGCTACCTGGTACCGGTCTCTGCTACCCCCATTTTTCCAGTCTTTCCCCGTCTGTCTCTTGGTTTTAATGGCTCTATCTACTGTGCTGTTTCACCAAAAGGTTGTCACATAAGAATTTCCAGTTGACCTCAACATTGTATGTACCTAGCCCATCATCCCTCTCATCAAGCTGCATCCCGTAGGACCTTTCTAAACCTATATTTAACGGCTTCCACACCCCGTCTCCATATTTGCCAGCATATCTTGTTCTGTTTTTTGTTTATTTTGATGTCACTAATAACTTGTAAGGAAGTCCTTAGTATTTTTAACAGTCCATATATATATATATATATATATATATATTTCTATTATGAACTTCTGCCCAGTTTACATCTACCTAGTTTACAAAAGGAGATACAAAAGGAGGAAAAGGCAGGATATATGTGTTTGAGTTACAAGATACAGTGTCATGTGTTGGACCCCTGTTAATTCCATTGATGAGTGTTCCCATTATGGAGCACCCATTGTGAAATTAATATGCAAGTGGCTGAGCATTCCACAGACACATGCAACCTTAATGTAGCAATAAGAAAAATTAATCATGACAAAATGTGTGACAAAGCTAACTCATTGAATTACAGGTACAATTCATTTTTTCCAGCCAGGTTAACTGAAGTAGTGCTAAATAAATTGTCTTGCTCAAGGACACAACACACCACCAGGATTCAAATTCATAACCATGAGCTAAACAACCTAACCACTAAGCCATGCACTTTTACATAATGTACAGTTGCCAAATTGTAAAAAATAAAAAGATAGCTATAATAGTTGAAGACAAGTCATTGATTTTTGATAATAGTTCTTCCATGCTGTAATAAAATTGATTTGGTCTGCAGAATATTATTTCATCCATCTCCAAAAATCTCACAAAATGACATGGCTGTTTTTCTGCAGTTTTTGCATAAAACAATACTGAGTCCCTATACCAATGGCTGCCAAACTGTGCACCTCAGCTTACTGGTGCATCACATCACGATGTAATTAGGTGTGACAAAAAAAGACCAAACTTCTATTTTAAAATGTGAAAAATACAAATTGAAATTCATAAACTAAACTAAGAAAACATTGCCAAAAAAACACCAAATCTATGTTTCTCATTGATAACTTTGTTCCATTTATTGACTGAAGATGGAAGTACAAATAATTTTTTTATTATTTATATTTCAACTTTATCTATTTGAATAGATTTTTGAATTTAGGTACAAAGAGCACCAAAATATGTTTTACTTATTCTAAAGTGTGCTGTGTTTCATCATTATACATCCATGTGCCTACACTGTCATGAGCTGCTACAGACCAAGTACTTAATTCAGAGCTACTGTCCACCCATGCAGGAATTGCGTTTCATTTACATGTGTTCCAATTTTAGCATAGTTTTTATGGCTGGGTGCCTTTCCTAATGCCAACCACTTTACAAAGTGTACTGGCTGCATTTTAATCATGTCACCAACACTAGGGATGTTATGTCATTGACATGACTGAAAACTAAAGCCTGTTATGCTATGTGGGGGTCACCAAGAGAAAGATTGTGGGGTGAAGCATTTGTAATGACATTGGCGTTTTAGTTGATAGCTGTTGATACCGAACTGTCCCTAGTTTTATGATACTTGCGTTTATAAATATTTATATATGTCTAAAAACTTTCCATTATAATTCTATGTAAGAACCTTTGTTATATAGAAAACAACTACTTGATAATGAGAAAGCTAATTATATTTCTAAATCCCTTTTAATTCTTGATTTTTTTTTTTTCAAAATTATTTACAAACTCTTAGAAATATAGTAACAAAAGGGTTAAAATGAAGTACAAGTTTGTTTCCTCAATATATGTATTGATTGTGGTTACAGCTAACACCTATGTAGGTTTAACTAGCCTTGTATGAGGTTATATCTCTATATAATTTTTCTTGAGTATTCTAATAAAAGTCCTAACATTGTGTGTTGCTGTAAGAGATGAAAATAAGTGTTCATGTTTCGAAGGTCTTACTTAGTTCATGAACCTTGTATGGACTGAATGGATGTGTTAAAGTTGTTTGCAGATAAAACATATATGGGAAAGTGTTGTGTATGAATATAGGAAAGGAAGATTAAAGAAATAGCTGAAGTTAATAGCTTATGAAGATAAGAAAAAGGTAAAAAAGATATTTTACAGCTGGTAAATTATGAAGTGGAGATCATAAGTGAAGCAGCTCAACCATAAGAGTCATGGTTCAAAGCTATGTTGAGTTCAACAAAAAAAATTGGTGATGTGTAACATGGGAGAAAAAGTCACTGGAGCTCACTTTGAGCAACTAAAACTAAATGTGGTGAGAAACCTTAGCCTGCAATGGATGAAACTTATGATGGGATACACTCAGTATCCTGTTAAGAGGTAGGTGAACAGATCAAGCCAACGTAGAGTAGAAGGGACCCTCTGGCTCTGTTGAATACATCACAACTTCTCTAGTGTTGGTGCTATGATAGAATGCACCCAATACACACTGTAATTGGCAATAGAACAGAAATAATATAGAATAGGACTCTTCAGTTTGGTCGAGTATATTGCTATAAAATGCATCCAGTGCGCTCTATAATGTAGTAGTGTTGGTCCAAATAAAACACACCCAGTACACTGCAACACAGCAAAATAAAATCTCTCCGACCCATCTAGCCTCGGACCTTGACACCCTCTCCAAACTATACCAGCATGGAAAACGAACATATGATGAATATTTGCAAAGGTCACCAAGTAGGAAAATAGGTGTAAACAAGTGTTGAAAGTGAAAAGTTGGTGTTCATGGAAAAGAACCACAATGAGAAAAAATGTTTATAAATCAAATATTTTAGTGAAAACTTGTGTAAAACAGATGTCATGTTATACTGCATATATCTAGTTTAGAACAGGTACAACACATCCCTATGTCATAATAGGTGACTAAAAGGGTTGGCGCCATGAAATGCATCCAGCTGTAAAACATTCCCACAAAAAGACTCCATGTGCATGAAGCCTCTCACTCAGCCTGCTTTAGCATGCAAAATGACCCTAAAATGCTTGTTATAAACTTTAACCAGTTAAATTAAAAAACAAAAAGTAACAAAATTGTTGCTAAAAACAAGCTTTAAAAAAATACCCAGAACTCAAATTTAATAAATTTATCTCCGAAGAAAACAAAGAAAAAGAAAAAACAGACACGAGTTACAAAGTGGTCTGTGATATATAGCCGTTAGAGAACTCTAAATAGAAAGGGGCGTTGCAAAGAAATATCGTTTCAACTTCTCCAAAACACCGCTATATAATCATACTTGTATATAACATATATATATATACACACACACACATATATACATATATACACACACACACATATATATATATACACACACATATATATATATATATATATATATATATACACACACACACGCGCGCGCGCGCGTGTGTATATACATACAAACGCGTGCTTATGTATTGATCAAATGTTTGGTTCACCAAACTGGCATGCATAGAAGAAATAAAAGCCAACCAATAAATCGAATCCTTATCTGTTTTCCAACAATCTGATACAATCAATTATTTATTTGCTTAGTTTGCTTCCACAATGTAAATTCCTGTACAACAAATGTTGGCGGATTAAGAGAGTTGGGGAGCTGACTGTACTGTAGCCAAGGGCCCTCACAGTATTTAAAGGGATCCAAATATATTTTTGCTGCCATAAATACGTAAGAGCAATGACGACGATTGCAGCGAAGAGCCCCATGCAAGCTTCGTCTGCCCCCTGTCCATACATACTACAGATAAGAACAGCGAAGGAGAGAGACATACCAACACAAAACCAGATGACAATTCAGAAGAGCGAATATTTACTGGGTTACGCCCACTTGGTGAAAGATAGCTATAGATACTGCGAAATAAACAACTTAAGGAAAATCCGAGACCGTTTTTTTTAATCTACTTTTAAATAAAGGAGGAAGTAATATATATTCTTGTTAGTTTTACTGAAAGAAAAAAAAAAATCAGTCGACCACAGCAACCATCTTCAAGATTATTCCATTCAAACAAACCGATATATTCGACAACAGATCGCCTTTAAAAGAAACTGAAAATATCTCGTCCGATTCACCGAATTCATTTCGCATGCTCCTCTTATCACACACACACACATTATATATAATGAACACCAGAACAAGTAAACAAAAACAAGACGGAATAAATAAGTATATAATGAATACAAAATATATATGGGCGAAGACGACAGAAAAGCGAATGAAACAGTCCCATCTCATCAGTCGATCGCAAGATACGTTGTTTCGTTGCTTTAAGATCGATACAACTGGCTCTAGAGCACAAGAGTGTAACAAATGGACAAAAAAGACGATTAGTCTTTCGACAATATATAACACACAGGAGGGAACCCTAACTATAAATGTATTGTACGCACTGAATCCAGTAAATTGGATAGAGATATTTTCATTTTGTTAAAAGATGTATTGGTTAGTGGTAAACAAGCAGACGGTCAGCAAACAGAAAATACGTGTATAAATATAAATAAAGAGTGTATTTTCATGTGACTGAAAAAGTTGAGTTTAATGTTTCAAGTGAAGCCCTTAGCATGAGTAATTTAATATGCGTGTATAGATTTATAAAACAACAACGGTGAAATTAGATGTCCTTCGGTCTGTATACAATAAGAAATAGTTATAACTTCAATATATAAAAAAACGAAATTGCTTAAATTATTAAAACTATATTGCGTAATGGATAGTTTGAAATGTCTGCTTACGTGTATGTATGTATATATATATATACACACATATATACACACACACACACGTTGTCCCATACTTTCAACACACACATGCATGTATATATATACAATCACACACACACATATGAACATATGTATATACACATGCGAACATTGACCCAATACTTTCAACATACACACACCCCCCTATGTGAGCATATATACATACACACAGACATAAACATTGGGTGTTACGTGCCTATAACCAAAACCAGTTCTTTAGTCCCATGCCTGCATTGGCATAACCAACACGTGTGACCAAATGTGCTTTAATTAATCATGTGGAAAACAGG
>OZ024746.1:23447601-23512601 GCA_964016885.1 Eledone cirrhosa | reverse complement strand
AAAATTCTTCCTTTAAAAATTAAATATTTCACTTACTTGATTTTTGTTTACATCTGACACACATACACACACGCATTATCATTTATTCTTTGTTGACAACAATCAATGGAAGTAAGAGGCATGATTTGAACTCAGAATGAACAGAGCTGAATCAGATACCACAAAACAATTTGTCTGACTGAGTTCAAATCCCATCTCCTGGTGCCAGTGAATAGCTAAAAGATTTGGATAGGATGTTGTATAATATCTTATCTGGTTCTGTGTTGACTGAGTTCAAATCCTGCTTCTTCCTGATGCCAGTGAGTTGTGACCAACAGGTAGTAACAGCAATGGGAAAACTAAATGGAAACATTGCTTCCTTGGTCTGATCTAACAACTGTCTCTTTTTTATTAAGAACATAATATATTCTTTGCTGTTTTGTCTGTGGGGCATGGCTGAATCACCACTCAGACTGCTGTGTGTAGTCTGTCCCTCCATCTCTCCTTGCCCTTCGTTGCTTAAATCTCTTTCTTCTTTTTCTTCTTTCCCTTTCCTTTTTTGTTTCATTTAAACATTATTTTGTTGTCTAACATTACGTTATTTTATAAAACAAATGTATTTTACATTCAGTTCCCCATTTTAAAAAATAATAACAATAACGAAAATAACGTTAATAACAATAACAATTCCAGTTAAATCAAAAAGGAACACATCAATAAAGGGGGGGGGGGGGTGAAAAGAAAAAAAGGGAAGACATACACACTAAATTACTCACTGTACATGAAAGAATACTTACTGGTATTGCCCTTTAAATATTTTCGAAAACGGCCTGTACTTTACTGCAGGGGATCTCAGCAGGGTCATGTTTAAACCTTAGGGAGACCAGTGCAGTTCAGGTTTGCAGGACCAAGGACTGTTTCTAGAAGAGCTCCTGTTTGATAAGGGGTGTCCAGGGGATTCACCCCCACCCAATAAATCTGGCAGATCCCTTAATTACACATTGTGCAATAGAGAATACAAGTGTTGCCTTCTAAATATTTTTGAAGAAAATCAAGATACTCATGGGATTACCAAGAATGATATTGAGGCTAAATCACTATAATAGCTAAGTACACTCATGTGGACCACCCAACATTTTAGTAAGGTGAGACACCAACAATGACAAAAAACTTTGTTGTAAGCAACCCAGCTCCCCTCATTTTGACTCCATAGGGATTTGTTCTATGTTCTATTTACTGATTAATGTATTTATTTATATATTTTTGTACATACCTGAGGTTGTTGAGAGGTCAAGTGCTCCATGAATGGGTTCATAAAGAGGTAAGGCTTCTGTGAAGTTGATGAGGGGTCAAAGGTTCCGTACAGGGATCAATGATAGAGTGGAGGATTATAGGAAGGGGTCAAACATTTTTGTGAAATGGGTTGATGAGGAGTCAAAGATTCTATGAAGGGGTTCAAAGCTTCTGTCAAGGGGTCAAGGATTTCTTAAAGGAGTTTATGAAGGTGTCAAGGAAGTGGGGGGATATTTCAATGAAGAGGTTAATGAGGGTTTAAGGCAGTCATGAGCAAACTGTGGGCCGCATGTGGCCCGTTTGGCTTTCTGAATGGCATGCCTGATTTTAAAACTGCCTTGAATTTGTTAGTAGTGTGGCTCGCCATATGCTGAGACATATCCTATGTGGCCCACTGATCAAAAAAGGCTGCCGAAGCCTGGTTTAAGGATTCCATGAAGTGGGTTGATAAGGAGATCAAGGGTTCTATGATGGAGTTAATAGATGGGGGAAGAGTTCTGTGATGGGGTTAATGAATGGGTGAAGGGTTCAATAACAGGTTAAGAATTCCATGAAGGGATCAATGAGGGGACAAATTCTGTGAATGGGTTCAAGGCTTCCGTAAAGAGGTCAAGGATTCTGTGAAGTGGTCAGTGAGGGAGGGTCAAGGATTTTGTGAAAAGGTCAGTAAGGGGTCAACAGTCTGTCTAAAAAGTTTGTGGGTCCCTAACAATCTACAGGCATCAGGTGATTGTTCATTTTTTGTGTGTAGGCTGGGAGATGATAGTTGGATGGTGAACAGTAATTATTTACTATAGCTAATTAGTAGTTGTTATGACAGAAATAATTATGTACTATCTCTAATCTTGTTCAGTCCAGCATAAAGCTGATGATATAGCTTTCCAAAAAATCAGTAGACATAATTGAACAGGTGTAAATTCAGCTGTGTTGTTGAAGGAGTGTCAGGTTGTCTAGCTGACTAATTAGAAATAGAAAGACTAAGAGTGGTTGATTAGAAATAGAAAGACTAAGAGTGGTTGATTAGAAATAGAAAAACTTAAGAGTGGTCATGGGAGGCTTGGAGCTGGACAAAGGAAATATTTTATATATGGAAGATCAATGCTAGAAAAATCAAACATGTGTGAATAGGAAGTATCAAGGAAATGAAACCTAATGTAGTAACTGCTTGATGTTGAGGGATTGGGATAAGAGATTATTTAAGATATTATTTAAAGTATAAATAGATCAGACAACAATTTCAACACACCAGTATTTTTGTACATTTAGGCTGAGATGTTTGACATAGCTTGTAAGTATGAACTGTTTTTTATACTTTAATCTTTACATATAAGGTGATCATTCTCTTATTTTGGTATATCAGAATATCAGAATAACAGATTGTTACTGCCTGCTATGGGAATGAAATTCTCTTTTGTTTGTTTGTTTTTGTTTTCCCCAATTTTAATCTGTGTCAACATGAAGACGGATGCGAAGACAAACACAACATACACATACATGTATATGTTTATATATATATCCATGTGTGTGGCATGAATATATATATATATATATATGTATGTATGTATATGTATATATATATATATATATATATATATATATATATATAGATAGATAGATAGATATATTCATGTGTGTGTGTATGTTTTGTGTTTGTCTTATATATATATATATGTGTGTGTGTGTGTGATTCCTGGGTTTAATCAGGGGTAATTACAGTTAGTAAGGTACTCAATACATTAATAGAAATGACTTCTACAGGACTAGAACTGTTTCATTCAAAAGAAATCATCAGAATATATATATATATATATATATATATGAACAAGAACTGTAAGACACCAGTTCTTTGAGAAAGCAACACCATATTTTGGGACAGGGCATATCAAAGGACTGAAATAACGGAGATAAACTTTGTTCCACCATTATTTTTTTCTGTTCAAATTCTAGCTGTCTGATGAGGTCATAGCTGTTGAATAATGGTTATCACCAAAATATATATTACAGCGAATATGAATAAACAAAGTTAATTTTAACCTATTGACTTACACATCTTGTTTTTAAATTACTCCAGAGTAAACAAACCCACCTGTGCACTTTGTTGAGTGCTCTACCCTGAATACTGAAGTGTCAGTCACCAACCAACACATACTGAAATTTATATATATGTATATATATAATTGGTGTTGGATGTTTAAAGCATCCCTATGTGGTAGGCCATTTGAGCACTAGGTGTTCTCCTAGAGCAGAGTATGAAATCACAGAAAAAAAGAGAATCAGTGTTGCGACGAATGGAATTTATTGGACATATTACAATCGTTTCTCTAGGAATAGGAAAATCTGCTTTGTAGAATCAAGACGTATCTGAGGACCTTGCGATTTTCAGAGTCAGGTTCGATCATCACATCGATCGAACTGGTTGCCAGAGAAATGATTGTAATATGTCCAATAAATTCCATTCGTCGCAACACTGATTCTCTTTTTTTCTGTGATACATATATATATATATATATCATCATTTCATTTTACGTCCGCTTTTCCCTGCTTGCAAGGGTGGGACGGGAACTGATTCTGGCTTGATTTCTACAGCTGGATGCCCTTCCTAACACCAAATTCATGAATGAGAACTCAGTACCATAGCATTGATTGCTAGTTTATTAAGGTTGATCCAGTGACCTGTTTGTTGCTCTGGTTTTAATAAACTATATATCATCATCATCATCATCTTATTCATCATTTTTGTCCACTTTTCCATGCTGTTATGGGTTGTCACAGGTTAGAAGATGTGTTTTGCTTATATGTTCCATTTTCGCTTGGTCTCTAACAGCCACTGCCCTTTCATATGCCAACCACTTTGCAGATTGTACCACATATATAGGTTTGGCTGTGCAAAATGAAGTGAACTGTGTGTGTGTGGGGGGGGGGGGTATGAGTAGTAGTAATAGTGCCATGATAAAATGTACCCACTACACTCTGTATAGTGGTTGGCATTCAGAAGGGCATCCGGCCACTGAAACCATACCAAAATGTTGAAGATATGAGAATGATGTTGGAGAGTGGTTTGTATAAGTGACTGCTAGTCTTCCACAAAACACCCTGACCAGGCTTGTGCTTCAGAGAGGCAAATCCCATGTTCAACCAGACATAGGTACAAAACCAATGACCATTAATGACTAAAGGAAAACCCTTTTCTTTTACAGCTGGATACCTTTCCTGGTGCCAACCTTTTTAGATGACTCTTAAGATACACAAGGATACAGAGAAGAACCCCCCCGCCCCTCAAGTAAGTGGTTCAGCCCTACACAGAAATAAATATTGAGGATGACTGCAACCTGACGGTGTTTGTCAGCTCAGTACGAGAATAGTGGATTGGTTTAAATTTAAATTTTCATTTTATTGATTTTTTGGGGGGGGGGGGGGGCAGAGTTAGTTTTGCTTCCTGACATCTGTGCCGGGTTAATCTTTGGTTATAAGTTTCACGTTGATCGTGGCTTTGGTTGTAATGGACATTGGGTTTATTTTTTTAAATTTATAAAATGTTTTTTTGTTATTGAGTAATTGTATTTGTGTAAAGCAGCAAATTGACAGTCATTAAAATACCAGATAGAATACATTGCAGTATTTGTTCTGGTTCTTTACATATTTTGCAACATTAGTTCTGACAATCTCTATATTTTGTACTATTCCTTCTGGTTCTCTACATACTTTGTACTATCCATTCTGGTTCTCTACATACTTTGTACTATTCATTCTGGCTCTCTACATACTTTGTACTATCCATTCTGGCTCTCTACATACTTTGTACTATCCATTCTGGTTCTCTACATACTTTGTACTATTCCTGCTGACTCTCTACATACTTTGTACTATTCATTCTGGTTCTCTACATACTTTGTACTATTCCTGCTGACTCTCTACATACTTTGTACTATTCCTTCTGGTTCTCTATATACTTTGTACTATTCCTTCTGGTTCTCTACATACTTTGTACTATCCATTCTGGTTCTCTACATACTTTGTACTATTCCTTCTGGTTCTCTATATACTTTGTACTATTCCTTCTGGTTCTCTACATACTTTGTACTATTCCTTCTGGTTCTCTACATACTTTGTACTATTCCTGCTGACTCTCTACATACTTTGTACTATTCATTCTGGTTCTCTACATACTTTGTACTATTCCTGCTGACTCTCTACATACTTTGTACTATTCCTTCTGGTTCTCTACATACTTTGTACTATTCCTTCTGGTTCTCTATATACTTTGTACTATTCCTTCTGGTTCTCTACATACTTTGTACTATCCATTCTGGTTCTCTACATACTTTGTACTATTCCTTCTGGTTCTCTATATACTTTGTACTATTCCTTCTGGTTCTCTACATACTTTGTACTATTCCTGCTGACTCTCTACATACTTTGTACTATTCCTTCTGGTTCTCTACATACTTTGTACTATTCCTTCTGGTTCTCTACATACTTTGTACTATTCCTTCTGGTTCTCTATATACTTTGTACTATTCCTTCTGGTTCTCTATATACTTTGTACTATCCATTCTGGTTCTCTACATACTTTGTACTATTCCTTCTGGTTCTCTATATACTTTGTACTATTCCTTCTGGTTCTCTATATACTTTGTACTATTCCTTCTGGTTCTCTACATACTTTGTACTATTCCTTCTGGTTCTCTATATACTTTGTACTATTCCTTCTGGTTCTCTACATACTTTGTACTATTCCTTCTGGTTCTCTACATACTTTGTACTATTCCTTCTGGTTCTCTATATACTTTGTACTATTCCTTCTGGTTTTCTACATACTTTGTACTATTCATTCTGGTTCTCTACATACTTTGTACTATTCCTTCTGGTTCTCTATATACTTTGTACTATTCCTTCTGGTTCTCTACATACTTTGTACTATTCATTCTGGTTCTCTACATACTTTGTACTATTCCTTCTGGTTCTCTACATACTTTGTACTATTCCTTCTGGTTCTCTATATACTTTGTACTATTCCTTCTGGTTCTCTACATACTTTGTACTATTCATTCTGGTTCTCTACATACTTTGTACTATTCCTTCTGGTTCTCTATATACTTTGTACTATTCCTTCTGGTTCTCTACATACTTTGTACTATTCCTTCTGGTTCTCTATATACTTTGTACTATTCCTTCTGGTTCTCTACATACTTTGTACTATTCCTTCTGGTTCTCTACATACTTTGTACTATTCCTTCTGGTTCTCTATATACTTTGTACTATTCCTTCTGGTTCTCTATATACTTTGTACTATTCCTTCTGGTTCTCTACATACTTTGTACTATTCCTTCTGGTTCTCTACATACTTTGTACTATTCCTTCTGGTTCTCTATATACTTTGTACTATTCCTTCTGGTTCTCTACATACTTTGTACTATTCCTTCTGGTTCTCTACATACTTTGTACTATTCCTTCTGGTTCTCTATATACTTTGTACTATTCCTTCTGGTTCTCTACATACTTTGTACTATTCATTCTGGTTCTCTACATACTTTGTACTATTCCTTCTGGTTCTCTACATACTTTGTACTATTCCTTCTGGTTCTCTTCATACTTTACAGTATTCATTGCAGCATTCTAATAAATATTGCCTGTACAGGTAATAAAGGTGTGTATACATTTTTGGAGGACACCCTGTATGTATATATATATATATATATATTATTTATCATTAACATTAATATAAAAAATAATAATCATGTATAATTATTTTTATTTGGCTACTGGGTAAGGTTGTGTAAAGAAAGAAAATTATATCTATCAAGACATGCAAGACAAATGAGAAACTGAAATGTCAAACCATAAGTCAAAACAGCTGCAAATTCAATGTAAAGCAAAGACCTTCTCAATTACTATTTATTAGTTCTCATATATAGCTTTTTCTGTAGAAACAATTATAAAATATATATATCAGATTCAGTAATACAGTTAATTGAGACCTAAATACTCCACAGAGTAGCAGCAGCTGTTCTTTCTTTGTCTTTAAACATTTGATAAAACCTCATTGTTTCTTTGATATGTTTATCTTAAAGCCTTGATTCTCCTCTTCTCCCTCTTTAGCCATGTTGGTACCATACATATAATGAAAGACACTATCTACAACTTTCAAATAATTTTTGAAGATACTCAAGATTCTGGAGGGATTTAGTAATATAACTAACTTTCTCATTATTAAGCTGGTGTTCGGAAAGTAACTTAACAAAGGTTCTTACATAAAATCAAGATTGAACGTTCTTAGATAAATAAATATAAGCACTTTAACCTCTTCATTACCATATTTCTAATGAAAGACACTGTTTGGGATTTTCAAATAATTTTTTTTTTAAATAATAAAAAATTTGGAGGGATTTAGTAATGTAACTAACTTTCTCATTATTAAGCTGATGTCAGGAACATAACTTAACAAAGGTTCTTACATAAAACTATGATGGATGGTCTTTAGATAAATATACATTAGAATACTGTAACCCTTTCATTACCATATTTCTAATGAAAAACACTGCTTATAATGTTCAAATAATTTTTGAAAATACTTAAAAATTTGGAAGGATGTAGTAATATAACTAACTTTGTCATTATTGCGCTAGTGTTTGGAACATACCTTAACAAAGGTTCTTACATAAAATTATGTGGAGTGGTTTTTAGATAAATATATATAGTTTAGATAAAAATAAACAGTTATATGTCATAGAACCATGAGTGATTTCAGAAAGTTTGGTACTAAAAGCTCCATTGTCTTTTATTCCCTTTAACAATTTCCATACCAAAACTGACAAGCAGCCCAATAATATTGCTTTTTTAATCTCAAGCTGCAACAAGTCTTTATGGAAAGGGAGTGTTAGAAAGTATGTGTGTGTGCATGAGAGAGAGAAAGAGAGCAATGGTGGTGGTTGTGCAGAAGTCTTTTTAAACCGGCACTGTTATAAATCTTCATAGAAAGGAGGTTATATGTGTGAGTGACTGCATATACACGTGAGTGTGTGTGTGAGTGAAAGAGCTAGAGAGAGACAGAGAGAGAACAGAAAGATGGATTACTTTTATGAAAAATAATGTTTATCCTCAAAAGTATTGAAATATGAGTAAAATATTTCAATTTGGTAGTTTTCTATGTCTCCCCCACCCACTCACACACACTCTCTCTATATATATATGTATATATGTGTATGTGTTAATGTAAAGTACTAGTATTGTTGCACCACAATAAAATGTACCTGAAGTGGTTGGCTTTCGGAAACGTATTTACGTAGCTATAGAAACTATGCCAAATATGAAGCATATGAGCAAGACAAGGTCTTCCTGACTTGTCTAGTCACAGACTGTGACAACCCATCCAACCCATACCAGCATGGAAAGTGGACATACAATGATGACGATGATGATGATGATCCACAAACACAGCATTGTGAAAGTTTGAAGAAACCAAATATTAATAATATTGGTTGTAAAACAATGGTTTATGTGGTGGTCAACTCGTTCTAAACAATTCTTTCTAACATTGGTACAAGACCACAATTTGGAGGAAAGGGGAAAGTTGATAATGTCAACCCCAGTTCTTAACTGGTATGTCATTTTATTGTCACAGGAAGTATGACAGCAAAGATGACTTTGGTGGGATTTAAACTCAGAACATAAAGGGTTGTAACTAAATGTTACAAAATATTTTGTCTGACACTCTATCAATTTCACCAATCCACTGGCCTCTAATTTTAAATAATGGTTTCTGTTTTAGGCACAAGATTTGAAGGAAATCGGGGGGGGTTCAATCAAATTGACCCCAGAGCATTACTGGTACTTTATTTAATCAACCCCGTAAGGATGAAAGGCAAAGTTAACCTCAGTAAGATTTGAACTCAGAACGTAAAGGGCCGTAACTCTGTGCTGCAAAGCATGTTGTCCGACGCGCTATCAATATCTGGTTCTAAATAATAATTGTTTCTACTTTTGGCACAAGGCCAGCAATTACCCAGTGCATTACTGGTACTTTATTTTATCGACCCCATACGGATGAAAGGCTAAGTTAACCTGGGCGGGATTTGAACTCAAAATGGCAAGGGCCGTAACTCTATGCATCAAAGCATGGCGTCTGACCCTCTACCGATACTGCCAATCCACTGCCCTAAATGGTTCTAAATAATAATAGATCTTCTTATCTCCTCTGTCAACAGTTGTTTGTGTTTTAACCTGTCTTTTACTTCCTCAACTTCTCATTGTATTTCTTCAGTAGCAAGTAAAAGTTTATGAACTGTATCACAAACAGGCCTGAGAAATTCATCTTAGCACCATACACATTCATTTTCTCCTCTAATGCCTGAGAAACAAGAGTTGTGTCCATGTAATTAAACTAATCTTGATTTTATTTTGATTAGAATCAAGAGATTTTGTAGCAACATTGTGTAAAATTTCCTTAACCCTTTTTTTTGCCAGATTTTTCATAAGAAAAATAAACAAACACTGCCTATGATTTTCAAATAATTTTTTAAATAATCGAGAATTTAAAGGGATTTAATAATATAACTTACTTTCTCAGTATTTATCTGATGTTTGAAACATAACTTAACAAAAGTTCATAAATAAAATTATGATGGAATATTTTAGGATAGATATAAATACTTTAACATTTTTGTCAATAATTAATAAGATGATGTTGATGATGATGATAATGATGATGATGACGATGATAAGTGATGATGATGACGACGATGATGATCTTGATGATGATCATGATGGTGGTGATGATGATTATAATAATGATGACAACGATGATGATCATGATTGTGGTGGTGATGATGATGATGATGATGACAATGAGGATGACAATGATGAATGATTGCTCAAAGGGAAATTTCAAGGAGTAAGAGTTTCATCGAATAATTTAGTGGCATATATTTCCTGAAACAAGGCAATGGAACAATATAAAAGACAAAAAAAAACACTTCCCATTGTTACTCATAAAATGTGATAACAAAAAGAACTATTTAATAAGTTAAACTTACTAATACTCAAGTATCTACCATGATCCAGTGTTTCCTGAATAACAGGAACTAAAATACAATAATAATACTTTGTAAATTGAAGAAAACTGATATGAAACAACAAATGCAACGACAAATGACAAATCTTCTATGTTTAGTATCCATTAGCTTACTATTTACTATTCTCATCATGCAAACAAATACATGTGTGTATGAGAAGGAGTGTGAGTATGTGTAGGTGTGGGTGTGTATGCATGTTGTGTGTGTTTATATATGTATATATAAATACTATGTTAAGGTATCAATACATATGTAATATGTATGATGAATATATATATATTTAAAGAATGGTGTGCTCATGTACAGAGATGCTATAAAATAGATTATAAAATATGAGGGCAATCCCAAAAGTAAGGTCTCCTTCCGATATTGCAACTTCCAATATTGCAACTTTTCCGTTAAAATCCTGTGGATAGTGCTTCGGAAACCTCAGGAACCAAAATGCAGAGAGCATCCAAAGTGATCCCCTGATCTTTACACATGTTTTCCTCAGAAGTGAATATTTAATAATATTTTTTCAAGAGGCGTCAAAGCAAATTCGCGTACTTCATGTTTACATAAAAAGTGTATAGACTGTATATGTATATATTTACTGCCCTTCCCTCCCCTCATTTCCCTTAAATTTGAGACACTTCCTGATGAAGGCTTGAAGAGGTAACTAGCAGAAACAGCCTGAGATCACGGTTGGTCCTCGGGTGTTAAAACTGTAATTATTACGAACACTCAGGGTTCTGGTGAAACTGGCACCAGGTTAGGTAATAATCAGCATTTTCTTTGGTCTCTTTACTGACTAATCTGATTATCAATTGTTTAATGTTAACTGTATTGATTTTTGTTGATGCCCATAATTAATTTGTGGGATATATCAATAACTTTGATATCTTTATTGGATGATTTGATAATCATTAAGTCACTGATAATATTGAACTATTGTTGATTGCCCTGATAAATTTGTTCAATTTTTGCCACCTCACTATTGGACTCTATAGAGATATACTCTGCAACTGATTACTCCCAGTTAACATTGAATGAGATAGTGAGTGGCACGATGTTGCAGTACCCTACATTGTGTGAAGCACTTCATGGTATTGTGATTTTACCAACCTATTAATATTATATATATATATATATATATATATATATAATAGGAAAATGTTTAACCTTGACAGCAGAGCTCAAGCCGTTTCGACGGCTATTTCAGTCAAGAAATACTCGTCGAAATGGCTTGAGCTCTGCCGTCAGGGTTAAACATTTTCCTATTACCCACTCTACTACTCTAAGTATTGAGTACTCTGGTGCGTTATGGTCCATCTAGTTCCTTACCACACTTCCTTCGTTATATATATATATATATCATCATCATCATCATCATCATCGTTTAACGTCCATGTTCCACGCTTGCATGGGTTTGGATGGGAGTTTTCCCACTTGAGGCAAGAGTGGTTGTCTTACTCGCATAGGACTGTCTGGCGGGTTTTCTACAGCTGGATGCCCTTCCTAACACCAACCACATTTACAGTGTGGGACTGGGAGGTTTTTACCATGTTGCCTACACGGCCATATTACAGCGTGGACTGTGTGTTCACCTACACGATCTCATTTGTTTCGGGCTGGATGTTGTGGCACCAACATAACTTTACATTGAAAGGGGCGGTGTGGTGGGACGGGGGTGTATTTTGTTAGAGATGCCTATTGACTGTAGTAGGTTTTACTTTGTATTTAGGTAAGGCGGGTCTTCTCTATTACTGAGTGCCACCAAAGATCTCGGTCCAGTGACATTGTCTTGGAGAGGTGTAAGTGTGTGAGGTCGGAGTTTATCAGGTCGTCCCAGGTTTTTCTGGGTCTGCCTACTCCGTGGCTACCGTCTATCTTTATTGCCCTGCACTTTTTTATACAGCTGTCGTCTTTCATGCGCATCACGTGACCATACCAACGTAGCCTTCTCTCGAGTAAACAACATCTGATCCCTCTTATTTCTAATTTTTCCCTTAGTTCGTTTATGCTTTGCCATTCGCGTATATTACTATTACACATCCAGCGGAGCATGCAAGCTTCGTTCCTCTCTAGTCTGCGTATATCCTCTGCACACAATGCCCAGGTCTCACTGCCATGCAACATTGCTGTTCGTATGCAGGCATCATACAGCCTGCCTTTCATTTTTAGGGAGAACCCTTTAGCGGCTAATAGTGGTATAAGCTCTCTGAACTTTTTCCATCCAGTTCTGACTCTAGCTACTGTACTTTCAGAGCACCCTCCTCCACTGCTGATTTTGTCACCCAGGTAACGGAAGCTGTCCACTATTTCTATAGAACCCTCTGCGCAATTGAAAGAGCTAGTATTTTGTGGGCACTTGCTGCTACTTATTGC
This sequence comes from Eledone cirrhosa, assembly GCA_964016885.1. NCBI lineage: Eukaryota > Metazoa > Mollusca > Cephalopoda > Octopoda > Eledonidae > Eledone > Eledone cirrhosa. The sequence goes on along the minus strand of OZ024746.1, from coordinate 23,499,891 downwards.
ACCAGAGCACCGGCCACATGTAAAATCTATGTTCTTAGTTAGCTTACCTGTGATCCCACTACATCTTTTATGCACCCATACTTTGCATTTGGGACATAAAATGGAGTTTCTACCTACGCCTTTCCTACACACTGAGCATGGCCATTTCTCGGAAGGGACCGGCGCCTTATTTTCTTTCCTACAAACTAGAACTTAGTCTTAGCCAGGTTAATTTTAAGGCCTTTTGATTCTAGGCCGTGCTTCCATGTTTGGAATTTCTTCTCTAGCTCGGCCATTGATTCAGCTATGACCGTTAGATCATCTGCATATAGGAGTTCCCATATATATATCATAATCATCATCATCATCATCATTTTACGTCCGCTCTTCCCTGCTTGCAAGGGTGGGACGGGTCTTATTCAGCACAGCATCTCTCCACTTGTCACGGTCCTTTGTCATCTCCACCGTGAGCTTCAGCGATCTGAGGTCTGTTCTCACCACCTCCGCCCATATTTTTCATGGTCTACCTCTACCATGTCTTCCTTCAACTGGCACTTCTTCACCCATCGGTCATCCTCCATGCGCATCACATGTCCATACCACCTCAGTCTCCTCTCTCGCACACTACATTCTATCCGTCTCAGACACAGTTTCTCTCTCAACACATTCATGCTGGGTCGTTCACGCACATTGACATTGCACATCCAACGGAGCATGTTTGCCTCATTTCTCTCCAGCCATCGCATATCCTCTGCAGTTGCTGCCTATGTCTCACTACCATGCAGCATCGCACTCCTCACACAGGCATCATATAACCGGCCTTTCGTATGCAGGAAGAAACCCTTCTTCATCAGCAGAGGAAGCAGCTCTCTAAACTTCTTCCAACCATCCTTATTCTAGATACTATGGCCTCGGAACACCCCCCTCCCATGCTAATCTGATCTCCTAGGTACCGGAAGCTATCCACCACTTCTATAGCACCCGACTGCATTTGAAAAATGTGTCTATCAATGCGACTTCTACTGTCTAATTTCCCTGTACATCTACTGCATACGTATTTCTCCCTACCTGTTAGTTTGCCTGCTATCCCGCTACATCTCTTGTGTACCCAGGATCTGCCTTGTGTGCATTTTATAGAATTTATGCCAGTTCCTCTTCTGCATATCGAACATGGCCATTTCCCTGACGGAATCAGAGTTTTGTCCTCTTTTCTACTCATCAACACTTTTGTCCTCTTTTCTACTCATCAACACTTTTGTCTTAGCTAGGTTCACTCTCAGTCCTTTTAATTCCAACTGCTGTTTCCATAGCCAGAATTTATTCTCTAGCTCCTCTACTGAATCTGCTATAAGAACCAGATCGTCAGCATAGAGAAGTTCCCATGGACAGCCAGTCTTAAAAACTCCTCTGTTATGGCTTGGAGGACTATAATGAACAAGAGGGGGCTGAGGACTAAACCTTGATGTACTCCTACTTGTACCTGGAATTCCTCACTAAACTCCATTCCTACTCTGATTTTACTGACAGTACCTCGGTAGAAAGTTTGCACTGTCCTCACAAGCCATTCCTCAACACCTAGTTTCCTTAGGGACCACCAGATGACAGATCGGGGTACCCTATCAAAGGCCTTCTCTAGGTCAACAAATTTTTCTCTAAGAACCTCTCTTGTAATTGTCTCACCAAGAAGAGGGCATCTGTTGTACTCTTCCTAGGTACAAAACCAAACTGCATCTCATCTAGTTTGACCCTTTCTCTAATTAGTTGTGCTAATATCCTTTCTGCCACTTTCATAACTTGATCCATCAGTTTTGTACCCCTATAATTGCTCCTCTCCAGAGCATCCTCTTTACCTTTGTAGCAATTGATGAGAATACTGCTGCACCAGTCTTTGGGTATGACACCACCATATATAGCCTGATTGATGATGCGTGCAACCAGTTTAGTGCCTACGTCCCCTGATGCCTTCAGCATCTCAGCAACTATCCCCGATGGTCCAGCAGCCTTACCATTTTTCATTTCCTTAATCGCCTCTTGGACCCTATATTCATCAATCTCAATAGCTGGTCCCTCTATCGGATCTACTGAGGGTGATTTCTCTCTCTCCCATTTTTTCTCCACATTCATCAGTCTCTCATAATGACATATATATATATGGTAGTGCTGGTGCCATGACAAAAAGCACCCAGTTCACCATGTAAGGAGGTTGTGTTGATGACATGACAAAAACCAAACCAAAAACAAAGTATGTGAGCTAGGCATGTATCTGATCCATGCAAGCATAGAAAATATTTGTTAAATGAGGATGATAATGATGTGCCCTGGAATGAATATCAACCATAAATCACCAAAACCATATTGATTTCCAGAGGTTGATTGAGGAAATGGGATTGTCTATTTTTCCATTGTTTTTTACAGTGTCTTTGTCCTGTGTGCCCTCTATTGTGAATATATATATATAGTTGACTTTATTTGATTGTGAGTGTTGTGTTTGCACCATCTCAAACCATAAATTATGATGTAAATAGAAATAAGCACTCCACATTGGTTGTATGTATCCAAAAGTAATATTGGATCATATTGAATACAATGGGTTATTGTTATACGAATGAATAAGACAGGGTTGTGTTGTTACATAATTAAATTTAATTATGTAATAACACAACCAATTCTGTCTATTTAAGAGATGGTAAGCTCATAGTTGAGGTGAAATGGCGGATAGAGTACTTTGTGGTATTCGTTCCAGGTGCCTCTGTACACTTTTTTTCCATCTCCTGGGGTACATTACTTGATTTTCTCAACTATTATTCTTTATTTTTAGTAATCTACTACTATCATAATAATTTGCATTGGGACAACCACATTTCAAACTTCCCCAATGCTTCTTAAGTCAACCAGTTGTTTGAATATATATATATATTAAGTCAACCAGATGTTTGTATATATATATTGTTATGCTTTGGGAGGGTCATGTTGCCAATAAGAAACACACGCACCAGTTGCTTTCACTCCAATTTATTATAAATTAAATTTATAAATTTAAGAATTTATAAATTTCTCGTTGGTTGGTTCCACAACCAGACGATTGTTCATATATTGTCAAATTTCTTTCGTCACACATTCTGTGACCTCTTCAGTGACTAGGAATTCTTTTCTTTGTTTTTGTGCCTCTCCTTTGTTCTGTCCTACGCCATCTTGTTTTTGTGTGTGTTGTTTGCGCATGTGTTACATCCCGGTGTCTGTGTGTGTTTATATTTGTTTATTTATTTGTTTATTTACATGTTACTGGTTGGTTGTTTGTTCTATGTGTGTGTGTGTTTTCATTTTGTCCTTAATTGTCCCAAAGCATAACAATATCAGTTTCAACACACGTTTTCAGATAAAGAATCTTGCTAAACAAATTCAGAAACGAAATATATATATATATATACACATACATACATGTGTGCACAGACACACACACACAGATTGGTAATCTGGTACTTAATTCATCTCCCTCTTTTTGCCCAACCTCTCAGTTACTTGACAGAAACAAACAATAAATGTTAACACACACACATATGTATATATATATATATATATATATATATATATATATATAACAACAACAATAAAAGACATTACAAACATTTGTAATGACTAAGAAAATTAAGATGTGTGTGTGTATGTATGTGTGTGTGTGGGAGGGGGAGAAGGATATGAGTCATTTCACTGATATGTGCATGGACCAACATGTCAAACTTTATACTAAACCTTCTCCCAACCCAACAAGACACAATTAACTAACTTCCTTATCTACGTATTATTAAATCGCACTTCAATATATATATATATATACACATATGGAGGCACATGGCTTAGTGGTTAGAGCATTGGCCTTGCAATCGAAAGGTTGTGAGTTCAATTCTCAGACCGGGTGATGTGTTGTTTCCTTGAGCAAGACACTTTATTTCACATTGCTCCAGTTTACTCAGCTGTAGAAATGAGATGATAGGGACTAGGGTCCCTATCATTCCACTGCAAAGTGGTCGTGGAGGTGCCACGGCAAAAAAGCACCCAGCACTCACTGTAAATGAGGTTGGTGTTAGGAAGGGCATCCAGCTGTAGAAATCAAGCCAGTATCAGTTCCCGTCCCACCCTTGCAAGCAGGGAAAAAGCGGACGTAAAATGAAATGATGATGATGACATATATATATACATATCATCATCATCATCATCATCATCACCGTTTTATGTCCATTCTTCCACGCTAGCATGGGTTGTGGGCAATGCCAGGTCAGGTGACCATGTCTTGCTCATACAGAACTGATTTTGGCTATATATATATATATTGTACATTATTCTATGTACTATACATGCACCTTTGATGAGTTGTAGTGCACCTGAGCATTGTACACAATAATTTCATTATTATTATTATTATTATTATTATTATTATTATTATTATTATTATATCTGTATGTGATTGACAGCTGAGAGAAAAGAGTAGTCAATACTGAAGTAGACTTTTAATATTTATTTTATTAAGGCTAAATAGTGAGTCTTGTTACTCTGGAGTTGGGACTGTTTATAATCAGGCAAGATACATATATACATTTCACCCTTTTACGGGATCTTCTGAAAGGATGAAAGTAACGATTCTTTGCGTAAACTTTAATCTGTACATATAATAAATATTTACAAAATATAAACATATAATATATATGTTATATCTATATACTACTAAAACTCTGTAATGTAATACACCCAAAATGGTGCATAATAGGAAAATACTTTGAAAGGAAGTTGCCCCTGAAATGGGAATACAAATGAAATAAAACAAGTTTCGCGTAAATCAGAGCACAGGTTCCCGAGATACGGGGTTTTTCTGGGTACCTTCATAAATAAAGAGAGAGAAAGAGATAGTTGTTGTGAGAGAGTAGATTGAAAAGAAGAGAGAGAGAGAGAGAGAAGGAGACAGAGAAGAAAAATGGAAGAGAGAGAGAGAGCTGGTGGTGTTGTTGAATGAAATTATAACAGGTGACTTCAAAGAATCGAACACTGCATTACTGTATCTAACTAAAATTTGGTGACTGAATATTAAGTCATATGTATCATATAAATTGTGTTAGGACAGGATGTGTGTAGTGTATAGTGAATATTTCCTACTAAATAGGAAGGGTTTCTAAGTTTGCGTGTGTGTGTATATATATATATATATATATATGTGTGTGTGTGTGTGTGTGTGACCAGTGTTTATATGGGCCTTCTAATTTCATTTTACAGTATATACATGTCTGTGTATATTTTAATTATTTAAAAAATTATTTTTAAGTGAATATGATTTTAAGAAATATACTCTTAAGTGAAAGTGACCCAATACTTAAAAAATAAGTCTAGGTATACATGTGGCCATAGAATAAAGGTGGCAAATTGGCAGCATCTTTAGAATGTGGGACAGAATGCTTTGCAGTATTTTTCTGATTCCCTGCTTAGTTCAAATACCCCCATGGTCAACTTTGCTTTTCAACCTTTCAAGGCTGATAAAAAAAAGTATCAATTCTTCTTCTATATTTCTTTCTTGCTTTCTCTTTCTCAATCCTTCTCAGGAAGAAATTTGATGTATTCAGACCGAGAGAGTGTTGGGATCCACCAGGCTTAAAAGGCCCAAGAAACACCATATACAGTGCCCCTACAACTCCAACAGGAGTTACGAGACTATCACATATCACATAGAATACTGCCTCAAAATGTCTCATCCGGCCCATGCCAACATGTAATATGTGGACATGAAAACAATGACAATGATGTTGAGAGGACTCATTGGTTGAGTTAATAACTGACAACCACCCCCAGTGCAGGTACCAGGATAAAATGCACCCAGTACATTCTGTAAAGTTATTAGTGTTAGGAAAGGATTCCAGTCATAGAAAACCATGCAATGAAAAATGCACTCAGTGCACCATATAAGGTGGTAATAAGAAGTACATCAAGCTGTAGAAATCATGTTGAGGACATTTCAGGTGTATCGGGCACTGCAACCTCTCTAGTGTTGGTGACATGATAAAATACACCCAGTTCACTCTGTAAAGTGGTTAGTGTTGGGAAGAGCATCCAACTGTAGAAAACTGTGTCAAATTAAGGGTCTCAAGAACTCTTTAGTTGTGTCAAAAACATGGCAACCTCCCTAGTGCTGGTGCCATGATAAATTGTACCCAATGTGTGTATATATATATATATATGTGTGTGTTACTGTGTGAAGTTGATAGGGTGCTGCACATGAACACTATGGTGATGATGATGTAGGTGTGGGAGTATGTATGTTTATGTGAGAGTATATGTCTATGTATGGGTGTGTATGTGTCTGTATGTGCATGTATATGTATGCGTATATCTATCTGTGTATATATGTGTGTATGTTTGTGGATATGTGTTAGACTATGAAAGACAAACACAGTAGTTAATATCATATTACCAATACTATAGTCTATCCATGGTGGAGACACTTAGCTCTCAATGGCCCAGTCCTCTTAACCGCAAGTAGGTACAACAGGGCGGAATGAATCATCACTATATGTCATAGCTCTATTGTAAAACTGATGAGTATGTTTTCCTGTATTACAGGAACAAGTTTAACTCCTATCGGTGTGGTCTAAATTGAGGCACAAAATGAAACTGGTCAAATTTGGCAGTTAATATATCTGTGGTCTAAATTGAGCCATTGAGTCAATCTGGTCACATCTGTCGGCCTGTGATCAGTTCAGTCAAGCTGGTCACATCTGTTGGTCTGTGGTCAGTTGACTCAAGCTGGTCACATCTGTTGGCCTGTGGCCAGTTGAGTCAAACGGGTCACATGTCAGTCTATGGTCAGTTGAGTCAAGCTGGTCACATCTATCGGTCTGTGGTCAGTTGAGTCAAGCTGGTTACATCTGTCGGTCTGTGGCCAGTTGAGTCAAACTGGTTACATCCGTTACACTGTAGTCAGTTGAGTTAAACTGGTCACATCTGTTGGGTCAAACATATCACATCTATCAATCTGTGGTCAGTTGAGTTAAACTGGTCACATCTGTCGGTCTGTGGTCAGATGAGTCAAGCTGATCAAATCTGTCGGTCTGTGGTCAGTTGATTCAAGCTGATCACATCTGTCGGTCTGTGGTCAGTTAAGTCAAGATGGTCACATCTGTCCATCAATGTTTTATCACCCCTTAATGAATAACTCTAGTTATTGTATACCTTCTTTCCCACCAGTTTTAGAGGTCCTGAAGATACACTTACATGAATACATATACATACACACACAAACATATATATATATATATATATATATATATTTATGATGGGCTTCTGCACTGTTTCTGTCTATCAAATATCATTCACAAGGCATTGGTTGACTATGGCTACAATAGAAGAAACTTGCCCACAGTGCCATACAATGTGACTGAATTCAAAAAGACATGATTGCAAAGTGAACTTCTTAACTACATAGCCATAACTGCATCTATTTTAAATACATTTTTTCTAATATTTTTTTAATGAATTTAACTTGAATTTCACATGTTTGCATGAAAATCAGTTAAAAATAAAGATATTTTAAAAACTGTTAACATCATTACTGGGGAGGCGCAATAACTAAGTCATTCAACGGATTTTTGTCTAAAAGTTCTAAAATTTCAGGCATTATGTAGTTAATGATCCTAAATAAAGAACCCAACTTTTTCATTTTGAAATGGGCCACCATAAAGACATCACAAGCTACACCAAGTCATGATGGCAGGATGTCTTTAGTAATAGAAAACCAACCAATTATACAGGAAGTCATGTGTCTCTTGAGGACTGTTGAAAAAGTGCCCAGCCCACGCTGTAAAGTGGTCATGTAAGTGTCATGACAAAACACACCCAGCAAACACTGTAAATGTGGTTGGCGTAAGGAAGGACATCCAGCTGTAGAAACCAAGCCAAAATCAGCTCTGTGTGAGCGAAACATGGTCCTCCGATGTGATCTCTCCCAAAGGGACAGCCCATTAACCTGAAAAATGGATGTTAAATGATAATGATGATGATGATGATTTTGTTTCCAGTTAACCTTCCCTATTTAATTTTTTTTATTTTAATTTATTGTACTTTTTTAATTTCAATTTTCATATTCATGAATCTCTATATATATTATTTTTTGTTTCTTAACTATATGAAGCACTAGATACTTCCATAGTTTGTCATGGCTTACTAGCTCTATACAAAAGTTTAAATTGATTAAATAAATAAATAAATACCAAAATAAAAATTAAAAAAACAGTTGCGAGGGAGTAGTACTATTAGGAAATCCTCTGACATATTTGTGATATAGTCTCATGCATGAGGTTGTTTCAGTGGGCCTCACAAAACTGACAGCTGTATCACCACAACACACTGACTCATTCATCACAGCTGATCCAAGGTGTCTTGACAAAGACATTTTGTTTATTTGCTAGGCACCTTACCCTCCAAACCTCTCATTGTTCCCAAAAATGAAGATGCAACTGAAAGGTTCCCATCTGAGCTCACCCAATCCAATGTGTCCTTCTTTAAAGTGATTTGAAGCTGACTTAGCTGATGTTTCTAGCGTGTCGAGAAGCCACATAATTCTTTTCCGGAGACCTCTGTGTGTCATACAGGTGAAGAACATTCTACTGGTATTTGAAAATGTCCAACTCATGCCAGCATGAAAGTGGATGTATAATGATAATGATGATGATGATGATGGTGGTGTGGTGGTGACAGTGATAGTTGTGTTGATGCTAGTGGTGGTGGTTGTGTTGGTTGCAATGGTGGTTGTGGTGGTGATAGTTGTGTTGATGGTAGTGGTGGTGGTGGTTGCAGTGGTGATGGTGAAGGTGGTAGTTGTGTTGATGGTAGTGGTGGTGGTTGTGTTGGTTGCAATGGTGGTTGTGGTGGTGATGGTGGAGGTAACAGTGGTGGTGGTGGTGAAGGTGAAAGTTGTGTTGATGCTAGTGTTGGTGGTTGCAGTGGTGATGGTGAAGGTGGTAGTTGTGGTGGTTGCAGTGGTGATGGTGGTGATGGTGAAGGTGGTAGTTGTGTTGATGAAGGTGATGGTTGTGTTGATGATGATGGTGGTGGTAATGGAGGTGTTGATGGTGAAGGTGGTGGTATATTAAATTCCCACTGAAACCTAACATTAATATGTTCTCTCCATCTCTATCATAGTGTTTGACGTTTCCTTCATTAATTAATTTTAATTACACATAATTATTAATCTGAAGATTTGTTAGTCCTGAAAGATTATTAAAGTAAACACTAACACAAACAAAATATTCGATTCATTAGTAATTAACAGTTCATTATTAATTAACAACTAAGGGCAGTGGATTGGCTGTATCAGTAGAGCATCAGACACTTTACTTTGTGGCACATAGTTGTGTCCCTTTATATACTGAGTTCAAATATCACGAAGGTTAGCTTTGTCTTTCATCCTTAAGGGGTCAATAAAATCAAGTAGCAGTAACACACTGGTGCTGATTTAATTGACTTTCCCCTCCCAACAAAATTGTTGGCCTTGTGCCTAAATCAGAAACCATTATTATTGGCAGTATTGGTAGAGGGTCGGATGCCATGTTTTTCAGCATAGTTACGTCCCTTTACGATCTGAGTTCAAATCCCGCCGAGGTTGACTTTGCCTTTCCTCCTTACGGGGTCGATAAAATAAAGTACCAGTAATGCACTGGGTAATTGTTGGCCTTGTGCCTAAAGTAGAAACAATTATTATTTAACAACTAATCTTGAGAATCTAAGTCTTTATTAAACTATGATATACTTTATTAAATCAAAATATTATATATTCAGTTTCAGTTGTACATATTTACAAACATGAAGAGAAAAAAGGTGGGAGAGAAACAAAAAAAAGGAGAGGGAGGGGGCAAACTCTGCACACTTGGCTGGGTGGTACATCTCAGCTGAACCCTGTGGACAAGATGATGACAACATTGCTGTATCAGACATTTCACTTCATGAAGCTTATGATTTTGTGAAGGAAAATGACAGTCCAGGAAGTGAGGATACTAATGAGATCTCCAAGGCAACTGATATAAAACAGAAACAATCAGTCAAAGCCTGTTGTTTGATTATCTTTCGTTCCTCTGTATCACTGGTGGCAGTGTCTGGGTTTGTCACTGAAGGGATGATGGTGTCACCAGAGAACATGGTGCATCATGTCATGCCCTAGTTTTCTTTATTGAATAAACATAACATGTGTAAGGATCAGAAGCAACTGACGTGAAACTTAGCTGATACTGATGACAAGATGGAAGTTTCTGGATTGTGCTGAATAAAATATCATAATGGATGTCGGGATCTTCATCAGTAAATTGTAAAAAGCAACCCCCTGCTCTCAAAATTCGTAAAGACTCCTTTAACAAAGAAACAAACCTTTTCATTCTCCTTTCTTTGACCTCATCCTTTAAAAGACTGTCCATTGTTCCTTTATCAATAACTACATCAAACACATCATCCTTGTATGGCAACAGACAGGCATCAGCAACTATACAATCAGAACCGGAAGTCATGTGACCCTTTGAAACAAATGCATGGAGTTTCCTCTGGTGCTCTACAACACTTGCTATGTAGTCTAAACTGTGAACAAAGATTGGCTGCTGGCATTTTTGAATAAGTTTTTGAGAAACAGAAGACATTCCACAACCTAAGTCCAATAGAGTAGTTCCTTGGACAAGACCAAGTTGATCTAATACAGTGTTGGAAACCATTTCTGAATTCAGCAACCAATCGAATTCATTATTATCTTTTAAATTCTTTTTATAGTGAGATTTCCAATATTCCAGTTTACTTAATGCTTCACCTGAAATAAATAAAAACAAACTATTTAGAAAGCAGAGAATCCATGAATAATTGGAGCAGCTGGTTAGATAAAAAGTGATATTAAGAAAAATATAGTAACTATCCAATCCACTCCTGTTGGAGGAACCCCTCCCTGGTTGACAACCACTTTTCTGTTTGGTCTTGGTCTTGTCAGGGGTGTAGTCATACTTACCACACCTGGCCAATTGCAGGTGGTGAGGTTATTGAACCCATAGTTGGGGTGGATGGTCATTGACTCTGAAGAGTTCATCTACCCTTTTAACAGTTTTTGCTTTTTGTACTGCTAGGGATCTACTTACCATCCTACAAGATAAGGGTCTGGTGGGGGAGCTGGTTAGTCACTGACCAATCAACCATGAAGCAGTTGTACTGGGTTACATAGTATCAGTAGCAGGCAAAAGCCTAATCTGACCTGATCAGACTAGACCAGAGTCAGTTGGGTTAGCGCCGGTTTTAGTCGCTGACCACTTGACCATGAAGCAGGTTGTACTGGGTTCATGGTACCAGTAGCTGGCAGATGCCTGACCTGACCTAACCAGACCAGAGTTAGATGGAGGAATCAGTTTAGTTGTTGACCACTTGACTATGAAGCAGGTTATACTGGGTTACATGGTGCCAGTAGCAGGCAGAAGCCTGACCTGTCCTGACCAGGGTTTGGTGAGGGAGTTAGTTAGTCACCGACCAACAACCATGAAAGTTACATGGTATCAGTAGCAGACAAAAGCCACACAAAGCATCAAAACTGTACGAACAATCCAAAAAATAACACCGTTAGGGATATAGAGAGATTTGGTGGTGGTGGTGTGTCAGAGGGAGAGGTGATGGTGGTGGGAGGCAAAGAAGTGATGTTGAATGGATGAGATACACAACAAACTAGATAACAACACACTATGTTAGTGCTACTGGTAATCTTACTTATATATCAAAGTGAACAAAATATAAGTCTAACTTACTTTTAGAAGTTTACTACACAATGTATATATGGAAAAATATAACATGATCCACATGACAGATGCAATGTGTCCAAACAGGGAAGAGCCAAACTCCCACTGTCATCGCCTCCACCTCTCTGTAGTGTAAGCAAATGGAGTCCCACGTGCTGGACGCCCCACAGCCTCGGCGGACAGAATGGAGAAGGCGTTTCCCCAGAGAATAGTAAGGGAGATGCGCTGGAAGAGCCATTCCATAGCCGACATCCTACACAAGACACTTTCAATTCAGTAACACAATTTACACAGTAAACCTTCTGCATACTCCACAGAAGGACTAAACAAACTATGGACTGTATGGCTCAAATTTAATAGATTATGAACTAATGATTATAGCCTATAATGTGCATATACTTATCTGCAACTAATATCATTACAGGTTCTTTTTCTTTTTGTTCTTTTTTCGGTAGGCTTGCTTGGAAATTTCAAGGGAGGCAACTCTTAAGTAAATTAACATGCCAGAAGAGATTCAATACAATTACTATCAACTTTATAAAACTTGTAACATTCTCTCTTTCTCTCTGGGTTGGGTTATTTCTGTTCATAAACCCAACAAAGCGATTAGTCACGATGATGTGACTTTCATTACTCTCAAAACCTACAATCCTGTGCCAACCACTATCTTCATCAAACTGTTCAAAATTTATTTCTCTCCCCTCACCCCCACCACCATTCTCTTTCTCAATACATGCTAACACTTATTGCGTATCCTAATTGACAAGATTAACTTCTTTCAGTACCAACTATCTCTCCCACGTCCTGTGTGTGTTTGTTGTGAGAGTATACAGATGTGCGTATATAAATGTCTGCTTATCTGGCCATTCAGTGTATCTATCATCAGGTAAATTATGTAAAGCTACTAACGGTTTCAACAGAACGTGCGTGTGTGTGTGTGTATATATATATATATGTCAAGACATTAAGTCAGGGATTCTTTTTTGATTCTTATTCTCACCGCATAACAATAGGGAGGGGGGGGGGGTAATTGTAGCAGAGTTGAAGAGTTCGTTGAAAAATTCATTACAGTAACGCACTGGAGTCTATTTAATCGAACCCCTCCACACACACACACACACTTCCCTTCAAATTGCTGGCCTTGTGCTAAAATTAGAAACAATTATTTTATATACCTTCAGGTCAAAGTTGTTTCCCCTTTTTAAAAAATGGTTATTTCCTCTCCCCCTTCCACACTTCTGTTGGGAATTGCGAGGTTACAAGTTCGATTCTTGGACCGTGCAATGCGTTATGTCTTTGAGCAAGATACTTTATTTCACGCTGCTCTTTCTGCCAGGAGTTGCGATCGGTAGATAGAATCAGCAATGGAAAGAACCAATGGAAACATTGTTTCCTTGGTCCAATTTGAACAAGTTCCATTCCACTCAGTAAGCTAATGAGGTCTGGGATCTTGTCGATTGAGTCTAATATGCTAAGACTGTTTATTAAAACATTTTACCTGAGCCAGGTACACAATAATTGTCATTGTTATTATTATATAAATATAATTTTTAAAATAAACAAATCAATAAAAATTAATCAGAAAAAAGAGAAAAAATGATGAAAATACATGCACACCTTTAGAGAAAAATACCGACATTGTCTGTTATAACAAGGATTATTGGTGTTTCTTTCTAAAGGTGAAACATGAAGGTCCTTGGTGTTTGGACTTGGAATTCTACGTGGAATTAAGCCTGTATATCCCCCCCCCCTCTCTCTCTCTCTCTTTTCTTTTTCTTATCTTTCTGTTTCTTTTTATTGAATTATTCCTTTTGTAAATCATAACAATTTATACAACGCTATTTTTGCTTGTTAAATAACTTATTTTGATGTGTCCTGTGTGTGTGTGTGTAAAAATGTAACTGCAAAATTTTATTACAAAAACATGCATTATTAAAAAAAAATATGAAGGAACAAATTCAGTGGTGATAGTAGTGGGGCAGTGCAATAAATCATTATGTCGAGTTGGCAGAGTCGATAGAATATTGGATAGAATGCTTTGTGGATTCATTCCTGCTCTCTGAGTTCAAATCCCGCTTAGATCAATTTTGCCTTTCGTCCTTTCGAGGTCGATAAAAAAAAGTATTAGTCTAGTACTGTTGTCGATTCTTCCTCTATATCTCTTTCTCACTTTCTACCCTTCTCTGGAAGAAATCTGCCGCGTTCAGACCTGAAGGACTCTGCCAGGCTTAAAATGCCCAAGAAATGCAATATGTCAACATCGCACCCCTACGACTCTAACGGGAGTTACGGGCCCACGTCTATTAACTTATCGACATTTCACTTAAACCACATGAAACTATGTAGATATATTTAAGCTGTGTCTATGATATTGTAGTTTAAATGTGTCGTTTTAATTTTGTTAATTGATTAACTGATACTTAATTTAAATTCCCTGAAGTTAATTATTGTAATAGAAGTAAGGAACGTCTAAAGATTAGTGTCGTAAAACAAAACAACGTTTTACTGTTTATGTTTTGAAGAAATAAGTTCACAACAGAAATTTACTTTCAGTTTCCCTTATATTATCAGCATATTTGTTTCGGGAAAAAATGTTAAATTTGCTATTATGTAATTACATGTACATCGTTTATTTCGATATAATATATTTTACCCGACCCCCTCCGTAAAATCAGAATGACGATAGCCCGTCTGGGAAGAGGAGCCCCGCGAGGTAGGGTGCCTTTTGCAGCGGATGCTACTGGCCATTGTCCGCGGAAATGCCTTTGCCATTTTGTCCGCGAAGCACAGCCAAAACACCACTCTGGCTTAGGTGTAGAGTCTGTCACCCGCACTCCTTCCTTCTTTCTTTCGTTGCTTAATAATCCTAACCCTTTCCCTATCAACATCAAATAAATTAGCGTGATATAGAAGATCATTTTATCCATATGAAAAATTTTTTTTAGAAAATCGAAATGTAAACTGTTAAAAAAAAAAAAGCGCACCTTTTAGATAGTTACAAAAATACTTTCAACGTGTGTTGGACTTCCGTCGGTTCCGACAGTGAGTGTTCCAGTCGTTTGACAAATTAAACAGCCTACACATGAAATTAATATGCAAGTGGCTGAGCATTCCGTAGACACGTGCAACCGTAACGTAGTTTTCAGCTAAGTGGACTGGAGCAATAAGAAATAAAATATCTTTGCTAAAGGACACAACATGTAGCCGAGAAACGAACCCATGACCGTACAGTTGTGGGCCGAAACCCCCCAGACCAGCAAGTCACGCGCCTTCACGTAGATAGTATCTACAGTAGCAGTTCCCAACCTTTTTACCCATGGACCTTCTCACCCTCGCTACAATTACTACCCTCCTACATAGTTATCCAGTGAGAATAACAATCAAAAGACAAATGTTTACACTAAGTGAAGAATGGATACACAATAGTGTGTTTTAACAAAGTAATTGACATTCTGAATTTTGCTCACCGACCGACTCCCCACCCTCTCCTACGACTTTTATGGACCCCTAGTTGAGAACAGCTGATGTGAAAATGTACGAAGTTTGGACTTATTTCAGTTCGCTGACCACGACGTTTTTGCCACTGCTGATGGGCTCGTCTGACTCACGTATCAGGTCATGTTGTGGAAGGTGTTTGGCTATTCCAGTGCCTCAGCCTCGCTATCACTCGCAGTAATGCCGTGGGTGTCTTGGCTTGCCTCAAAGATTTCTATTGCAGTATGTAATTAAGTGTACATGCCTTCTTATGATTTTATTTTCATTCTCTTCTTTTCTTTATTAATTTCTAGCAATTTGTTTCTTTTGTAAATCATATTTATTATATAAATTGTTTATATGTACATAAAACCAGATTTGCGTAAAAAAATAAAAACGGCAGATATAAGTGTATATGTACCTACATTGTCAACGTGCAAAAGAGATATGAACTTATAGCTAGTATTATTCACAATAATGTAGGGAACCCTCAGGGATTAAGCGTCCGTCAATTTCTTTTGCTGTAGTTGGGTGAAAGTTTAAAGTACCAAAGATGGGTTCAAAAATACCCGAAAGTCTACGTACCCGGTCATAAGTTAGAGCTTTGTTATTCCTAAGAAATAAAAATATATATATTCTTAATAACAAAACTAATATTATTAAAACTAAGGGCACGAACGTCTGGTTGCTTTACAAAGTTTTGCACACCTCGATCAGAATCAGAATTTCATTTTGTAACTTCGCAATTACATGTTGAAATATGTAATAGCATTAAGCAGAAATGAATAAATAAAGAATATTTGGTAAAGAATAGCTTTACCAAACATTTTCTTTTTCCGCTATAATTCAGTTGTCTATTTTATCTTAAATACCTTTACACACGTTGACACGTACTTACGAAAGTTCTGTTGTCTTTTGCCTATATTTTCATTATCTCATCTTATACGCGAAATGATTCTATATATTTTTTTTTTCAACCCAATTGTTGTTGACAGATGCCAGATACTACACACAGACCGCCGCAGAGAAATACAGCTGTTTTATTATAAATAAACCCAGCTTCGATACCTACGATGATTTCATGCCAGTTCTTTAGAATACATTTCGATTACTGGTCATGTTAAAAAGACGAAAGTCAGTCAAGGAAATAAGCAACCAAAGACGGCTTCCCGGGGAAGCCTGGAGGAAGGCCGCACCAACATGGGCAGTCGACTTCGGTGTAAACTGAAAATCAAGATAATTCACATAAAAAATTCCAAGGTTGTGAGAGAATTTTCGCCAGGTAAGTGGAAAATACTGATAAATCTATTGTAAAAGTAAATATTCGTTTATTATTTTACTGGTTTCATTTATTGGACTGCGGCTATGCTGGGGTGGCGTCGACCAAGTTTTTATTTCAGCCAGGTACTTATTTTTAGCGATCCGCGAAGTTACGGGGCATAAAAGAGCACAATATAAATAACACCGTCTTTTTTTTCAGACTAATGTAAACAAACACACACACAGACACATATTCTTTTACTAGTTTCAGTTATTGGACTGCGGTCATACTCGAGCACCCGCTCCGAAAGTTTAGTTGACAATATCAACACCGGTGGTCATTTCTTTCCGGTACTTGTTTTTTTTTATCGATTTCTATTTGTCGGCCCACCAAATTATAGGACGTAACGGAACAATATAAACATGGTTTTTTTTTTGACCAATGTAAACATACCCGTAGACACCGACATGTACACACACACACACACACACACACACACACACACATATATATATATATTGTTATACTTGGGGAGGGTCATATTGTAATAATATTGCCAGAAATAATAACAAAACACACTCAGTTTGGTTTGGGTTGGTTTTCGCTTCTGTATCTTGTATATCTCCATAGTTAATTTATCTGGCAATCAATGTTTATCATTGATTGACCAACGGTTAAAAATATATATAAATATATATATATATATAGTCTATCAAAGTTCTTTCGTTACACATCTGCGACATCATCAGTGGTATTAGTATGTTTCCTCCCGTTATATTGTAATGCCTACGCCAAAAATAGAATAGGACAGAACAAAGGAGAGGTACAAAATAAATTAGTCACTGAGGAGTCACAGAATGTGTGACAAAAGAGCTTTGACAATAAACAAATAAACAATCATCCGGTTATTAAACTAACCAACTGGAAGTTTATAATAAATTGAAGTGAAAACCAACAAGTGCATGTGCTTTTATTGGCAGCATGACCATCCCAAAGTATAACAATGTTTCAATACACGTTTTCAGATAAGAAATCTTGCAAAACAAATACAAAAACGAAGTATATATATAAAATACACACAAAAACATTACATATCTATGTGAGCAAGACATGGTCACCTGACCTGGCATTGCCCACAACAGGACAACCCGTCTAACCCATGATAGCGTGGAAGAATGGACGTAAAACGGTGATGATGATATATCGGTGAAGTTGGCACCCTTAACTCGCGGTTGGTGCGGATGCATTCATGTATATGTGTGTGTCCGCATGTATCTGTGTGTTTCTAAATATATTGTTAATAACTCCCTCTGGTCGAGCAATCTTTGAAGTGTGGGGACTGCTGGAAAGCTTCCATTACTCATACTTCTGGCCTCCTTCACCACCTCTTCTACGGCTTCGATATAAATACCCCCTCCGCCTCCGTGGTATTTTCTTCGGGGTTATAAGAGGCTTAGCTCTGTTTCTCGACCGTTATATCGCGTGACTATCTCCCCCTCCGCTTTTTGGGATTCTTTCTCACGTCGTATAGACGCGTTCTTGAGACTAGTAAAATGAGGTATCCTCTTGATAAGTCGGCAGACCTCGCAAGGACTCTATATCTTTATGATGTATTGTTTTTGTTTATGCCACGAAACTACGTAGTCGAGGAATCTAGGAGCAGTTTAGGTATGATACATTTTATTACTAATTATATCTAAATGTTTCTTCTCCCTTCATAATGTATATTTAACTCTGATACTGGTTCAGTCTAGTTCAACCGGATTGGTCTGTCCCAGTCATTCATTGAGCAACATCGGTGAAGTTGGCACCCTTAACTCGCGGTTGGTGCGGATGCATTCATGTATATGTGTGTGTCCGCATGTATCTGTGTGTTTCTAAATATATTATATATATATGTATATATTTCTATATGTGTGAATGTACATTGTGTAGAGCAGGCATGTCAAACATGCGGCTCTTTACAAGCACACCTACACACCTTTGGCCTACACAAAGGTTTTTACAGCGCAAGCATGTTTTATCTTTGTAATATAAAATATAAAAAATTAGTTGTAATGTGCCTAATTAGTTGTCATGTGTGGCCCTCAGACAACACATGTGACCCATGTGGTCCTCGGGGGACCCTCAGTTTGACATGCCTGGTGTAGAGTATAATATTATATTGAGTGAGCAACATCAGCTATGTGTTTGTGTGTATGTATATATACAAATATATACACACACACACACATATATATATATGTATCATCATCACCACAGTTTAACATCCATTTTGTATGCTTACATGGCTTAGGTGAGTTGTGCTGATGTTGTGAGACAGGTCAGATTAGCTGACTGTGTCTGACTTACACAGAGCTGTGCCTCACATTGTTTCTATGGCTGGATGCCCATCTAACACCAACCACAGTTTGGAATGGATGCTTTTTATCGAGGCACCAAAACGACCAACTGACAAGTTAGACTGGGTACTTTTTCATCGTATCACCAGCATGACCACCCTGCAGGGTGTACCAGGTGCTTTTTGTCCTGTCACCAATACGACCACTTTACAGGGAGTATATATATATATATATATGGAGGCCCTCTGTCATTTGTGATTGTGAGCCAAACACCCTAACCACTAAGCCATGCACCTTCACACACTCACACAGACACACATATATATATATATATATGTAGCTCCCTCACCCCTCTAGATGGTGGTGCCACAGTACACTCTGGAAAGTGGTTAGTGTGAGGAAGGGCATCCAGTTGTAGAAACCAAGCCAAAACTGGAATGTACATAAATGAGATAATGGTCCCAACTGGTCTAGGACAGTAGCTTCAATTAAATACTCGCTATGTCTGTAATGATCCATCCAACCCATGAAAGTATGGAATAACAGGCTTAAAATGTTGCTGATGATGATGATGAAAATGATACTGATGATGCTGATGCTGATAGTGTTGATGATGATGATGCTGATGATAGTGTCGATGATACAATATACCATGGCAGAAACCCAATTATGTAAGGAAATGAGTACATTATATCATTACAATGGTATCTTACTGGAGATGACGAAAATAGCAGCTTAGCTGGAGTTTAGTAACTTATCTAACAGATACTACTGTCAAACCCTGACATGACTGGAATATACAATGATGGAACTTCTAAGACCAGGGCCAGCACCTGGGTATTTAGGACCCTTGGCTAGCTACAATGTGTTCCTGAGTATTTAGTGCTCTAGGCTAGCTCTACTATGTGTGAGTTGGTATTTAGTGCCCTAGGCTAGCTCTATTGTGTGTGCCTGGGTATTTAAGACCCTAGGTTAGCTCTACCTTGTGTGTCTGGGTATTTAGTGCCCTAGGCTAGCTCTACAATGTGTTCTTGAGTATTTAAGAGCTTATGCTAGCTCTGTATTGTACCTAAATCAGAAAGCATTTACACCCCCAACCACCACCTCCCAGACCCACTGATACACCTCTCCTGTCCAACCCATGCATCCAAGCATGGAAAACTGGGCACACTTCACATCTCTCCCACAGTGTTATCACGACAAAAAGCAAAAAGCACCCAGTCTACCGTGAAGGTATTTGTGCTGGTACCATAAGGAAAAAAGCACCCCGTCCACCCAGTAAGATGGTCGTTTTGGTGCCATGGTAAAAAGCACCCAGTCCACACTGAAATGTGGTTAGCATTAGGAAGGACATCCAACTTTAGAAACCAAGCCAGAAACAGTTGTGTATGAACAAGGCCTGAATTGCCTCACAACATGACAACCCATGCAAGCATGGAGAATAGATGTTAAACGGTGATGATGATGATGAATAATCATAAAGCTATTCAAACATCTATAAAATCTGTTAAATTCATTTTACATTTATCATGTATTTCTTGGTCTCAAAATATTCATTGAACTATTTGTGACCTGGTCATAGTTCCACTTCCACTAAAGTTAACAGTTTTTGTTAACTGAAATGACTCTTCAACAGTGTTAATTGTTTCAGTGTCAACAGATACACATGGTCTCAGATCAAGTCACTTGCCAGATATGTACAACTGTGGCTAAAATGAAACTAAAATAATTACTGAATGTTAGTCATTTTAGCTACAGTTGTACATGTCTGGCAAGTGACTTGATCTGAGATTGTGTGTTGAAACTAAAATAATTACTGAATGTTAATCATTATAGCTACAGTTGTACATGTCTGGCAAGTGACTTGATCTGAGATTGTGTGTTGAAACTAAAATAATTACTGAATGTTAATCATTATAGCTACAGTTGTACATGTCTGGCAAGTGACTTGATCTGATTGTGTGTTGAAACTAAAATAATTACTGAATGTTAATCATTATAGCTACAGTTGTACATGTCTGGCAAGTGACTTGATCTGAGATTGTGTGTTGAAACTAAAATAATTACTGAATGTTAATCATAATAGCTACAGTTGTACATGTCTGGCAAGTGACTTGATCTGAGATTGTGTGTTGAAACTAAAATAATTACTGAATGTTAATCATTATAGCTACAGTTGTACATGTCTGGCAAGTGACTTGATCTGATTGTGTGTTGAAACTAAAATAATTACTGAATGTTAATCATTATAGCTACAGTTGTACATGTCTGGCAAGTGACTTGATCTGATTGTGTGTTGAAACTAAAATAATTACTGAATGTTAATCATTATAGCTACAGTTGTACATGTCTGGCAAGTGACTTGATCTGAGATTGTGTGTTGAAACTAAAATAATTACTGAATGTTAATCATTATAGCTACAGTTGTACATGTCTGGCAAGTGACTTGATCTGATTGTGTGTTGAAACTAAAATAATTACTGAATGTTAATCATCATAGCTCAGTTGTACATGTCTGGCAAGTGACTTGATCTGAGATTGTGTGTTGAAACTAAAATAATTACTGAATGTTAATCATTATAGCTACAGTTGTACATGTCTGGCAAGTGACTTGATCTGAGATTGTGTGTTGAAACTAAAATAATTACTGAATGTTAATCATTATAGCTACAGTTGTACATGTCTGGCAAGTGACTTGATCTGATTGTGTGTTGAAACTAAAATAATTACTGAATGTTAATCATTATAGCTACAGTTGTACATGTCTGGCAAGTGACTTGATCTGAGATTGTGTTGAAACTAAAATAATTACTGAATGTTAATCATTATAGCTACAGTTGTACATGTCTGGCAAGTGACTTGATCTGATTGTGTGTTGAAACTAAAATAATTACTGAATGTTAATCATTATAGCTACAGTTGTACATGTCTGGCAAGTGACTTGATCTGATTGTGTGTTGAAACTAAAATAATTACTGAATGTTAATCATTATAGCTACAGTTGTACATGTCTGGCAAGTGACTTGATCTGATTGTGTGTTGAAACTAAAATAATTACTGAATGTTAATCATTATAGCTACAGTTGTACATGTCTGGCAAGTGACTTGATCTGATTGTGTGTTGAAACTAAAATAATTACTGAATGTTAATCATTATAGCTACAGTTGTACATGTCTGGCAAGTGACTTGATCTGAGATTGTGTGTTGAAACTAAAATAATTACTGAATGTTAATCATTATAGCTACAGTTGTACATGTCTGGCAAGTGACTTGATCTGAGATTGTGTGTTGAAACTAAAATAATTACTGAATGTTAATCATTATAGCTACAGTTGTACATGTCTGGCAAGTGACTTGATCTGAGATTGTGTGTTGAAACTAAAATAATTACTGAATGTTAATCATTATAGCTACAGTTGTACATGTCTGGCAAGTGACTTGATCTGAGATTGTGTGTTGAAACTAAAATAATTACTGAATGTTAATCATTATAGCTACAGTTGTACATGTCTGGCAAGTGACTTGATCTGAGATTGTGTGTTGAAACTAAAATAATTACTGAATGTTAATCATTTTAGCTACAGTTGTACATGTCTGGCAAGTGACTTGATCTGAGATTGTGTGTTGAAACTAAAATAATTACTGAATGTTAATTATTTTAGCTACAGTTGTACATGTCTGGCAAGTGACTTGATCTGAGATTGTGTGTTGAAACTAAAATAATTACTGAATGTTAGTCAACACACAATCTCTGACCAAGTCACTTGCCAGACATGTACAGCTGTGGCTAAAATGACTCTTCCAACAATGTAATTATTTTAGTTTCAACACTGTCTCATATCAAGTTACTTGCCAGACTATACAACTGTGGCTAAAATGATTCTTCCACAATTTAATTGCTTTAGTTTCAACACAGTCTCAGATCAAGTCACTTGACAGGCAGGTACAACTGTGGCTAAAATGTGTCTGCTTTAGTTTCAATACCGGATCTCAGGTCAGGTGCAACCCCAAAATTAAATGTCTTCTATTTATATACAAACAACAATTAACCCTTTAGCATTTAAACTGGCTGTATCCAGCCAGAATTCTCTCACCTCTTTCTGTTCAAATCGGCAATAACCGGCTGCTCATACTTATGTTAAAGTATTGTTCTCAAAATAAATATCAAAATCTCATAGGTTCGATATTATGTGAGGTAAAGCCTTTACCACAAGAATACAATATTAAATATGGAGTAATGCAAACGCTAAAGGGTTAATGGGCCATCTTTGAGTATAGAAGGTGGAGGGGGAATACTTTCATTTTATCAAACTTTAGTTGTTATCAGCTTGTGTGGTGATATCAGTCATCATCATCATCACTGTTTAACGTCTATTTTTCATGCTAGCATGTATCTCACTATTCATAAACAATGTTTTGTAATTGTTTATTTATTTCATGATACCATGGATTTGGTAATGTAAAATTGTAAAATGTTGTTTCTTAGTTTTTGTATTGTGTTATATTTCATACAGAGATTTAATGTAGTTCTTTTATATAATGTAATATGTATGCCATTGAGGCTCCATGGAGGACACTTGTGGATCTTACTTGCTCTCATGCTCCTTCACAGTTGATTAATTCATATGGCATGCTGCTTTCAATGAGCTCATTCAGAGTGTCTCAGACACAGACAGCTTTCCATCACAGCTGGAACCGGCAGGGCTAGACCAAGAGGATAGTAAAGAGCCAGACAACATCAGAATCTTTTTGTTTCAAGGTCGTAAGCCCCTCATCTTGGATGCAACCAACAGTGAGACTTTCTCAAGTGATGACCTGGTGGAATCAGAGTCAGATCCAGGCTGTGTTGCCTAGCAGGCTGAAGATCTCAAGCTGACAAAGTACCAGCTGCTCTCTTATAGGTTTATCATTAAACCCATTGGGGTAAAAACAGCTAGTATTCTGAGGTCTCCCAAACCATCTCCCTACTTACTACAATCAGGATGAAGATGGCCATATGCAAGAATGGACCATATGGGGTGCACTGGTATCTTGTTGAATCCATAGCAGTGGAAACATCTAGTATCCTGGGTCTGCCATACCATCTCCCTACTTACTGCAAACATAGCCATTCACAAGAACACGCTCTGCAAGTTGGACTGGCTCTTTCAAAAACTATCCCTCACAATCCTCTGGAGTAACACATTTGTTATTCTGTCCACAGGGCCATGAAGTGACAGCTATCTGATGTCTTATAAAGGATATAACAATCTAGATTAGATATATATTTAGCCTTGTCCTCCTTTCTGTAGCTTAGTTTACAGAATGAAATGAAAAGAAAGAAATATAGTAATATCTTTGTATTTTTAGTATTCGTTAACTTTAATAACTGCATTGTAGCTGCCTGTCAATCAATCTAATTAACTATATCTATATCTACTAGCCCCGCACCCTGTCTCTCGTTTTTAGTGTTATTTAAACTTAGTTTCTCATTTTTAACAGTATAATAGTTTTGTTTTTTTTTGCAGTTATCATGGTGTTGTTGTGATGTTTTTGTTTTGTTTTTTTTACCTCAAGAGATTTCTTACTCCAACAGCTCCATATTTTATCAAGTCTCTGAAGATATATGAGGGATGCGAGATTAAGTGTTAAAGGTAAATCAATTGAATAAATGCTTAGATTATAATATATAAACATCTCTCTCTATATTAAAATGGTGCTTAAGCGAAATTTTTGTCATTTTCTTATTATATAATTTTTCTGTTGAAACAAATAAAAAGTCTTAAATTTCATCATACTCGTCTATTATATATATATGTATATATATAGGCATACGACAAGACGGGCGGTCTCAAAAGTGAAACTAAAATTAGTTTCACTTTTGAGACCGCCCGTCTTGACGCATGCCATATATATATATATATATATATATAGATATATATATATATAGATATAGATATATATATATATATATATATATATATATATATATATATATATATATATATATATATATATATATATATATATATATATATATATATATATATATATATATATATATATATAGAAGTGGTTACACAACAGTTAGTTCACCATACCGAGAACAATTGTTTCACCTTAGCGGATCCTCAGCTCGTAATGGACATGGTTATACTGAACAGGAAGGACACACACACATACATATATATATATATATATATATATATATATATATATGAGAGAGAGAGAGAGTTCGTATCTAGTGAATACGAAAATTCCACATCAATGAGGAAAAATAAACTATGGTAATAGAAAAAAATATATAAACAAATAAATGTTCAACATCAACAAAGATGAAATGTGAGAATTGTATCAGTCATCACGAAGGAGGAAGAGGCCATTCACACGAAGTTATATATAATATATGATGTAACTAACCAACTTAGAAACATTAGACGTATCCGACAGATTATAATATATCCTATTTTTCGGTGCACAAGACGTCCTGTATACCGAAGGAACGAATATGATAGTGGTTTCTGATGTAGGCACAAGGCCAGCAATTGTTGGTGGGGAGTCGATTATATCAACACCAGTACTTGACTGGTACTTTAATTTATCGACCCAGGAGGGATGAAATGCAAAATTGGTCTCGGTGGAGTTGAAACTAGGAAGGTAACCGACTGCTTCCTTATCGTGCCGGTCTGTCAAGAGCTCTGTTGTCCTCGGTCTCCGGACTGTCATTTCCTCTGCAAAATCGGAAGGAGTGCATCCTTCTTGAGAAAAAAACCTGTAAGGTGGAATGGCTGATGCAGCGGATGTTACTGGCTTTTCTCCGCAACACTGTTTCGCTATCTTGCCTGTGAGACGCAGTGTGTCGAGTGTATCACTCCCTGCCCTCTTTTCATTATTTAACCCCACCTCCTTTTTTCTCTCTCTCTCCCTCTTTATCAACCGAATCCTTTTTAAATACTTTCATTATTGTATACTTCTGTTAGCTAATCAAACTTGTGATTACCAACAAATTCAAGAAAAGAATTAGAATGCGTGGTGTAGAGGGCGTCTACGTAGTCACTATCTTAAAAATAAAATAAAAGGATACGTTGGACAATGTAATCTCTGGCATACAAACATACGGTATGGTCATAGTTGGAACCTGTACGACGAAGGTTGACTTGGGGGTAAGAAAAAGCAACAACAAAAAGATATTTTAAAATGAATCTGGGTTAATAGGCCATGCTGCGCAGTTTTAAACAAATAAGGTAATTAGCTAAACTCTAAGTAACAAAATTAGCAGAATAGTCTAGTTTCGTGGTTTTATCGGGAGATAAAAGGGGAGAGGCCATAACCTTTCATTTTCTCAGGGTTTCCGTAACGGGTCCATGACCCCCCCCCCCCCCCCTCCCCGGACAAACATCCCACACAGTAGAAAAAAAATAATACAGAATTTAAATATTCTTTATCGTGTAAGTTACGTTTAATGTTAGCTATTAAGAACTATAAATAGATTTTGTTTTATCTGTTATTGTTCTTTTCTTTTTACTATGTCTGATAGGAGTGGAGTGAGGATTTTGTTCGGTGAAGTTTTTGTCTGTACCCCTCAGAAATTGATGTGAGGGTAGAAGGAAAGTATCCTCAAAGCGGACACCTGACTTGAGTGGAGTCCGCTAATGGTACCCAGGGGCTAAATCAAAGACTCAAAAAGGCCTTTACATCCTGGAGGAGGGGCACAACGGGTCAACAGTCAGCTGGTGTCCACCAATTATAATTCTATTCTGCAAGGCTGCTATTTTTTTCTTTTCATCGAAATGAATACACATATGATAGTATATGGGATATGTTTCTAGTAAGTACTTTTCGCTACCGGTTCGACTTACTGAGGTGTCAGGTAATGTCCGTGGGGGTGCCTGGTTGTTTCGCCATCACCCGTGGTAATGCTGCGAGCGTATTGACTTGCCTCGGTGTTTAGTTAACCTTTATGATGTGGTGTGCGGTCGATTGTCGCACTTGGTGGATTGATGGTTTTTGTCCCTCCACCTTTTATTTTCGTTTTTTTCTCTCTCTTTTATGCGTTTATATTTGTGTTTATCAACGACATTATATTTATAATTGTTTCTACTTTTTGGCACAAGGCCAGCAATTACTGGTACTTTATTTTATCGACCCCATAAGGATGAAAGGCAAAGTTAACCTCGGCGGGATTTGAACTCAGATCATAAAGGGACATAACTATGCTAGAAAGCATGGCGTCTGACCCTCTATATTTATAATGTTCTTCTGAACAATGTTATTTTACGCATTTATGTTATTTATACAACGGTGAATAAAAAATGTTCCTTAATTCCGTAACATCTCCTTATGTTATATTCTTTTCGTACGGCAATATTATACAGACATATTAAGCATTGTATTTCATCTTTCCCCTCTATTATAAAACACTAATATTACCATTTTTAATCCGCTCTCAAACATTTTCTATGGTTTTCTATTTGTGTATGTTGTCTGTCATATCACGTACAACTCACGTTATGAAACAAAAACAAAAAAAAACTTCCTTATGTTGTGTGAGTTAAGTTTTCTATAATATCTGTCACCCCTCTACTTTCATCACAGATCTTTGAAAAGGGATGTAGATTTGACTAACATTCTTATTAAGAATGTTTTGTTTTTGAAATGTTATTCCAGCACATCAACCTCGCTATCACCCGAGGTAATGCCGTGAGTGTTTTGGCTTGCCTCAAAAAGTTTTAGAGGACAACACCAGCATTCTCTGTTGTGTGTAAATAAGGGAGATTACATGTCCCTTTTTCTTTTCTTTTGTCTTTCTAAATACTGTCCGCATGTTTTGTCAAATGAAACAAATTACATCACATATGAGCCAAAGTAATTAATTCTTAAAAGTCTTTGAAAAAGTCATTTCAACAATATAGAATTACGATTGCTATTGCTAGAACTTAGCAAGTGATCTAATCTATAGCATGTTATGCTACAAATCGGCCTTCCATGCGCAGTCGAAATGATTATATTTAACAGATGCTAACCATGCCCTTGACACGTGCAATCTCATTTCGACTGCTTTATGTGGTTCCAAAAATTTTCTCTACCACCTTTATTTATATGCATTTTTCCATGGACTCCCCACAACAAATACTCCACTCCAGATTATTTTATACATCAAGAATAAGAATCGGAAGAGTCAAATGTTTATACTTAAAGAAAGGATAGACAATAGCGTGTGTATGTTATGTTTTTAACGAAGTACTGTTATACAGCGAAGATAACAATTAAAAGAGAGAAATGATTATACTTATAGAAAAATAGATACCCAATAGCATGTGTGTATATTGTTTTTAACAAAATACTTGGCATTTTGAACTTAGCTCACGGAGCCCTGAAGATCCATGGATCCCACGTTGGGAAGCGCTGGTCTCAGGTTTTGCACTTTGGCACACAAAAAAACAATGTAGTTATATGTTTGAATAATTAATTAATAGGTTAATTTACGCAATAGATTACGTGTGTTAGTGTTAAGAAGAAAAAAGGGAAAATATAACAATGTATATTTTAATACAAAGTCACCAACGTATGAGAGAAAACAGACTCAATTTCAAAATATATGAAACAGATAATTTACACAATATTGGACGGGATAGATACCTTACCTTTTGGACCTAAATTTGAACAGAAAACGACCGAGCAACCGAAATACCGTATCCTGGCCAATTTAAACACAACATCGAAAGCATGCTTATTTATCGTTAACAGTCCCATATCATCTTTTCCTGTTCGGTTGCAACTAAACACTTAATTACTTTGTATTCAAATAATTGACTATATACTCCCGTTCCTCTCAAACGACTGAATAATAGTAAAAAAAGATTTCATGATTAATTTGGAGTTATCTCCCTTCAATGGTACTTTATTATACGACTGAAGGCACGTTGGCTTAAATATTAGGGTGTTCGGCTCACAATCGCATGGTTGTGGGTTTATTTTACAGTGGGGCGTTGAGTCCTTGAGAAAGACACATACCATGTTGCTGCAGCCTAGTTGTATCTGTAATTCAAAGGGCCAGCTTTGTCTTACACTGTGCCACACTGAATCTCATTGAGAATTACGTAAAAGGTATGCGTGACACATAAATTTCACGTTAATTTCAGGAGCAGACTGTTTCGTTAGTCAAACAACTGAGACACTCGTCGTTGGAACCGATGGAGGTTCAGCGCACACATGTTGGCAGAGTCGTTAGAGCCTCTTACAAAAGCTAAGCAGTATTTATTCCAACGTTCAGAGTTCAAATCCCGGCCAATTTTGTCTTTCCAAGATCAATGAAATAAAGTATCAGTCAAGTACTAGGTTAGATGTCATCAACTTTGCTTTCCCCACAAATTGCTGACTTTATGCCAAATTGAGAAATCCAACTAAGGTTAGCTTTGCCTTTCACTTTTCTTCTTCCTTTCAAATTGCTGGCATTGTACCAAAAGTAAACGAAATTCTTCTTCTTTCCACATTGTAAAGTGGTCATATAGGTGTCACAACAAAAAGCATCCTGTTGTATAGATTGTACATGTAATTCAAAGAGCCAGTCTTGTAACACACTTTGTTGCACACAGAGCTGAACTTTTACCTGCTGAAGCCCAAAGCTAGATTAAATTTGAGGCCCTTCTCTAGAAAAATATAATTGTTATTAATTGTTATTTTTTATGTTAATTATAATGGTAAAGAATGAATAATATATATATATATATATATATATATATATATATATATACATAAATAAATATATACATAACTTATGCTAGTGCGGAAAATGAACTTAAAACGTTGATGATGATGATATATATATGTGTGTGTGTGTGTGTGATTTTTTTATAGTTTAGTGTTAAAGAATAAACTAATGATAAAATAAAAAAAAAATTTTTTTTAAATGATTCCATCCCCTCGAGGGTGTGTGCCCCTAAGATATAGCTTATTTAGTTTATAGATAAGTCCAACATTGATAAATATCTACCATTCCTATAGAGATGTAGAGAACTGAAGTTGTGGAAATATTTCTGAATTAACCAGTCTTTTGTTCCACAATCTAGCTTATTGTATAAAATGAAATGAAATGGACCACTGTCAGTTTAATCAATGGAACAGCCTGTTCCTCTATTCAATGTGTACTTTAAATGCTTTTGTTGCCACATTTCTAATGAAATACACTGGCTATATGTTTCAATAAATTTTGAAAGTAATAAAACATTTGAAGGAATTTAATAAAACACACAGAAAAGAAATAAAATGAAAGAAGAAATTAAACAATGAAAGGATGGGAAAGGGGGAGAGAGCAGCAGACACGACACCTCAATCTGGGCAGTATCTCTCAGTTGTTTCCTGCAAACAAAATGGCAAAGGCACTGCCACAGAGAATGGCCAGCGACATCCACTGCAACAGCCACTCTGCCTCATGGGGTTCTTTCCTTAGGCAGGCTGCCATTTTTCTGTTTTGTGATAAACAAAATAACTTTTGCATTAGTAATCTGGGGTTTATAACGTCACTTAACAAAATGTCCTTCAATAAAATGTGGAAAGTTTTGATATAAATATGAACATTTTAAAACAGACAGTATTGTATCATAAAACCAGGGCCAGTTTCATGTGGGTTGTTACTGATTCATCATGATTTATAGACATGGTCTATCTTCTATTATTTATTTATTTAATCAATTTATGCATCTGTATAAAGCTAGTAATCCATGACTGACTAGAGGAATTATCTATGTATGTACTTCTTACAGTTGAGAAACAAAAAATATACAGATAAGTGAATATAAAAATAAAATAACAGTAAAAAAATAAAATACAATAAAATAAAAAATTAAATATGGTGCAAGTGGTTGAGTATTCCATGAACATATGCACCTTTAATGTAATTTTTAGGAAGATTCAGTGTGACAAAACTAACCCTTTGAATGCAGTCATCCATCCAATGAACTTCCAAAGAGTTTTCATCTACCCAGTTCACTTACAAGGCTTGGGTTGACCCAGAACTATGATTGATAACACTTACCAATAATGCTCCATGCAGTGGGATTGAACAAGGGACCTTACTTATGACTACAAAGCATACTAGTCAAGCCGACAGCTATCCTGCATCCACAGCTTATTATGTAATATATTTTGAAAGGACAACAATCCATCCTGACAGATATCAACCAAGATAGACATAGACACCAGATTATATTAAATATCAGAAACTAATTACTATTAAATCCAGTAGCAGGCTTGGAACATTCCAGAATCACTCTCAGGTTTCACAAAATGTTAATAACAACAAAAGCATCATCAGTAGTGACAACAATAACAGCAATATCAGTAGTAGTAACAACAACAACAGCATCAGTGGTAGCAGTAACAACAGTTATAATGATGATGATTTCTTTATTAAGCCAAAAGGGCTTGTACATAGAACACAGTAAACACAATAAATATAGGGGTGACAATAAATGGTGGGCTGGACAAACAAAGTCATATAAAAACTCGTGTAAGGAGCAAGGAAGCATGTTATACAATAGACTGATTACATTTTTCTAAATGAAATAAGTATTATAAAACAATATATAATGGTTGCTGATTTAGGCACAAGGCTAACATTTTGGGGGGGAGGGGAAAGTCAATTAAATCGACCCCAATGTATTACTGGTACTTTATTTTATTGATCACTTAAGGATGAAAGGCAAAACTAACCATGGCGGGATTTGAAATCTAGACATAAAGGGCCGTAACTCTATGCCGTGAAGCCTTTAAAGTAGCAATCATAATGGTTTCTAATTTAGGCACAAGGCCAACAATTTAGGAGAAGGGGAAAAGTTGATTATATCAAGCCCAGTACTTTATAAAATGCTATTACTACTACTAATAATAATATAATTGTTTCTACTTTTGGCACAAGGCCAGCAATTATTCCAGTGTATTACTGGTACTTTATTTTATCGACCCCGTAAGGATGAAAGGCAAAGGTAACCTCGGCGGGATTTGAACTCGGATCATAAAGGGCCGTAACTCTTTTGCTGTAAAGCATGGCGTCCGACCCTCTACCACCGATACTGCCAATCCACCGCTGGTTTCTACTATAGGCACAAGGACAGCAATTTTTTTTTGGGGGGGGGGGGTCGATTAAATCGACCCCAGTGCGTGACTTGTACTTTATTTTATCGACCCCGTAAGGATAAAAAGCAAAAATAATAATATTATGATGATAAATATGTTTAAAAATAAATAATGTCAACAGCTATTTAACAAATTGTATGTTTTACAATATCTTTTTACCACATGATATATTATATAAATCAGAATGGATGCAGTGAAAACCAGCTATACCATTACTCACCTGAGTACTTGATATTTGGGGTAGTAGAATGGGTAATATGAATATATATATATTCATACACACACACACACACACGTGTGTTTGTTTACTAGGAACCCTACATATACATATACACATACATACATATATATATATACACACACACATACATGCACGTGTGTGTGTCTGTATACAAATATTTCCACTCATACCAACATCCATCTATCCATTAAACTGAATCATCAACGCCATCATTATCACACCATCATCGTCCATCATCATCATCATCATCGCTGTCGTCATCATCATCATCATCATCATCATCATTATCATCATCATCATTATCATCATCATCATCATCATTGTTGAGCAGTTTTCAAGTTGGACACCTAAGTCGAAAAGGTCGGAGTTCAGGGTTAAAGTAACAGGGATTTATCAAATAGAACAGAACAGCCAGCAATAAGGAGAGGGGGGGGGGGCAAACAGATATTGAGTGAGAGGGGGAGAGAAACAGACAGAAAGACAGTGAAAAAGAGAGACAGACATGATGAGAGAGGGACATAGGGATGCAGACAGAATGAAAAATAAAGAGAGTGAGAGAGAGAGCGACAGACAGAATGAGAGAGTGACATAGAGAGAGGTAGGCAGAGATAGAGAGAGAGACTATCAGACAAAGTGAGAGAGAGAAAGAGACCTAGATTCAGTGGGCTGTTGTTATTGTGGCTAGTGGTGTTGCTATTGCTATTATTCATGTTGTTGTTGTTGTTGTTGTTGTTGCTGTTGTTCTTCATATTGGTGTTGCTGTTGATAGTGTTGAGATTGGTGGTACAGTTGTTGCTGTTGTTGTTGACGGAGGTGGTGCAGTTCTTCATACTGGTCTTATTGTTGCTGTTGGATTACCAATCACACACACACACACACACACACACACACACACACAGACCAATTTACATAGCAATAACATTTAAATGGGTGTCAGTTTGGGAATCTGTTGAAGGAGGACAGTTAATGTTGTTTAAAGTGGGATCTTGTAACACAAACACTGACAGTATAGAGGCTGCTATTAGACTTCACCACCTAAAATATTTCCTGTCAATTTTTAGATATCACAAAAGAAAGGATTATATAAGCCATTGACCTATAAGGGGTGGGGGTGGGGGTTTCAAATGCACATGTAGTGTGTATGATATACTTACATGATACTTTTATATAACAGGATATACATATATGAATTATGAATATATATATGGAGGCACATGGCTTAGTGGTTAGAGCATTGGCCTTGCAATCGAAAGGTTGTGAGTTCAATTCTCAGACCGGGTGATGTGTTGTTTCCTTGAGCAAGACACTTTATTTCACATTGCTCCAGTTTACTCAGCTGTAGAAATGAGATGATAGGGACTGGGGTCCATATCATTCCACTGCAAAGTGGTCGTGGAGGGTCCACGGCAAAAAAGCACCCAGCACTCACTGTAAATGAGGTTGGTGTTAGCAAGGGCATCCAGCTGTAGAAATCAAGCCAGAATCAGTTCCCGTCCCACCCTTGCAAGCAGGGAAAAGCGGACGTAAAATGAAATGATGAATGATGATGTACATGTAGTATAGATTTATATACTTACAGGTTTATACATCTACTTGATGTACTTACATATAAGTTGATTTATATATGGTTTACGAGTATATATACATATATATATACATGTAGTGTATATGTATATCGGTTACTGGTATATATACAGGTACATGTAGTCTATGTGATGTACTTTACATGTAAAAGAACAGAATAGGCCTATACCATGTGGCGCCTCTGTCCCCCTGCTTGCCTACCTACACTCCTGACCCCCTGCCTGTCTATCACCAGTTTGGACTGGGTATGAGTCACCAGGGTTTAACATGGGCAAGTTGTTACCCCGCCAAAATGGATTTTCAAATTAAGTCACTAAAGGAGAGGGAGGAGGAGACACACCTATGAAGTAATAGAGAAGGAAATGTAAGAGAAAGAGGAGGAGGGAGTGATATATATATATATATATATATATATAAAGTGATAAAACAAGAGTGACATACATAAAGGGAGGGGAAAGAAGTGATATATACATATAGATATATAGATAGATATATAGATATATATAGAGAGAAGTAAGAGTAGTGAGTGAGTGACATATAAAGTGACAAAGAGGGAAGAAGATTGAGAGAGAGGGTGGAGGAGGGAGAGATAAACATACATAAAGTGATAGAAAAGAAGTGACATATATAAAGAGATAGAGAAAAGGAAGAAGAGAGAGTGAGTGAGTGAAATATATAGATAGAGAGAGGACTTGACATATATAAAGTGATAGAGAGTTGGAGTTACATATATAAAGAGGCAGAGGGTGACATATATAAAGTGATAGAGAGTGGGAGTTACATATATAAAGGGACAGAGAGTGACATAAAATGATAGAGAGAGGAAGTTATATATATAAAGAGGGAGGAGAAGGCGAGAAACGCCATTTATATCAATAGTACAAATGGAACAATGCCCAAATATAATTTCTATAGCAGATAAAAAAAAGCCTTGTGTTGGTGACACAAAAAGAAGCGCCAAGTCTACCCTGTAAGATGGTTGTGTTGGTGACACAACAAAAAGCTCCCAATCCATGTTATAAAGTGGACATGACAAAAAGCACTCAGTCCACCCTCTAAAGTGGTCATGTTGGTGACAGCAAAAAGCACCCGGTCCACTCTGTAAGGTGGTTGTGCTGGTGACACGATGAAAAAATACCCAGTCCAACCTGTCAGTTGGTCATTTTGGTGCCACAATAAAAGGCACCAAATCCACACAGTAAATGTGGTCAACATTAGGAAGGCCTTCCAGCCATAGAAACCAAGCCAGAAATAGCTCTGTATGAGCAAGACATGGTCATCTAAGCTGACTTGTCTTACAACAGGACAACTCATCTACCCCTTGCTAGCAGGGAAAGAATGGACGTTAAATAGTGATGATGATGATGATTAATGTAAATGTAATGTTTTTTTATAATATATATAAAAAGGGCCAAGATGACTCTTGAATTGTGTCAAGGGTACAGCAACCTCTTTAGTGTTGGTGACCCAAACTTGCCAAACAAAGGGTAGATATGACTCTGCAGTTGTATTAGAGACTTGGTGACCTCCTAGTGTTGGTTCTATGATAAATGATATGGTGCCGTTCTTTAAAGTATGTAAGTGAGATTCGACTGGCCCATATGAGAGATAAGTGGCTTTGATTAAGTACTGGCTTAGTCTGTGGTGACCCACTAACAAGGACCACCTAGTCCTTACTAGCAGGGAGAATAGACATAAACAGATGATGACGAGGGTAATACACACACACATATGTAGTAGATATGAATAATATCTATCTATCTATCTCATCGCTTCCATGACTACCAACATTATTTTTACAAACTTAAGAAAGCGTCTAAATATAAGTTTGAAAGTTGAGGCAACGGAAAGGACCCTCAGCTGCATCTTGTCAACAAAATCTTTATACAGTTTAAGTACACAACAAGACTCCAATATCCAAATGGGTAAATGTCAGCAGAAGGGCACCCAGGACTGGTGTAAGAAGTTAAGGGCCGAAACACTTACTTGAGGGGGCCTTCTTCTTTGAAGATCTTCGGCTGTCCAACTCTCCTGAGAGTTTCTTACCACTATATATATACATGTATATATATATTACATATATGTTTGCATGGCTTAGTGGTTAGAGCATTGGGCTTGCAATCATGAGATTGTGAGTTCGATTCCCAGACAGGTTGATGCATTGTGTCCTTAAGCAAGACACTTTATTTCACATTGCTCCAATTAACTCAGCTGTAGAAAGGAGTTGCAGTGTCACTGTTGCCAAGCTGTATTGGACATTGCCTTTCCCTTGGATAGCATGAGTGACTGCTGGTCTTCCACAAACAAACTTGCCTGGACTTGTGCCCCAGAGGAGAACTATCTAGGTGCAACCCCCCCCCCCCCCCCCCTACACACACACACGTGTGTATATATATTATATATATGTATATTAGAGGTGTTAAAATAGCAAAATATTTTCTACAGTTTTTTTTTAATGGAAAGTCTCTGCAGCTGTGTGGTTGGTATATGTGTGTGTGTGTGTGTGTGTGTGTGTGTGTGTGTGTATACACACTCGTATATATATATATATATGTGTGTGTGTGTTCTTCACAAGTGTTCATAGGTTTGTGTAATGTAGTTTATGTAGCTATGTCAGTATTTTATCACCCATTCACAGGTTTCCTGAGTTAACCATAGCTTGACTTGTTAGTTAATAGCACAATAACTTATAGTTTTCTACTTCTTCCAGCCAATAAAGCAAAACAACGGAAGTTTGCTTTATTCTCCTTTTATCACTGGTTAACAGAAGACATTGTCAACTATAGCCCTGCACCTTGGCACACTATAAACTTCACAACTAATTTATTGAATAACTACCAGGAAATAAGTGTTTCATATTATGTTGAGCAATAAAACGTTTTAATCCTTTTGATACCAAACCTCCTTGAAACTGCCCCTGGATACAAAACTGTTTGTTATAAAATGTTTATATTTATCTAAACAATCTTCCATCATAATTTTATCTAAGACCTTATGTTGGGTTATGTTCTAATCACCAGCTCAATAATGAGAATTCCATTCGAATTCTTGATTATTTTCAAAAGTATTTGAAAATTATAGACTGTACCTTTCATTAAAAATATAGTAATAAATGGGTTAAAGTGTTTACATTTATCTGAAAACCTTCCCTCATAATTTTATGTAAGAACGTTTGTTAAGTTATGTTCCAATCACCAGATCAATAATGAGAAATTTTCAAATTTATTTGAAAATGGTAGACAGCGTCTTTTATTAGAAATATGGTAATGAAAGGGTTAAATACAAATAGATGATATCACTGTGGCTCATAACCTTATTTATCACAGAACTGAACTCTCATTTGATTTTTCAGAAATCATAGAATTCATACCTTTATTTAATGGATATTCCCAGGTACCCTAATTTTGAAAAGACATGATTGTTTCTGAGGAAGCCAGTGAGATGGATCTGGAATATTAAGAATAGATAGTGGCATAACCACTATTAATTTGTCAATGTATCGACTTATGATCTATCAACCCTCTGAGATGATCGTAAAACGTAAAACAATGAACTAATTATGAATCTATCTTCACATTTTTTTTTTTTTTCATTATTCAAGACATTAAATGAAACAAACTTATATTTAGACAAATTTTATTCATATAAAAGAATGTATGATATGTAACTATATATGAATCCTTTCATTACAATATTTGTAATGAAAAACATTGCCTATGATTTTTCAAATATATTTTCCATCTAATCAAAACTTGGAGGAAATTACTAATATAACTAACTTTCCTTGGTGGAAAGTTCTTACATAGAATTATGATGGAAGGTTTTTAGATAAATTGGTTGACTGTTAAAATTGTAGGAGTGCCATAGTGGCATATGGCTTTTCTTGGGCACTTTTTAAAGCCTGGTGGAGCCTAGCTCTTCTCCAGGTCTGAATACAGTAGATTTCTTCCAGAGAAAGCTAGAAAGTGAGAGAATGGAAGTGAGAAAGAGATATAGAGGGGGAAAATCAACCACTGCACTAGACTGGTAATCTTTTTATCAGCACTGAAGAAAGGATGAAAGGCAAAGTTGACTTCAGTGGGATTTGAACTCAGAGAGCTGAGAGCCAGAGCAAATACCACAAGGCATTCTAAACAACTCTACTAAATTACTGCCTTCATTTCTATTGCAGAAGTAGGGGCAGTTTTAAGCGTTTTAATAACAAAAGGGTTAATAGATATGTAGATATGTGTCTCTGGTAGACTGTATTCATATATTACAATGTTTTTGTATTTATTTAAGTGATTCTAAAACAACATAAAGTAGACTAGTAAGAAAATAACTAAGTCATTCCATAACATCAAGTATTTGTATTCGTTTTTGTGTGTGTGGTCATTCTTATATATGTGTGTATGAATACCGGATCTAGGTTCAAATGTGTCAACATGTGAATGATTTACTGGTCATCCTATTAATACAAATGTATGTATATATGTGTGTGTGTGTATATATATATATATATATATATATATATATATATATATATATATATATATTTAATGGGGATTTAGATCAATATAATGGTAGGTGCATAGAAGCCTCAGCGATTATTTTGACTCTGTTGTCCACTTCTCAATGAAAACAGGTACGAAAAAGTCCTTATCAGACCAAACTCATAAATCATATATATATACATGTATATGATGATATATATATATGTATATATACATTTATATAGTTTTCCTGCTTAGTCTGACTGAAGAGAGCAGTTCACATGACTCTTTTCATGTCCACTGAGAGAGTTGGGAGGTTTCTTTAAAAGGGAGACCTGATCTGAATGTTTGCAACAGAGTAGGATGGGATTGATTAAAGACACCTAAGAGTCATGTGGTCAGTACCTCCTCTGGTCCTCTTGAGTGCTGACCTGGTTTGCTGATGACCTTTCCAACCCTTGCTGATAAGGAAAGTGAACAACATTTAAATATATATATAATAATAAAAGGATGATTTGTCATGTCTTCATTACGTTTATTGAGTAGTGACGCGCGTTTCACTATTGATCAGCTCAGGGTTTGATCTGTATCAATCTAGCCCGACTCTGGAATCAAAAGCTTGTTGGACCTCTGCTGTGGTAATAACAGCTGTAGTAATTGCCACAGCAGAGGTCCGACGAGCTTTTGATTCCAGAATCGGGCTAGATCGATACAGATCGAATCCTGAGCTGATCAATAGCGAAACGCATGTCACAACTCAATAAACAAAATGAAGACATAACAAATCATCCTTTTATTATTATATTTACACTCTGCTTGCTTCTACACCTCTTTACAGACTGGAAACTACGCATCTAGTGCTCACTTGGGTGAACCTACAGAAATTGCATGTTACACTTCCTATATATAAATCATCATCATCATCATTTAATGTCTATCTTCCAAGCTAGCATGGGTTTAGACGGGAATTGTCCTTCTTGAGGCAAGATTGGTTGGGTGACCATGTCTCACTCATATAGGACTGTCTGGCAGGTTTTCTATGGCTGGATGCCCTTCCTAACGCCAACCACGTTTACAGTGTGGACTGGGAGGTTTTTACCGTGTTGCCTACACGGCCACATTACAGCGTGGACTGTGTGAATTTTTTGTTGTGACACCTATACAACCTCATTAGTTTGGACTGGATATATACACATATTCATTTCATTAAGGCCCCATGAGAAGCAGGTGAAACTCCAAAGTAACAAGACTCACTATCTAGCCTTAATGAAATGAATATATAAACTCTACTTCAGTATTGACTCTTCTCTTGGTTGTCAATTACATACATACACTTCATCATCATCATCATCATTTTACGCCCACTTTTCCCTGCTTGCCATAAGTTGTGACCTGTAGATAGTATCAGCAATGGAAAGTCTAATGGAAACATTGTTTCCTTGGTTCAATCTGATGAGTTTCACCCCACTTGGTAAGACAAATAATGAGCTCTGGGATCTTATCGATCATTTAAAGAAGAAAAGAATATATATATATATATATATTTATCATCATTTTTACATTAACTTTTCTATGCTGTCATGGGTCGGACCAGGGGCAATGTTTTACAGCTGGATGCCCTTCCTGACACAAATCGTTTTAGTCACTTATTACATGCAGTGATACAATATACCCACACACACATTCACACATATTATGTTTAATGTGTTATGTTTGTAGGTATGTCAGTACCAATGTTGTTAGGTGAATATATATTTCCCTTTCTCTCTTCCCCCCTCTCTCTATGTTTTACTGTTTTACCTGTTACTGTTAGACAGAAGCCAGTTCTCATCTGCTGTATTTTAAATAGAATATCCTTGGTAAAACACTCCTGTATTTTCTTTATTGCTGTAGATATTATTCAAACACACACAAAGAAGCTGATTAGTTCCGTTAGGATTTCTTGTAGCTTTTGTAAGCACTTTTCATACCAAATTGCCTGAAACTGACCCTGATTTTATGATGTGAATCTTTTTATTTTGAAGTGTTTACATTTATCTAAAACCCTTCCATCATTATTATATGTAAGAACCTTCGTTAAGTTATGTTCAAAACAGCAACTTAACTAATTCATGCCAAACCACTCCTTGTTTTATGATACAGAACTGTTTGTTTTAATGTGTTTATATTTATTTAAAATCTTAATTTTTACATAATTTTATGTAAGAATTTTTGTTAAGTTATATTACAAATATCATCTTAATAATAACATAGTTATTTATAGTTAGTTATATTATTAAATCCCTCCAAATTCTCAATTATTTTCAAAATTATTTGAAAATCATGCACAATCTCTTTCATTAGAAATATAGTAAGGATAGGTTTAACCCTTTACTTATAAACCCAGCCAAAACTAGCTCTGGTTTCATGAAATATGACCACCTATTTTAAAGGTTTCCAATTTAAATTAAAATCTTCCAACATAATTTTATATAAGAACTCCACATTAATTTACTAACTTAATAACTCCCTCGAAATTCTTCATTAATTAATTAAAATAGAGTATATTTCATTAGAAATGAAGTCATGAAAGGTGTAATACTTAGAAGTGATACAGAAATCGAATTGGCAGAGTTGTCAAGACATCAGATTAGACATCTTGGTATTTGTTCCAGCTCTCTGTGATCTGAGTTCAAATCCCACTGAGGTCCACTTTATTTTTCATCCTACTAAGGTTGATAAATATAGCACCAGTCTATGGTTGGTGGATTGGCAGAATTGTTCAAGAATCAAATTGGGTGCTGCATGAAATCTGGTCCAGCTCTGCGCACTCTAAATTCAAATCCTGCTACCTTTTGTCAAGTGTTTTGACCAACAGCAAAGGTAATATAGTTTCTTTGGTCTAATCTAATGCTCTTCTTTTTTTTTGTTTTGTTTCTTTTTATATTATTACTACTAATAGCAGGGTGTGTGCAAAGTTGATAATAGACCAAGGCCAGACATAAAATATAGACCACATACACACACAAACACCAAAGCTGGTAATAAGCCCAAGTCAGATGTGAAATGTAGTCCCCCTCACCCACACACACACACACACATACATACACATCCACCAAAGCTGGTAAGAGGCTCAGGCAAGATGAGTTTGCAGAGTTATGAACAAAAGTGTCCCAGCATCTATGACTACGTTATTCAGTATGTCATTTTATTTATAAGGAAAGGGTGAGATTTGAGGGATATTTGGCTGCTGTTTCTAGCAAGTCGAATATCAACACAGAAGCTACTTTATTGATTTTGTTATCATTAAAGACTAACTTTAAGAAACTGAACCTCACAAAAGAGATGTCACAGGATCATGTTGACCAGTGACTCATTCATCATCATCATCATTTATCATCATCATCATTTTTACATCTGTTTTTCCACACTCGCATGGATTGAACAGGCCCTTTTCAGCACAGCATCTCTCCACTCATCATATTCCTTTGTTATCTCCTCTGTGTGTCTCAGCAATTTTGAGCTCAGCTCTCACTACCTTACCCCAAGTCTTCCTTGGTCTACCTCTACTGCAGCTTCCTTCTAACCCTGCTCACCTGTCCAAACACCATGACAGGTGATGCCCTCATGGAGTTGAGAGGTCTCTCTTTTAGCTTGCAGTGACAAGACAGCCTCATGAGTGGTGGTGTCATGATGGAACCACACTCAGTAAAACCAAGAGATCCAGCCATAGAAATCAGGTCCAAAATATGGAATATATGAGCATGATATGGTCATCAAGCCTGTCTTGTCTCAGACAATGATGATGATGATGTTGTTTACTCTCAGGTAAGCCTGATATGAACAGTCTTTAATATATAATTACATTATATATTAAGCTATAATAAAAATTATATATGAATATATAATTTAAAGTGTTCTAATCACCAACATCATCATCATCCTTTCCTTGCTAGCAAGACTGGTGGACTGGTCATCACAGACTGAATTAGTACTCAAGTGGAACTACTTAACTCTTGTTGAGCTGGGGGCCTGCATCACACTTATAAACAATCCCTTACTCTACCAGATGCATTTTATTATGGCACCAGTACTAGGGCGGTTGTTATGTCTTTGACACAGATGAAGGGACCTCCCATCTCTTTTTTTTGGTACAGGGTCTAGGTATATCTAGGACCACATCATCCAATGTCTCCTTCCGCTTTTTAAATGGTAGGGCATGATTTGAGCAAGATTACACTGGTATTTCTAACCGACCAGGTAACATACTGAGACTGCTTCATTAAATTGTTATGAGAAATAATGGTGATGGTGGTGGTGTCGGCATAAAGGGGTGGGGGTTGGGTTTTTACTGCTACTGTTGCTGCTGCTGTTATCATCCTTATCACAGTTCTTCCTTATCTCAACAAGGGTGATATTTTATATCTACCCTAGCATTCATGTTGAAAAATGCTTAGATAATAATAATGATGATTATAATAATAATAATAATATCAGAATTATAATGTTTCTTTATTAACCACAAGTATAGCATTAAGGACAACACAGGACAATACAAATGGGCATTTCTGCATGTAATATCAGAATTATAATGATAACAATTTCTTACATAAGCACTAAGACTAATATAATAATAATTGTTTCTACTTTAGGCACAAGGCCAGCAATTACCCAGTGCATTACTAGTACTTTATTTTATCGACCCCGTAAGGATGAAAGGCAAAGTCAACCTCGGCGGGATTTGAACTCAGATCGTAAAGGGACGTAACTATGCTGGAAAGCATGGCGTCCGACCCTCTACCGATACTGCCAATCCACCGTAATATAATAATAATGATGATGATAATGATATTAAAACCAATAATGATAATAATAGTAAAGGTTTCTTATGTAAGCACAAGGCTAGTAATTTGGGGCAGGGCAAAGTTGATTACATCAACCCAGTACTTGACTGGTACTTTATTTTATTGGCCCCAGAAGGATGGATAAAAGTCAAAGTTGATCTCAGCAGGATTTGAACTATGAATGGGATACTGCTGCTGTTGATGCTGATAGTGGTGCTGGTGATGGCGGTGGCAATAGTACCGCTGCTAATGGTGATGATAGTGGTGGTGGTGGTGATGTTGATGATAATGGTGGTGATGCTGCTGCTGATAGTGGTAGTGGTGGTGATGGTGATCGCGATGGTGATGTTAATGGTGCTGCTGCTGGTGGTGATGGTGCCAGTGGGGGTGAATGTAAAGAGCTGTAACTAAATAGCACAAGGCATTTTGTCCAACTCTAACAATTTTGCCAAATCAACAGTGATGATGATAGTAACTATCACCATCACCACCACCACTACTACTACTACTATTTATCATTATAACCATCACCATCATCATCACACTTAGACCACTCAGTGTATTACATCAGTTGTAAACTCTACAACAATGTTCAATCTTCTTCCTGAAAAGGATGTGTTGGCAGAGTCCTCAAACACTCCTTCCAGCAAGCCGTGTCAGAAGCAACCATTTCTAACTGATCCGACTGGATCCCTAAGTGAGACCAGCCAAGCTCATGGATGTTATCCAATCATCTTGCTCGGGATCTATCTCTGGGTCTCTTGCCAGTTGGTTTTGCCCATAAAACTCTGTCCAGCAATTCATTCCTGAGACATTTTAACCACATGCCCATAGTATCAAAGCTGTGATTTCTCAATGTTCAATAATTTACAAAAACTGCTAAAATATTTTTTTAAATTTAGTAAAATTGTGAAATATTGATATCAGACCTCAATTATTTTTTGGGGTGGGGTGGGGTGGGGGGTTTAATATAGTTGATTAGCTCTAGCAGTATAAAAGGCACAGTTGATGACATGAGGAAGGGCATACAATTGTTGTGGTGGTATTGATGGTGGGTGTGGTGGTGGGGATGGTGATGAAATGTGAAAACAATGAAAAAAAAGTAGGACAGTGATTAGAACTAATGTAAATGACTTCTTTCTAAAGTACATCAGACTTAGGAGTAAATGATTTCTATCCTGATTAGTTTCACTAGTTCCCACCTTCTCTTCTTCCTCAGCGCTGATTAAAAAACAACATATAAGTAATTCTGTTTTATCTGTGAAAATATATTTTTGGTAGCCAGACATGCCTTAAAACCAGCTTTTGATTAACCATCAAACAAAGTAAGCACGTACTTCGGGCTTCAAGTAAAAATGGGCCCCATAGAGATTTTTTTCCAGTGCCAATAATAATAATAATGAAAACTATTGTATACAATGCTCAGGTGCACTACAACTCATTAAAGGTACAAGTATAGTATGAAAGACAAGAAAGTGAAATGTGTATAGTCATGATATACACACATACACACATGCATGCGTGTGTATGGAGGAGGAATATCAGGTGTAGTGTTGGCAAATTTTGGGAAGAATGGAAGTTTTGAAGGATGCAGTGTCTCAACAGCTAATAACTGATGCAGGTAATTTGTTCCATATTTCAGCAACTCTGAGTGTGAAAAAAATGTTTCCAAAAGTCATGGGAGCTGCACTGTTTTCTGATTTTGTAAGCATGTCTATGTTAGATATATGGGATTCAAAAAGGTGCCCAGAGTTGTTGTTTGAAAGATGGTTAATAATCTTGTGTGTGTCTACCAAGTCAGTTGCTGGATGTCGGAGCTTTAATGTATCCATGACCAACGAAGCAAGGTGTTCAGAGTATGGTAGATGCCT
Source organism: Eledone cirrhosa (assembly GCA_964016885.1). Taxonomy (NCBI): domain Eukaryota; kingdom Metazoa; phylum Mollusca; class Cephalopoda; order Octopoda; family Eledonidae; genus Eledone; species Eledone cirrhosa. Next base: position 23,454,944 of record OZ024746.1, on the reverse strand, counting down.
GATAGAGAATATTCATTTGGTTGCACATCTCTGAACAGTTTCCAGGAGATCAATATTCTGAGCAAGATAGGGGTTCCAGAATGGTGATGCAAATTCTAAGTGAAGATGCACCATAGCTATATACAACTTTAAATAGATAGCTGGAGAGTGACTGACAATGGTCTTACTGAGTGATGCTAAGACACCCTTGGCTTTCTTGACAATTTTAGAGTTGTGCTTTGTCCAACGCAAATTGCTGAACCAAGCTCTATAAAAGAATTATGTCCTTGAGCAAGACACTTTATTCCACATTGATCCAGTCCACTCAGCTGGAAAAAATGAGTTGTACCTCTAATTATTCAAATAGGCAGTTTTTGCTACATACTGTGTCATGCTGAATCTCCCTGAGAACTATATTAAGGATACACGTGTCTGTGGAATACTCCACCACTTACATGTTAATTTAATGAGCAGATTGTTCCATTGATCAAACAACTGGAACACTGATCTTTGGAACCAATGGAGGTTCAACAACAAAGTCTATGTATATGTCTTTGTATAAGTGTATCTATGTGTATATGTGTCTGTGTGTGCATATGTCTGTGTGTATATGTCTATGTGTGTATATATGTCTATAAACCACTCCACTATACTTCTCTTCCTATAATAAGTCATAACACTCTATATCTATAAACCACTCCACTATACCCTTCATATATGCTATGATATGTCATAACAAGCTGAATCTAGAAATAAATGTGCTTACATTAAATTTTTTTTAAAGCAAAACAGGTTATTATATACTTTATATATAGTTGTTTGGGTAAATATAATCTCAAAATAAATTATTTTTACTGGCATGCCTTCAAAAAAACAAACTTTCCCAGATTTAATGCAATGTGAATGCTTGCTAAAATAACTAGAAATTTATAGAAACCAGGTTTGATGGAAATTTGTTTGTTTATTTTTTTCATTTATTGTTTTTTTAATTTTTTATCAGACTTATAAAATGATCAAACTCAGTGTCAGTAGTAGCTTAAGTGTGGTGTGCATGAAAGAAGTTTTGGGAACTGAGTCATGTGCTAACGTGGAAAAGTGTGTGACTGAACCTGAAGGGAAAGATGTATGTTGCATGTGTGAGAAGGGCCATGATTTATGGCAGCAATGCACAGGTGATGAATGTGGAACAAAGAAATGGCTGGAAAGAACAGGTGGAAAAGTTGTATGCTGCATGTGTCAGTGAGACATGGGTGGTGAATGTGGAGCAGCAGAGAATTAGGTGATATTAGGTGATTGGCAAATCTAGCTCTTAAGAGAAGAAATCAACCACACACATTGCACTTCAATTCTTGCAGGATTTCCGTGTAGTCTTGCTTACAGAGTGAACACTTCAAGCAGCATGCTCAAAGACATGTTTTTCAGCTAATGCCTCCTAGTTATCCATATCAATATCGAGAGCTTTAAGATTGCCTGTTATGACATCCTTAAACTGCTTCTTTGGTTTATGCTGTGGTCTTTTACCTCGGGTCAGCTCCCCATAAAATAAGCAGCTTTCCATCCTCTATTCTGACAATATGACCAGCCTGATACATCTGGTTGAAAATTATCTTTTTCTCAATACTGGTGATGTTCAGGATGTGATGGATACAATGCTGATGAAACATTTCCAACTGCTTGATATAGTGCCTGTAAGTCAGATCAGGCAGGTGTGGTGGTGATGGGGGCTGAGTGTGCTGATGGTGGTGAAGGCCTATGTGACGGTGGTGGTGGTAGCAGTGGTGGTAATCATAGTGATAGAGGTAGTGTTGGCGGTGGTGATGGAGATGGGCATGGTGGTTGGGGAAAATATTATATTGGAATGGTAGCTAGGATAGTTTATCATATCCAAAGTTACGTGTCTCTGAATTGAGTTCAAATCCCACCAGGAAGATTGAGGTAGATTTAATCAATTTTCCCCTCTGTCTCCCTACTCTACTTTACCCTACTCCCCACCTCTCAAATTGGCTTTATGCCTAATTCCCTGTATATGTCAGGTATTAGTTCTCATGAAATAAGAGAATCTAGGTCAATTTTGATAGGACTCTAACATAAGATTAAGATACCATACTGATTTGATAGTTTCTTCTGTTCAGAAATTGATTTTTCACAGAGGTACCAAGCCAATAAATCTTCTTTGTTTATTGAACAGACATTAGGGTGTTGGATTAAATGCTTTGATTTTTTTTTTTTCTAATTCTCTACATTCTGAATTAAAATCCTGCAGAGGTCAACTTTATTTTTCATCCAATAAATACACTACCAGTTTAGAGGATAAGTGGAGCGATAGATTAGTGGAGTCCTTAAAGAGTCAATATCTGATCCAAGTCTGAACTCAAATTCCACTTTTTTCTACCAGAAATGTTGTTATCAGCAGATAATATCAGCAACGAAAAAAAAAAACAAAAAAAAAAACAATGGAAACATAGCTCCTTGGTCTGATCTGGTGATCAACTCCTTTTCTTTTTTGTTTGTTTAAACTTTCATTACACTAAAGGGTTGCAGTGTTGTGACCTGTCCAGTCCTTGATGTTGTCAACACAGGAATATGTTTGTCTACCTCTTTTTTTGACCTCCTTGAATTCTACCCAGGGGAATGGTTTTGGGACAAAGAGTTGTGGCAGGATACATGTACATACCAAGTGAGCTTTCATCTTTTCCCTGTCACAAGAAGTGTTTCTTGTCTGCTGGCATATTTGTTTACTTATGGAAACAATATTTCCATTGGCCTTTCCATTGTTTATACCATCTACTTGTCACAACTGGCGGAAAATGCAACATGAATTAAAGTGTCTTGCTCAAGAACATAATGCATCGCCCGGTCTGGGAATCAAACTCACAACCTCATGATTGCGAATCCAACTCTCTAACCACTAAGCCTCGTACCTTCACTAATATTCTGTATACAGAGTGGCATCATAGAGTGATTAATCGAAATGTTTGAAAAAATGGACGTTAAGCAGTGATGATATATATATATATATATATATATATATATATATATATATATATATATATATATATATATATATATATATATATGTATATTCTTTCCATTTGCTTTTTCCTTGCAATTTTCTCCCATTGAGATTATTATTTTCCCTCATTGGTCTTGAAATAGTGCATAGTACTCCAGTACTAGTTCTTTTACTACTAGTACTAGAGTGCTGGATAACATTTTGTCAAGGTGTTCTTCTACTGATTCTAAACTAAGATATTCCTCACAGTATTTCCTCAACTGAATATCTGCTCATGTTGATACAGCACTATGATTAATATTTGTGTGAAATATTAGCAGTTGTGGGTGTATCTGTTAGAGGGAATTTCATCAGCTTCTATCTAATATTATGGCATTTTCCCAAGTTAACATTTCTACTTAAACTCTTTTTACAACAAACCACCTCATTTCTGGCACTATTTCTATTGTGGATTTAATATCTCTCTATATATTCTGTAACTGGGTGGTTTTAATAATCTACAGTATTAAATACAATATTGATATTGGACGCTTTTAATGTAATATTAACAAAGCAATAAAACATTCGTTTTGTATTTTCATGCCAACAATTCATGCATTAACCCTTCTAATACCAAACTATTTGAAACCACCCCTAATTTTAGGATACAAAGCTGTTTGTTTTAGAATGTTTTTATTTAAATCTAAACCTTCCATAATAATTTTATGTAAGAAAAATTTGTTAAGCTATGTTTCAAATATGAGCTTAACTCTTTTGATACCAAACCACTTGAAACCACACCAAGTCATATGATACGCAGATATCTATTTTAAAGTGTTTGTATTTTAAATCTAAACCTTCTATCATAATTTTATGTAAGAAAACTTTATTAAGCTATGTTTCAAATACCAGCATAACACTTTCGATACCAAACTGTCCGAATTCACTCCAGATTCTACAATATAAAACTACTTGTTTTGAAGTGTTTATCATCATTATGATCATGATCCCATAACTTGAGCAGCCAGTCATTGGGGTGCCACTCTAGACGCTTTTGCAGTCAGTCATCACCATTAATCTCTACCTTCTCTTATACATAGAATGGTCTCAGTGTTGTGACCTGTCCAGCCTTTGATGTTGTCAGACCAGGATTTCCTTTGTCAACCACTTCTTTGCCCTCCCTCAACTGTGCCCTGAAGGATGGTTTTAGACAAGGGGGTGTGGTGGAATACATGACCATAGCAGGCAAGCTGCCATCTTTTCAAGGAGTGGTTCCTGTCAGCCAGCATATTTGTTAACTTACTACATGCCGAAGCTGTTTGTTTTGTGCTCCGTGTATGGGATGTGTAGCAATCTTCTGAAGCACTGTGCTTGAATAACTGGATTCTTTGTTTCATGTCAGCTGTGGGAGGCCAACTCTCACACCCATACAAAAGGTTTGAGGTCACCAAGGACTTGTATAGTGTGAGCTTCATTGGAAAACTGATGGGGTGTTTATATTTATTTTAAATCCTTCCATCTTAATTTTATGTAAGAACTTTTCTCAAGTTGTGTTTCAAACACCAGCTTAATAATGAGAACTCTAGTTATATTACTAAATCCTTCAAATTCTTGATTATTTTTTAAATTATTTGAAACACATAAGCAGTGGATTTCATTATTAATCCCGCTAGGGTTAACTTTGCCTTTCATCCTTACGGGGTCGATAAAATAAAGTACCAGTAATGCACTGGGATAATTGCTGGCCTTGTGCCAAAAGTAGAAATAATTATTAATATTATAGTGAAGATGTTTGTTGTATAAATTCTATAGAATATATAAAGTTGAAATGTATAATCAGTCTCATTCAAATGTTACTATAATATAATTGTTTCTACTTTTGGCACAAGGCCAGCAATTACTCAGTGTATTACTGTGTTGTTGATAATGTTAACATTGTTATGAATGACTCAGCAAAAACAATATCAGGATTACCATGTTTATATTTGTATAACAGTAAAAATTGAGCAATGATTGTCATAATAAACTGCTTCAAGCCCACTCCGTAAAATATTATTACTGGTTCCATGATAAAATGCACCCAGCCCACCCTGTAAAGTGATAGTGCTGGTGCCTTGATAAAATGCACCCAGCCCACTCTGTAAAGTGGTAGTGTTGCTGCCACAAAAAATATATCCAGAACACTCTAGTCCACTCTGTAAAGTGATAGTCTTTCCTACCTAGAAATGTTGTCTTCCAGGAATTCTGTCCCTGCACATGTATTTTATGCTGAGGATCTGCAACAGTTTAAAACTAAACATCAATAACATAAATCTCATTGATCTCAGAGGCCATGTAAAGGTCATGGACACTAACCCTTCCTCCAGATATATATCATCATCATCATCACCGTTTTACGTCCGTTCTTCCACGCTAGCATGGGTTAGACGGGTTGTCCTGTTGTGGGCAGTGTCTGGTCGGCTGACCATGCCTTGCTCATAAGGAACTGATTTTGGCTTGATTTATACAGCTGGATGCCCTTCCTAACACCAACCTCATTTACAGTGAGTGCTGGGTGCTTTTTCCGTGGCGCCTACACGTCCACTTTACAGTGTGGGCTGGGTGCTTTTTTGCCGTGGCACCTCCACGACCACCTTGCAGTGGGAGGTGTGGGGGCATATTGTCTATATGCTTCAGCTTGTACCCATGGGAGGTCGGGTACTCTGTATTACTGCGTGACGCCAGAGGTCATGGTCGTGTGTCATCGCCTTTGAGAGGTGTAATTGGGTAAGGTTGGCTTTTATCACCTCATCCCAGGTCTTCTTGGGTCTCCCCACTCCGCGGTTTCCATTGACTTCTAGTGCTCTGCACATTTTTATGCATGATGAGTGCTGAGTGAAGAAGTGGCAAATAATCCCAGTGGAAGGAAGCCACAGTAGAGGCAGACCAAGGAAGACTTGGATAGAAGTGATAAGAGCTGATCTCAGATCACTAAAGCTCACAGAGGAGATGATAAACACGTGACAAGTGGAGAGATGCTGTATTGAGAAGGAGCTGTCCAATCCATGCAAGCATATGGAATAACAGATGTAAAATGATGACAATATGTACGCACACACAAACATATATTCATACATACATATAGAAATTTTCTTATCTATATGTCTCTCTATCAGCCTCTCTATTTAAATCTGCCTTTTTCTCTTACTCTATTTGTCTGTATATCTATGTGTATGTCTAGCTAATTGTCTGTCTATATAGTTTTTTTTACTGTCTCTTTCTGTCTATTTGTTTGATTGTTTACCTATTTATTTTACCGTCTGTCTGTTCGTCTGTCTATTTGTCTGTCTGACTCTCTGTCCGTCCGCCTGTCTATTTGTCTGTATGTCTATCTCTGAACTATATTATTGCTTATTTGTGTAGCTGTTAAACAATTTATCAATCTATTGAGTTGTCTGTCTATCAATTTGTTTACCAGTCTATGAGATTGTTTTGCAGTTTTTCTATTTACCTACATGTCTATTTACCTCTCTCTGTCTATTTGTATCGCTGTCTTTTTATTTGTCTATTTCTTGGCCTCTCTGTTTCTGTCTATCCGTGTGCCTATTTACTTGTGTGTGTGTTTGTTTGTCGGTTTGTCTATTTATCAATCTGTCTATTTGTCTATCAGTCTATTTCTGTGTCTATCTATTTGTCTGTCTGTTCAGCTCTCTCACATCTATCAGTCCAGCTGAATATTTCACATCTGCCAGTCAGACTATCACACATCTATCTGTCTGGCAGGTGAACTATCTCGCAACTGTTTGTCTTTCCAGCTAACTATCTCACAACTGTTTGTATTTCCAGCAAGCTATCTCACAACTGTTTGTCCTTCCAGCTAACTTTCTCACAACTGTTTGTCCTTCCAGCTAACTATCTCACAACTGTTTGTCTTTCCAGCTAACTATCTTACAACTGTTTGTCTGTCCAGCTATCTTACATCTGTTTGTCTGTTCAGCTAATTATCTTACAACTGTTTCCACAACTATTGCACATTTGTCTGTCTGGCAAGGGAACTATCTCACAACTGATTGGTGTGAGAGGAAGAAATTTTAAAATATCTTACCTACATCCCATCTAAATAGAAAGTTTGGTATCAAAGGTAGAATATTTACACCATTCTACCTACCTTCCCTCTGAATCTGAGGTCAATGGAATATTCCTGACACCATCCTACCTACCTCCCTCTAAAATTGAGGTGTCAATCGAAGAAACCTTACGCCATGCTACCTACCTCTCCTCTAAATCTGGGGTTTGGGGTCAATGGAAGATTCATTACGCCACCTTACCCATCTCTCCTCTAAATCTGAGGGCAATGGAAGATTCCTTACACCACCCTACCTAGATCCCCTCT
>OZ024746.1:23422601-23427601 GCA_964016885.1 Eledone cirrhosa | reverse complement strand
CTTATTGTTCACTCTGCTTGTCAAAATAGGTTGTTAATTCACTTTTATATTTGATCAACACGCAAGCTACCATGTGAACATCAATATAGAACTGCCTGTATGTCTGCATGTGTGTATGTGTCTATGTGAGTATGTCTGTATGTGTGTATGTGTGTATGTCTGTATGTGAGTATGTGAGTATGTGTGTATGTCTGTATGTCTGTATGTGTGTATGTGAGTATGTGAGTATGTGTGTATGTCTATGTGTGTGAGTATGTCTGTATGTGTGTATGTGTGTATGTCTGTATGTGTGTATGTGTCTATGTGAGTGTGTGTGTATGTCTGTATGTGTGTATGTGAGTATGTGTGTATGTCTATATGTGAGTATGTGTGTATGTCTGTATGTGTGTATGTGAGTATGTGTGTATGTGTCTATGTGAGTATGTCTGTATGTGTGTATGTGTGTATGTCTGTATGTCTGTATGTGTGTATGTGAGTATGTGAGTATGTGTGTATGTCTGTATGTGTGTGTATGTCTGCATGTGTGTATGTGTCTATGTGAGTGTGTGTGTGTATGTCTGTATGTGTGTATGTGTGTATCTCTGTATGTCTGTATGTGTGTATGTGTGTATGTGAGTATGTCTGTATGTGTGTATGTGTGTATGTGTGCATGTGTGTATGCGCACATGTGTATTTATGTGTGTATGTAGAATATGTGTATATGAGTGCATGTGTATATGTATACACGTGTATTTATGTGTGTATGTAGCATGTGTATGTGTGTATACACATGACTATGTGAGTATGTGTGCATGTGTATGTATGTGTGTATATGTGCATGTTTGGATATGTGAAAATCACTGCACATACAAACCAAATTCATATATCTGTGAGAGCACACACACATGCACACACACCATCTGACACACACACACACACACACACACACACACACACACCCTCAGATGCACATATACACATACACACTCAAACTCAAACCCTCAGATGAGCACACACACACACACATCTACAGACACATTCATATACACATGCAAACACACACCTTCAAACTCACGCATACACACATCCCCAGACACACATACTCACCCCTTCAGACACAGACACCCTCCGATGCTACCCCCAACACACACATATACACACATACACCCTTGGACATTCATCTGTTTCAATGACAAGTGTTCCAGTTGTTCAACAGAACAGCCAGCTTGGCTGAGTATTCCAAGGAGTTTCAGCTTGACATAGTATGTTACAAGGGAGGACCTTAGAATTATAAGTACAACCCATCTTGTATTACTGTGTAAGTGTTGGCAGTATTTGTAGAGCGTCAGACACCATGCTTTGCAGCATAGAGTTATGGCCCTTTACGGTCTGGGTTCAAATCTTGCTGAGGTTAGCTTTGCCTTTCATCCTTACGGGGTTGATGTAATAAAGGACCAGTAATGTACTGAGGTCGATTTAATCGAATTCCCCCCCTCCCCTTTCAAATTGCTGGCCTTGTGCCTAAAGTAGAAACAATTATTGTGTAAGTGGTAAGGGCATAGAGTTATGGCCTTTTACGTTCTGAGTTCAAATTCCACCAAGATTAGCTTTGCCTTTCATCCTTAAGGGGTTGATGTAATAAAGTATCAGTAATATACAGGGGTGAATTTAATCGACTTTCCCTTCCCCAAAAATTGTTGGCTATATGCCTAAATCAGAAACCATTATTATTGGCCAAGGTTAACTTTGCCTTTCATCCTTACAGGGTCGATAAAATAAAGTACCAGTAATGTACTGGGATAATTGCTGGCCTTGTGCCAAAAGTAGAAACAATTATTATTGATGGTGGTGGATTGTCAGTATCTGTAGAGCATCAGACAACATACTTTATATATATATATAGAGTTAACTGAGGGTGCATAATTGTGAGAAGGGTCCATAAATTGCAGGGCTAGCCAAAGGTGCTAAATAGCCGGGTACCAGCTCTGATCACCTATACATATCATTCTTCACGAGTTCAGTGGTTGTAAGATGTTAACAAGGAAGATCTGGAATTGAAGTAGTCGAGGAAGAAATTTAAGTAACCCTGAAGAGAATGGAAACAAGCAGATGGTATGTAGGATGAAGGAAATTGTAGATTATGGTGAAAAAATATTAAAATACATACATACACCCACATATATACATACATATGTATATATATAAAAAAGAAAATTTCGCTCTACGTGGCTGAATACAATATTAATAATAACATTTGCTGTTCGCATGCCAACATAAGTGCAAGAATGAAGTGTTCATTCTACTGACATGGCTATAAAATTGAGGCTTGTTTGCATAATTGCAAACGAATCGAATGTTATTATTAATATTCGAAAAACTCAGATTACATTTATTGCATATATATATATATATATACATGCCTACATACAGACACACATACATGTATATATATTTATATATATATATATATATATATATATATATATATATATAATATATATATATATATATATACACATATATGCATATATACATACACACACATACATACTTATACATAAATGCACACATACGTACATATATATACATACATGCATACACACATACATACATATATGTGCATACATACATACATGCTAATTGCTACTTCTTGTCAGAAGAGTGCCATCCCTTTATTGAACATTGCACAATTATGTGCACACAGGTGACTTTTCAGACCTACTTTTGTTTTGCAGGCATGTTCACAGATATGACACTTGAACTGTCTATTTCCTAGCATTACCGGATGTATTTTCATGCAATCTACCATGTCTGGTCAGTCCACCTGCTGAGTTGCAAATTAAGCCACACTCGCTGCAAATGTAGCATAGAATGTGCGGCAGTCAAACCATCTCACAGGTGGCTTGATTTCTCCCTGGTTCGTGTGATTTCAGATGGTTGACAAATCCAGCTCTTGTTAGAAGAAATCGACCACATACATTGCACCTCAATTCCTGCAGGATTTTTGCAGACATTGCACTTGAGTCCCACTTACGAAGTGAGAATTTCAAAACGGCATGTTCCACTTGCTTTTTCTGAAAGACATCACATTCATACTTGATGATCTTTCTCCATGGTGTATAGCCCTCAGCTAGTCTCTCCCAGTTCGCCATATCAATCTTCAGAGCTTTAAGATTCTCTTTTATGAAATCCTTTAACCATTTCTTTGGTTTATCCTGTGGCCTTTTTCTGACCACATGACCAGCCCAATGCATGCAGTTCATAATAATCTTCCTCTCAATACTGGTGCTACCCACTTTCTCAAGTACAGCCACATCAGGTGTGTAAGAAGACCACTTAATGTTCAGGATGCATCAGATACAATGCTGATGAAATCTTTCTAGCTGCCTGATATGATGCCTGTAAGTTTTCCACGTTTGGCATCCATATAGCAAGGCTGAAGAACGCAGGCTTCATACACATACATACATACATACATGGTGGCTGCCAACTCGTTTTCGAGTACGGCCACTACTTTATATCCATGTAGGAGAACCCCTACCAATGCGCTGAACGAGTGTGACCTTTTAGTCCAGCCAGCGACTTGAAAACTCTGGTACAAACACTACACTTGTGACAATGATTGACACACAGTGCTGGGCCCATGGTACCATGTGACGACAAGTGCAGAGAGATCTCCAGATATAAAGCAATGCCTGTGCCGTGAAGTTTTTATAGTGAGCAAAGGCACTGCACAAAGCCAGTCCCACTCTCTTAACCAAGATGATATTTACCAAAAAGAAGAACAAGTCAACATCATTGGATACCATCAGGGTTGCAGGGGTTATATCAGAGTTTTCCTTCTCCTAGAATTCTGCCTTGACAAAGGCTAAGGGGGTCATCTCTCCCAGTGATTTTGGATGGCCATTGACTCTCAAGAGCTCCTTTGCCCTTTGACAGGTTTTGTTATACATACATACATACATACATGATGGCTGCCCCCTCGTTATCGAGTATGGCCATAATGCACTCGTGCAATGCCTGTGCGTGACTAATATTTTTAAAGTGAGGAAAGACTGTGCACTGAGCCAATCCCACTCTCTGAGCGACAGTAGCTATAACCCGAAAAGAAGAAAAGATCAACATCATCGGTAACTACTGAGCCGCAGGTTTTATATCGGAGTTAACCCAGTTTCCTGAGATGCCTTCTCCTAGAAGAATGCCCTGACAAGGGCTAGGGGTTCTTCACTCCCAGTGGTTTAACTGCGCGATCGGGCTGGATGCCCGATTATTTCTATGTCCCCGCTCAAAAAAAAAAAAAAAAAAAAAAACATACATACATAATTACATACATACATGTGTATATACATACTCATGCATGCCTATATACATATATAGAAGTGGTTGGCATTAGGAAGGACATCCAATGTTGTCAGTGTTGCCAGTGTGTGAAGGACATAACAACCTTCCTAGTGCTGTTACCACAATCATATACACCCAGTACACTATAAAATGATGGAATGTATATAAGTGAGATATGAACTGGATGTTAAATGATGATGATACATATAATTCATACATACAGTACATATATAGCTACACACACATATACACACATATAATACATACATATATATACATACTGACAGACAGACACATACATACATATATATACATACAGACATACAGACAGACACACACATACATACATATAATACATACATACAGACACATACATACATATGTACATACATTCAATATGTACATGCATGTATACATACATACATATGGTGAGGCTGTTAGTGTACTAAAGAAAGGAGGATGAAAGTAAAATTTACTTTTGTGTATACATGTGTGTTTGTATATTTGTGTGTGTGTGTATGTATGTATATGTATCTGTGTGTGTACGTACATGTGTATATATGTGTGTATGTGTATATATGCATGTGTGTGTATGTATGTGAATGTAAATGTGTGTGTACGTACATGTGTATATATGTGTGTATGTGTATATATGCATGTGTGTGTATGTGTATCTGTGA
>OZ024746.1:23354190-23422401 GCA_964016885.1 Eledone cirrhosa | reverse complement strand
AGAGAGATACACACACATATATATATATATATATATATATACACACATGCATATAAATACATATATACACACTCGCCGAACACACACAGACATAAATATATACTTACACATTAGACAAAATAGAGTACCTCGATTACATACACACACACACATACATTTGTTTTCCCTGGGGCAGGGTGAACAATCTATATCATATTATGTAATCATCGTGTTTGTTTTTATGCTTTCATTATTGTATTCATTTACTAGTTTCAGTCATTAGAAGCCAGTTGCTCTGATTAAGTTCTGATAGAGTTAATAAATGAAACAAACAAAACACATCAGGCAATTTTTACATATATATATATATGAGCACTCAGTCCACCCTGCAAAATGGTAGTGCTGGTGCCACAAAAGATGCTCACAGTATATGGTAGGTACAGCAACTGACTATTAACTAAGTTCTGATTTTGCAGTTGTCCACTAGGACAAGTGTATTGATAGTACCTGTTTTGTGGCACAGACCCAAACTCTATCTCATCAAAGTTATTTCTCTCTTTAAACAATTGTGCTATAACTCTTTCAGTATCTTTTATAACCTGGTCTATCAACTTGATATCTCTGTAGTGTATCTCATACACCCTTTGTAACAGTCGACAATGATGCTGCTACACCAGTCATTGTGTTTGATAACTCACTATGCTTCTTGGTTGACTATGCATATGACCTTCCTTGACAGGTATTTTCAGTATCTCAATCACTCTACTGTACTGCTGTCACCACAAATGGATGCCCCCTCCCTGTTGGGTGTACAAGGACCTCTATCTCTCTCATGTATTCTCTTCATTCAATACTATTTTATAATAGGACTTCCATACCTCTTTCTTTTCAGTATTGGTTAGAGCAATTGGGTTTCTATCATTCAAAATAGACTTCTTCACCAACAATGTCTTGATTTTCTCTCATATGCTGCCTTGCAATCCAGAAAACTTGACCCTTCAAATCCTCCAATCACGAACATGTGTAAACCTCTTACTTTCTGCTTCTCCTTTAGCAAAGTATACCTGCTTCCTAGATTGTTTGTTTCTAGCTACTTGATATTGCTCTTTGCTGCTCCCTTTTCCGTCCCAGACTTTCCTAGCTTGTCTCTTAGCTTGTATGATTATCTACAACACTATTCCATCGCTACTATGTCACCGTACACTTTAATAGTTTTTTTTTGTTGTCACAAATGGCCTAATGACTTTGACATGTAAACAGCTTTATTTCTTAGTCAAAGGTCAAAGAACATTTTTCAATAGTTTATTAATAGCCTCTTGGATTAGATGTGGGAGCAAACTGAGAGCGTATAAAGAAGTTAATGCAAAGTTTGGAGTATTGGTGGTTGATAGTTTGTGGAACTACTTTAACATAAATGGCCTTTCCTAAAGAAGTATTAGCCTGTTATGGCAAAGCTGGGTTGAATATTGTTGAGATTTGGAGGTAGGAAGTTGTTAATTATCGAGTTAAGTTCACTCTAGCAGACCTGCAGTACAAAAGTAACCAAGTGAATTACTTAGAAACAATTCATAAGTTTTCCACTCTGACTATACCAGACTTCCGGTTGCATTACATTGATTGACCATATGTAGGAATGAGATAGATGAAGACATGTTGTATTCATTTGCCATCCATTCTGTTGTTCTATGATTCAAGATTCTGATATGAGGCTACAACACAGGCTATACAAATGTGACAACCTCACTTATTAAGGATACATATGATGGGCTTCAAATTTCATTCACAAGGTATTGGTTAAATCGAGGTTATAGTAGAAGACACTTGCCACCATGTATGGCCTCCATCTTTGGCTTATAACAGGACACTGGGTTGTATGTACGATATTTATTTACGAAGATTGAGCTGAGTAGAGCTGAATAGCTGACATGCCAAGAGAGATGAAACAACGAATTAAGGAATTCAGGAGGCACGGTCTACTGGTGGAAATGTTGCCAGGCCATGGTTAAGTTGTTGTGTTACATGTTGGCTAGTGATTTCACGACGAAAGAAAGTTAGGTGTTTACCTTTTCACAGTCAGGAAGCGAGAGGGTATACCTTTGGCGGAACATGCCTGGCCGAAGACCAGCAGCCAAAAGGTGAAAAGAGAGGGAGATAGCTTTCAGCTCTCTTCTTTATAGTTCTCTGGACGGAAGTCACCAAGAAGGTTCTGGAACCTCAACGGGAAGTAACTCCAGCTACTTCCTGTCTAGAGAGCGCTACAGGCTTGAGTGAACATATAGTGGCCTTCTCTTTGGCCTGAGTGAACATCTAGAGGCTCTGACCTTGGTTTCAGTGACCATATATAGAGATACAGATACTGTCCCATTCATGTCTGTTCCTGAATGTTGACAATATCAGCCATGTAAATGAAGTGGAACTGATGTAACCAGATATCAAATGTCCCTAGATGTCATCTTTTGTCACTCATCAAATATTAATGGACGTGTATATTTGTCATTGTGTATACATGTCTCTGTGTGTAGATGTATTTGTGTATGTAAGGTGATTGTGGTTATGTATGTTTGTCTGTATGCATGGTGGGGCATATATGAGTGAGTGTGAGTATGTATGTGTGGGTTTGTGAATACATGAATGTGTATTTATGTTTGTAAATGAGTATGTGTATGTATTTGTCTGTATCTGTGTTTGTGCATATATATATATGTGTGTGTGTGTTTGTTTGTTACTTTTACCTGTAAATTGACCTGTTTGCTAGTATATTTCTAATGAAAGGTACTACATATGGTTTTCAAATAATTTTGAAAATAATCCAAAATTTGAAGGAATTTAGTAATATTACTAATGTTCTCATTATTAAGTTGGTGTCTGGAACATAAAGGCTTTAACATAAAATTATGATGGAAGTTTTTAGATAAATACAATCACTAAAACAAATTTTTGTGTTGTCAAACAAGGATCAGTTTCAGGCAGTTTGGTATCAAAAGGGTTAATTGACAGGCCCTGATAACTCTTGAAGAGAGCAATGGTCAGTTGTGATGTTTATTACAATGGACTTGTACTTTATTTATTGTTACTGAAAGGTTGAAAGACAAAGTTGGAGGGAGTTAAGTAATATCTAGTTTTTCTCTATATTAAACTGATGTTTGAAAGATGTCTTGACAAAAGTTCTTATAGAAAATTATGATGGAAGGTTTTTAGATAAATATAAACATTGTAACCATTTCCTTACCATTTTTTCTAATGAAATACACTGCCTATTGTGTATTTTCAAATCATTTTGAAAATAACCAATAATTTGGAGGTATTTAGTAATATTACTAATTTTCTCATTATTGAGTTAAGAATATAAATTAACAAAGATTCTTGCATAAAATTATGATGGAATGATTTTAAATAAATATAAACATTTAAAAATATAAACAGCTTTGTATAATAGAACCTGAATCAATTTGGTATCAAAAAGGTTAAGAGTGAGAGAAATTTAGATAATATTTCAAGCATGTTAATCACCCATATAGGGGCTTCTTCATTGTTGTTGTTTGGTCTAAGGTCTGCTGTGCTCGAACAAATTTATGATAAAAGGGGTTCTTGTCATGATTCCTCTGTCTATTTTTATATCAAGGACTATATTGTCTAACCCATCCTTCTTTTTTAAGGCAGTAGGTTGAGGTTTGAGAAACATTCTGCTGTCATTTCTAGTAGTCTATCAGCCACATAGATGCTTCCTCATTGTCTCAGATATTATTGTTGTTGTCGAATCCAATTGTGCCTGTATTTCTAATGAAATGCACTCTATTTAAATTAATTAATGGAGAACTTTGAGGGATTTACTAAAATTGTTAATTATTTCATTACTAAGACAGTAACTTAACAAATGATTCTGATATAATTATATTTGAAAATTTTAATTTAATAGGAACCTTTTAAAATGGGTGGCTTTATTTCATAGATAGAATCAGAGCCAGCTTTGGCCAGGCTAGTATCAAAAGGGCTAAAATAGTATTTGTAATATAACTTAACATAAGGTTCTTATATAAAATAATTGTTTCTACTTTTGGCACAAGGCCAGCAATTACCCAGTGCATTACTGGTACTTTATTTTATCGACCCCGTAAGGATGAAAGGCAAAGTTAACCTCGGCGGGATTTGAACTCAGATCATACAGGGAGGTAACTCTATGCTTCAAAGCATGGCGTCCGACCCTCTACCGATATTGCCAATCCACCGGTTCTTATATAAAATAATGTTGGAAAAGTTTTATCTCTATTAGTCCTACACGAGCGAGACACAGTCATCCAACCAATTTGCCTCAAGTGGAACAACTCTCGTCTAACCCATGCTAGCATGGAAGATGGACATTAAACAATGATGATGATGAGGAGGAACCCTCTAAATTGTGGAACCAGGGTTGGTTTGGGGGTAGATTTAGTATAAAAAGAGTTGAAGATGTGTCATTGTTGTTGAAGTGGATATTGGAGTTGAATCTATGAGTCATTTGTGTAATTGAAAGGACCAGCATTGTCACACCCTGTGTCACACTGTGTCTCCCAAGACATAAGGGTACACGTATATGTGGAATGCTCAGGCACTTATAATACTGAAATTCAAAGGACCAGCATTGTCACACACTGTGTCACACTGAATCTCCCTAAGAATTATGATCCTTTAAAGGTATACATGCCTGTGGAATGGTCAGCCACTTAGATATTAATTTCCCTGGCTGTCTCTTCAGTTGATCAAACTGAAACAGTCATCGTTGACAGCGACAAATGTCCATTCCTCTATGAGTCACCACAATTCTCCGTCATTTCTTCATATGATTCTCATTATATTCTGTGAGGCATCAAAGTAAACTGTATCCAGTGTAATAAATTATGTTCAGTTTTAAACAATTAGGATTAAAATCAGGAACTTGTTTCAAAATTCCTCTTGATTTTTCAATAGTTTAAACGTTGCTGCAATGTAAAATTCATAAGGCAATTTAAAAAAAAAACATTTTGAAAAATGAATTAAATTAATCCAAATAAAAATAAAATAATATTAATGACTGGCCATTATGGCTAAGTGATGGTAGTGATGGTGGTTGTAATAGTGGTTGTAGTGGTGGTTGTAGTTGTGATGGTTCTTGTGGTTATAGTGTTGGTTGTGTGATGATTGTAGTTGTGGTGGTGCTAGTGGTTATAATGATGGCTGTAGTGGTGGTTGTAGTTGTGATGGTTCTTGTGGTTATAGTGTTGGTTGTGTGATGATTGTAGTTGTGGTGGTGCTGGTGGTTATAATGATGGCTGTAGTGGTGATTATAGTGGTGGTTGTAGTTGTGATGGTTCTTGTGGTTATAGTGTTGGTTGTGTGATGATTGTAGTTGTGGTGGTGCTAGTGGTTATAATGATGGCTGTAGTGGTGATTATAGTGGTGGTTGTAGTGGTGGTTGTAGTTGTGATGGTTCTTATGGTTATAATGTTAGTTGTGTGATGATTGTAGTTGTGGTGGTGCTAGTGGTTATAATGATGGCTGTAGTTGTGGTAGTTAGAGAGGTGGTTGTAGTGGTGATTGTAGTTGTGGTGGTCATTGTGGTTATAATGGTGATGGTTCTTATGGCTATAATGATGGTTGGAGATGTGGTTCTTGTGGTGGTTCTTATGGTAGTGGTGGTGTTGGGGATTATGGTTGTCGTGCTGGTGGTGGTTGTGGTGTTTGTGGTGGTGGTGGGGCTGGTTGTAGTGGGGGTGATGGTGGTGTGACTGGTAATGCTGGTGATTGCAGTGGTGGGGGTACTGGTGGAATGGGAGGTTATGGAGGTGATACTAGTGGGGGATATAGCTAAGTTTATATTAGACTGACTGATAATAATTGTTTCTACTTTTGGCACAAGGCCAGCAAGTACTCCAGTACATTACTGGTACTTTATTTATTTTATCAACCCAGTAAGGATGAAAGGCAAAGTTAACCTCGGCGAGATGGTGGCTGTGATGATATTGACGGTGATGATATTGGCAGTGATGATATTGACTGAAGTTATGGTGGCTGTGATGATATTGACGGTGATGATATTGGCAGTGATGATATTGACTGAAGTTATGGTGGCTGTGATAATATTGACTGAAGTTATGGTGGCAGTGATGATATTGACGGTGATGATATTGGCAGTGATAATATTGACTGAAGTAATGGTGGCAGTGATGATATTGACTGAAGTTATGGTGGCTGTGATGATATTGACGGTGATGATATTGGCAGTGATGATATTGACTGAAGTTATGGTGGCAGTGATGATATTGACTGAAGTTATGGTGGCAGTGATGATATTGACTGAAGTTATGGTGGCTGTGATGATATTGACTGAAGTAATGGTGGCAGTGATGATATTGACGGTGATGATATTGACTGAAGTTATGGTGGCAGTGATGATATTGACTGAAGTTATGGTGGCAGTGATGATATTGACTGAAGTTATGGTGGCTGTGATGATATTGACGGTGATGATATTGGCAGTGATGATATTGACTGAAGTTATGGTGGCAGTGATGATATTGACTGAAGTTATGGTGGCAGTGATGATATTGACTGAAGTTATGGTGGCTGTGATGATATTGACTGAAGTAATGGTGGCAGTGATGATATTGACGGTGATGATATTGACTGAAGTTATGGTGGCAGTGATGATATTGACTGAAGTTATGGTGGCAGTGATGATATTGACTGAAGTTATGGTGGCTGTGATGATATTGACTGTGATGATATTGGCAGCGATGATATTGGCAGCGATGATATTGGCTGAAGTTATGGTGGCTGTGATGATATTGGCTGAAGTTATGGTGGCTGTGATGATATTGGTTGAAGTTATGGTGGCTGTGATGATATTGGTTGAAGTTATGGTGGCTGTGATGATATTGGCTGAAGTTATGGTGGCTGTGATGATATTGGTTGAAGTTATGGTGGCTGTGATGATATTGGTTGAAGTTATGGTGGCTGTGATGATATTGGTTGAAGTTATGGTGGCTGTGATGATATTGGTTGAAGTTATGGTGGCTGTGATGATATTGGTTGAAGTTATGGTGGCTGTGATGATATTGGTTGAAGTTATGGTGGCTGTGATGATATTGACTGAAGTTATGGTGGCTGTGATGATATTGACTGAAGTTATGGTGGCAGTGATGATATTGGTTGAAGTTATGGTGGCTGTGATGATATTGACTGAAGTTATGGTGGCTGTGATGATATTGACTGAAGTTATGGTGGCTGTGATGATATTGACTGAAGTTATGGTGGCTGTGATGATATTGACTGAAGTTATGGTGGCTGTGATGATATTGGCAGCGATGATATTGGCTGAAGTTATGGTGGCTGTGATGATATTGGTTGAAGTTATGGTGGCTGTGATGATATTGGTTGAAGTTATGGTGGCTGTGATGATATTGACTGAAGTTATGGTGGCTGTGATGATATTGACTGAAGTTATGGTGGCTGTGATGATATTGACTGAAGTTATGGTGGCTGTGATGATATTGACTGAAGTTATGGTGGCTGTGATGAAATTGACTGAAGTTATGGTGGCAGTGATGATATTGACTGAAGTTATGGTGGCTGTGATGATGTTGGTTGAAGTTATGGTGGCTGTGATGATATTGACTGAAGTTATGGTGGCTGTGATGATATTGACTGAAGTTATGGTGGCAGTGATGATATTGACTGAAGTTATGGTGGCAGTGATGATATTGACTGAAGTTATGGTGGCAGTGATGATATTGACTGAAGTTATGGTGGCTGTGATGATATTGGTTGAAGTTATGGTGGCTGTGATGATATTGGTTGAAGTTATGGTGGCTGTGATGATATTGGTTGAAGTTATGGTGGCTGTGATGATATTGGCAGCGATGATATTGGCTGAAGTTATGGTGGCTGTGATGATATTGGTTGAAGTTATGGTGGCTGTGATGATATTGGCTGAAGTTATGGTGGCTGTGATTATATTGGCTGAAGTTATGGTGGCTGTGATGATATTGGCTGAAGTTATGGTGGCTGTGATGATATTGGCTGAAGTTATGGTGGCTGTGATGATATTGACTGAAGTTATGGTGGCTGTGATGATATTGACGGTGATGATATTGACTGAAGTTATGGTGGCTGTGATGATATTGGTTGAAGTTATGGTGGCTGTGATGATATTGATGGTGATGATATTGACTGAAGTTATGGTGGCTGTGATGATATTGATGGTGATGATATTGGCAGCGATGATATTGGCTGAAGTTATGGTGGCTGTGATAATATTGACTGAAGTTATGGTGGCTGTGATGATATTGGCTGAAGTTATGGTGGCTGTGATAATATTGACTGAAGTTATGGTGGCTGTGATGATATTGGCTGAAGTTATGGTGGCAGTGATGATATTGACTGAAGTTATGGTGGCTGTGATGATACTGGCTGAAGTTATGGTGGCAGTGATGATATTGACTGAAGTTATGGTGGCTGTGATGATACTGGCTGAAGTTATGGTGGTAGTGATGATATTGACTGAAGTTATGGTGGCTGTGATGATATTGACTGAAGTTATGGTGGCAGTGATGATATTGACTGAAGTTATGGTAGCTGGGATGATATTGGCTGTTATATGTTCAATCAATCAGTCAATTAATTAATCAATCATTCATTTTTGAAATATTTAAAAAGTTGAATAATTTTCCGTACATGTATGTGAAGAATGGCAGATAGCCAAATCAATAGTGCGTTGGATCAATAAAAGATCTGCTGGATTGTAATCTATCATTTAACACTGCCCAGCCAAATCAATAATATTTTGGATCAATGAAAGATGTGGTAGATTATAACCTAACATTTATCATGGCCCAGTATCCAGAGCCAGTACACTTGACTCACGTTTGCTTGTCCCACTTTACTGTAAATAGGTTCTACAGAAAAACAGATCTTGTTGCTGTAAATAGTCAGTTCCTCTGTATTTTAGTGTCTATATTTATCTAAACATCGTCCATCATAATCCTTGTGTAAGAATCTTAAGTAAGTTATGCTTCAAACTCCAGCTCAATAATGAGGAAGTCACTTATATTACTAAACCGCAAGTAAATTCTTAAGTATTTTCAAAATTGTTTGAAAATTATAGGCAGTTTGTTTCATTAGAAATATAGCAACAAAAGGGTTTAACCCTTTACCATTTAAACCATCTGTATCTGGCCAGAATTTTCTTACCTCTTTCTGTTCAAACTAGCCATAACCTGCCACTCATACTTGTTAAGGTATTGTTCTCAAAATAAATAATATCAAAATCTCATAGATCCGATATTATATGAGATAAATCCTTTAAAATTGAAAATACAATATATAGAGTAATGTAAATGTTAAAGGGTTAATATGCTGCTATGTATCTGATTACTGTAAACATTTTGGAGAATTGATGGGGTATTAGGTCTGAGTTTCCTTCAGGTGTTGTTACAAATACTGAAAGAGTTTGTGAAAGTGTTCCTTCCAAATCACAAGGCAGTCTTCCACTTTCTCTTCTGCTTACCAGAAAGTTCTTTTATCAATTTCCTAGCTTCTCTGGGTGTGTTGTCGTTACTATTCTGAAAATAATCCAGGGTTTGGTTGACTCTTCCATCCTCCAGATTGTTGAAAGTATAGCACTGAATTTTCAGGTGATGCTGTACTTCTGACTGTAACCATTGTTGCACATTCCACAGATGGACACAAATGAAGTATAATTTTTCTCTTCAGCTGGCAAGGATTCAAATTTATCAGCAATTAAGTTGTCAATTGTTCTTGTAAGGTTGTCATCTTCCCTTAGCACCCTTAAGTAAATCTATTTCTTACAGATGCTGATGTAGTTTAACCCCAGGTCAGCACTAATAGAGCAGTCATATCATCAAATGTATCTCAATCACAATCATTCCATCTTTTTGTATATTTCAACCTCTATTAATACAATGTACCTTTTCCTTTTTCAAATTGGGAGTAATTTGAGTGAATTTGGCTGTTATTTCTAATGGGTCAAATCACTGAGTACGGGTGCCCTCTTTGGCTGGCCCCTATCATATTGATTGTCGATATGAAAGATGATATTTATGGCTGGAGAAAACCCCATTAACCCTTTTGATAGCAAACCTCCTGACACCATACCTTGTCCTGATACAAAACTTTCTATTTTATAGTGTTTAGATTTATCTAAAATCCTTCCATCATAATTTTATTTAAGAACCTTTAACTTATGCTCCAAAAACCATCTATATGAGAAAGCTAGTTATATTACTATCTATCTAAATTCTTGATTAGTTTTTCAAAATGATTTGACGTTGAAAGGCAGTGTATTTATTTCATTAGAAATATGGTAATGAAAGGGTTAAGTTGGCTCTGGTTTACCTCCCCTAACTTACTGAAGGTTATCTCTGGATATATAGTCTGTTAAGAGAGCGTATAAGAGTTAAAGAGAGCGATAAAGAGATAGTAGGTCAGTAGTTTTTCATTACTTAAAGATATTGGAGAAAAATAAGAGGTTTTAGGTGGTAATTTGAACCATCTCAAATGTCTGTCTTTGGTGTTGTGTAAAAGACATTGGCATTTTTCCATATAAAATAAAAGAAAATACTAGATGACTTTTAAAAGTATTGGTAGACAAAATGGAAATTATTTATAGACAATTTCAAACAACATTAGATATATTGTCGAAAATATTGACCTTCATAGTAAAGTACAATTTTTCAGTATCCTTGGGTCCCAGTTTGTGTTGCATTATCCTTTTTTCCACACTTAACTAAGGTCATCATCATCATTTTATGTCCATTTCAATGCTAGCATAAGTTGGACAAGTTGATACAGACCAAATTGTTATTTAATCGGAGCTAACCCAGGACAACATCTTGCATATGTACTTTCCAGTTTTGGTATGATTTCTACAGCTGGATCAGAAACCATTATTTGCCACGTTTAGAGGATAGGGCAGTGCCCATGACCTTCTTAGGCCTTCGAAAATCAGTTGGATTGATGCTGTTGATGTTCTGCTTAACTCTTAACATCTTAGAAGGATTCAGTAGAAAATATCTAAAAACAGGTCTGTTAATTCAGATGCTTTTGGTATATATACAAAGTAGAGAGATTGTTGTGAAAATTTGCAGTAAACTAAAGTAAAGACTAATTTCTAATGGAATGCAGTCCCAGTGCTGTTTGATACTTTCTAAAAAATGTCTTGCTAATGTGGTTTCATGTGATACAAGACAATAACAGTTAAATTGTTGCAAGTCAACACTTGTAGGAAAGACATGAGCAGGGAAGGAGTGCCAATGGGTTGTTGTTCTGGGCAGGAAGGACTGGAAATTGTGGTTAGTGTGGAGCCTGCAGGGAGTGTGTGTGTGTGTGTGTGGTGGTGGTGGTGGTGGTGGGGGTATATAAAGAGAAAATAGACATATTGGATAACAGAGTCCTAGACACACTTCCTGAAATAAAGAAGTGATGGCCATGTCTAGAATGCTTTTGATCACATGTCTTATTATTCAGAGCTCACCTTTCTCCTCCTTCACTTTTTTTTCCCCTTCTCCTTTCTTAATTCAGTGTTACAGTTTCATTAAATGAAATAAATATTTACTATTTAACCCTTTTGAAACTGACCCACTTAGGACCACTCCTAAATCTATGATACAACAGTCTATATTTAAAATGTTTATATTTAAATTCAAATCTGTCTCTCATAATTATATGTAAGAATGTTTTAAGTCATATTCCTGATCTCATCATGACTGCAGTTTTTTTGGTGGGGTCAGTCCCACTGCGTGGCACCTTGAACATGGGTCTACGAAAGCCTCAGATTCACTAATGCATTGTGAGTGAAATTTGATAGAGAGAAACTGTGTGGAAGTCCATTTCATAATATATATATATAACCCATGCTAGCATGGAAGATAGATGCTAAACGATGATGATGATGATGATATATATATATATATATATGTATGTAAAAGGTAAACAGAAATAACAGCACAATCGGTATGGAAGGAATATATTAGTTTAATGCTTGAAATAGCAGGAAGAGGGTCTTAACGTATCAGATGCTAGTCCCTCATGAGAAGAAAGAATGAGAAATTAGAAACATTGAAGGGCGGAATCGGAAAAAATGTTTTTAAAAAATGAAGTAGTGAGTTGAGAATAACTGTTAGGGAGTGCTAGGGGAAGGGTAGATCAGGTCTCATTGTAAGCTGCAGGTCGGATCTTCTTCAGCACTGTGTAGCGCCAGCCCTTGTGGTCTTCAGTAATTTCTGTTATATATATATATATATATATATATATATATATATATGTGCATGATGACTTAAGCTTATCAACAATTACTCTAAATTTTATTCTAATCACAAAATCAGAGACTTAACTTTAGAAAATTGAGCAGCCTGCCCACTTGCACTCACTCACACACACCACCAGATGAACTCATTGAAAATGACTTCCTTTCAATAGAAGCAAATAAAAATCACTCCCACTCCAAAAAAAAAAACAACAACAATAATACCCTGCATATACTCAGAGTTGGTTCCTGAGATATTCAGCACCCTAGGCTAGCTCTATAATGTGTGCCCCATTCTCTCAAATTTATAAAGTTTAGCTTAGTTTGGTAAGCTGAACTAAGTTCTTGACAATTCATTCTCTGATCACACAAAGAAATTTACTAAGCCTGTATTTCCCACTCTCTCACACAAAATAATGTGACAAGTCATAACACCATACAACCCCTTCCATTACTTTCTATATTTCCACAATGCTGTGACTCGGCAAAGATGTTTAGTGATTTATTTATAGATCACAGGAAATTATTATATATATCATTTAATTCTACAAATTTGTATAAAACTGTAATCTTTTATGTTTTAGTAATGCACTTATCTGAGGTATGTGCCCTTGGCAGCTGCCTAGTTGACCTAATGGTAGTGCCAACCCTGCACATACCTCACACCCAAATAAATATATCTTCCATTTCAAAAGATCTTACAGTCTGACAGACAATTTCTGCCCAAGGTGAAACAAAAAACAAATATCTCACTTTTATTACAAGATATTGTTATTCTTTATCCATGTAATTGATATATAAATAATTCATCAGCAAACCCAGGTTTTGTTGTATGACAAGCAGAAGATGGTAAGTTGTTGTAGTACCAGCTTCTTTTATATAGATTTATCATTGAACCTATAGCCATGGAAACATCTGGTATACTGGGTCACTGAACCACCTCTCTACTTACTGCTATCAGGATGGAGTTGGTTACCTGCAAGTAAAAGCCATGCAAGTTGTACTAACTATTTTTAGCATATCTCCCTCCCTATCCTTTGCGATAAGTCCTTTGCAATTGTGTCTGCTGAGACCATTAGGATCATAAGGCAATATCCACCGAAGGTCTCACACTTCAGAAAAACAGATTAAGTGAATGAAAGACTGTGACAACCTTTCATTGGTTGATTTGTATTGTTACTTATATATATCATCATCATCATTTAACATCCATCTTCCACACTAGTATGGATAGCTATGGTATATATGCCCATGGAGCGCTTGCCAGAATGACTTGGAATGTGCGTTATGTTTCGCTTTTTCTACCCACCGAAATGCGATTCTCGCTGAATTTATATTAATATATAGGAAAATGTATGACCCCGACGGCAGAGCTCAAGCCATTTTGATGGCTATTTCTGGAGCCCAGAAATAGCCGTCGAAACGGCTTGAGCTCTGCCGTCGGGATCATACATTTTCCTACTACCCTAAGTATTGAGTACTCTGGTGCGTTATAGTCCATCTGGTTCCTTACCACAACTCCTTCGTTATATATATATACACACACACACATACATATAGTTTAATAAGTTGACAAAACAATTAGCTGGGTGTATTTTGCTGATGTTTATTATTTACAAAAGAAACAAATCAATAAAAAATATATAGAAATGAGAAAAACAAATGAAAGACATGTAAGCTCAAGCAATTACATTCAACAATGCTGGTGTTGCTCCCTAAAAATGTTTAAGGCAAGCCAAAACATTCATGGCATTTCCTGGAGTGACAGTGAGTTTCACAATTGTACACTACAACAGGGAATGTGGGAATGTTAGTGTATCTTTCTATAAATGTTTGAAGAAAACCACGAGTCACGGCTTCAAGAAAAAATACCCAGTTCAAACTGTAAGGTGGTCATGGTGGTGACATAACAAAAAGCACCCAAAAGGTGGTTGTTTCGATGCCACAATAAAAAGCACCCAGTCCACTGGAAAGTGGTTGGTGTTCAGAAGGGCATCCAGCCATAGAAACTAAGCAAAAAAACAGGAGGAGGAAAAGAAGGTCTGTATTCACATTTACTGGTCAATGTGCCAAACATATGGATATCAAGTGTCTGACAAGTGGTACCAACATGTCCCAAGGTATTTTGGGACTTCCCTATCCTAACAGAAGAAACTGCAGGTTTGAACACAACAGAACTAATATTGTAGTTATGCACAGAAATAGCCATCAATGGCAGGTTACGGATGTTACTATCTCAGGATACCAAAACATAGCCTTGAAGGAAATTGAAAAAATAATGAAGTATCCTGATTTAAAGATCAAAACTGCATGAATGTGGTCAATTACCACTTAATAACATTAAGATAATTTCATTTCCCATAAGAGTTAGAGGTTCAATACCACTGAAACTGAGAGCATGTAAATCACAAATTCCTCTCATACAAAAGACTGCTCTGCTAAGGGCACTGTACACATCCGCATAATAAAATCTGTCTAAGGTTTTTATTGAGACTTGACAGACAGTAGATGTAGTAATTTATATTTACTGTGTATGTATGTATGTATGGACCCATAACTCCTGGGGTATCATAGGGGTGTTGTATTGACATACAGCATTTCTTGGGCATTTTAAAACCTAGTGGAGCCTATCTCCTCTCCAGGTCTGAATACAGCAGATTTCTTCCAGAGAAGGATAGAGAGTGAGAGAAAGGAAGTAAGAAAGAGATATAGAGGAAGAATCAACCCCAGTACTAGACTGGTACTTTTTTAATCAACCTTCAATGGTTGACCTTGGAGGGATTTGAACTCAGAGAGCAGAGTGTCAAAATGAATACTGCAAAGTATTCTATCAAACATTCTAGCAACTCTGCCAATTTGTTGCTCATATTTACTGTGTAAACTATCAATAATATTTGTTTCTACTTTTGGTACAAGGCCAACTATTTTAAACGAAGGGGAAAGTTGATTATATTGACCCAGTAATTAACTGGTACTTTATTTCATTGAGCCCAGGAGGATGGATAACAAAATTGACCTCAGTAGGATTTGAATTCAGAATGTAAAAAGCTGGAACAAATACTGCAAAGCATTTTGGATGATGCTCTA
This sequence comes from Eledone cirrhosa, assembly GCA_964016885.1. Lineage (NCBI taxonomy): Eukaryota > Metazoa > Mollusca > Cephalopoda > Octopoda > Eledonidae > Eledone > Eledone cirrhosa. The sequence goes on along the minus strand of OZ024746.1, from coordinate 23,407,058 downwards.
ATAAATCTACCAGTCCACCACCCTAATGGTTTCTGATTTAGGCACAAGGTCAACAATTTTGGGGGTGCAGGGGAAATCGATTAAATTGACCCCTGTGCATTATTGGTGCTTTATTTTTTTTTATCCCGGAAGGATGAAAGCAAAGCTAATTTCAGTGGGAATTGAGCTCAGAATCTAAAGGGTCATAACTATATGCCATAAAGCATTTTGTCTGACTTCTACCGATACTGCCAATCTTTATAATAATAATGATTTTTTTTTTATTTGCCAAATGAGAGGGACATTACAATGACATATTACATAAATTGTTGGGGAGATTGGCATAAAATGTTGGTAAGATAAGAAAGAAATGTATACATAACATCCATGATGATGATGATGATGATGATAAACAGTCCTAATGATACAGGAGAATCCCACAAACCCACTGTCACCCAGATCAACACAAGCAAATGTCCTCATCTGTTTTTCTTTCTTCAACCTACAGGCTCATGCTGAAAGTAGAACCACTCATTCTTGCCATTTTCACCTCAGTCACTCATCTTTTATAAAATTCACTGGAAGAGAGCATCTCCCTCTCCACCCACAACTTTCTTTTTAAGTGGAACTTTAAAAAAATCAATAAGAGTTTCACCGCAGAAGAAAGTGTCAGTCCTCAGTTCACCCAATCTTGTCCACCATGTGACCACTTTTGCCATAAAGCATATAATAAAAGCATTTAATCACAACATAACAACTTTATAGTACAGCAAACCCCCTCACCACAAACGCAACACCACCACCACATACATCATCTCCACTCTCCTACAAACCACACAATCACCACAACACTTCACCAAAACGACTACACACACCAATACCACACCCCCTACCACCAACATCATAACCACCACTACATTTATGTTGGCTCAGATCGTCATAATGGAATTTATGCTAGGTCCGGGTTTGTGTCAACAAAACTTGCAAATTTATTGTATAATAGTATTATTAATGTTATTACTACTACAACTACTACAACTACCACCACCCACCACAGCTACCACAATCAAGAATGTTCTCTTGACTAAAGTTTATTTATAACTGGAAAAAAATTTGACATTTAAAAATAAAAATAAGTTAACACTTTCATTATGATATTTCTAATGAAATAGACTGTCTATATTTTCAAATAATTTAGAAAATAATCATGAATCTGAAGACATTTAGTAATATAACTAACTTTCTCATTATTAAATTGCTATTTGGAGCATAACTTAACAAAGGTTCTTACATGAAATTATGATGGAATGTCTTTAGGTATATATAAACACTTTAACACTTTCATTACCATATTTCTAATGAAAGACTGCCTATGATTTTCAAATAATTTAGAAAAAAAAATATATATATATATATAATTATGATAAACAACACAATATAATTAATCCATTACCTAAGGTTTCATGAAATTAGACGATTCTAACAGAAACATCCAGTTCGTTCATCAGATGAAATATCATTAAAAAGCTCTGTACTATACATAGAGCACCCTTCTTTCCTTTACCTTTTCTACGGAAATACATAACACAACTTATATATACATATATATATATTAAGAAAAAAACAAGGTTTTATTTACATGTTTTATTGATTATTGACCTGTTACATACATTTCACAGATGGTTGGCTGAAGGTCACCTATGGAAGCTATGGACTCCAGCATCAATCTGCTCGTCAGATTTGGTGATTCAACCAAAACCATAGCATGAATAAACACATGTAAATGAAACCTTGTTGGTTTTTCTTAAAAATATACAGGCCCAACATATCGATTAGCCAAGAAGGAAAAGAGATAGACAATATTAAAATAAAATTATTTTTAGTTTGTTTGGATGTTAAGTCCTAAAAATACAAATACAACGAGCAGAGAGAGTAAGTGAAGAAAGACAAATGCAAAGGTGTAAGATAGAACATATCAATTTGAAAAAAAAAGTGTCCCGCATGGCTAAAAACATACAAATGAATAAAAAATATGGGCGAAGACAGGAAAATGAACGAATACAGACAGCAGTCCCATCTTATCAGTTAACCACTGTTGTTTCGTATACAACTGGCACAAGGGACAGTAACAAATGGCGAAATGAGATAATGATAATAGTCTTAATGACTATTTACAAATAATTATTTCTATTTTTGGTATAAAGCCAGCAATTACCCCAATGCATTACTGGTGCTTTATTTTATCGACCCCCTTAAGGATGAAAGGCAAACAGAGGACAGGAAGAAATGGATCAAAGGCAAAATGATAGTCTTAATGACTATTTACATGAGAGCAAATTTGCCACTAACCCATGATCTGTAACTGAAAAGATATTGATGAGGCCCAATATATCAATTAGCATATGTGTGTGTATATAAACTTAAGAAAATTAACAGAGGACAAGGCAACGAAAAACAATTTTTTAAGGGGAAACGTTAAAAATTTATTTAAAAAAAAAAAAATACAAATGATAGACACAACTCCAGAGTCATCGGCCATTGAGGTGAACTTTGGCAGTTTTGACCCCTACCAATGGTACTGTTAGTTCACCCGGAGTTGCTATAAAATAGCTTAAAATATAGGGTGAAGACCCTTAAAAACAGAAAAAGATGTAGCCAATTTTAAAGGTTTTCACCCTATTTTATAAGCTATCATCTCTGCACATGAGCAGAGCACTCTTTATATAAATATATATGTAAATATTATATACCTAGGGCAGTGCCACACCATGCCACCCAGTATCTTGCTCAATGACAACTGAGATAAATTTCAAAACCAAAACATACTCATATAGATTCAGTAGTGGGTGGCAATAATCGAACAAAGTAATTGCCGTTATCAACAAAATTAATATTAATCAATTAACAAACAAATAGTGGAAAAATAGACATTAAATGCTAATGATGATGATGATATATATATGTACACACACACACACATATATATATATATATATATATATACAATCTGTTAATGTAGCTTTGTTAAAGTTTGGTGAAGAAACCAAATATTCCTATACTACTTGTTCCATGTGTAAAACAATGAATTGCGTACTGGTTATAAATGATATTTTATATCATCCAATCCTACATTCAATCTGTTCAACTATTAGATTCACAATGCTACCTTTTTCTATGAGGCTATGAAAATAATGTTATTGATTTTTCTAGGCAGTATGTCATGTACTTAAAAGGTTATTCTGAAAAGTCATCTTCCACTTAAAGAAATGTAGATCAGTTTTTATTAGGATTCTTTCATTTTAGTTTCCTAAGAAGGGCAGTAGATTAGCAGAATCATTAGAGCGTCAGACAAAATACAATGCAGTATTTGTTCCAGTTCTCTACGTTCAAATTTGCTTCTCATCCTTCCATTGTTGATAAAATGAAGTACTAGTCTCCCCACCAAAAAAAAAAAAAAAAGAAATTGTTGGACTTGTACCTAAATTAGAAGCCATTTTAGTTTCCTAAGTCAAATGTAAGTGGTTGAATATTCCACAGATATATGTACCCTTAACATAGTTCTCAAGCAAAAACCATCATGACACAATAAGTGACAAAGCTGGACCTTTTGACTTACAGGAACAGTCCATTAGATGGGCTTCCACACAGTTTCTGTCTCCGCAATTTTACTCTCAAGGTTTGTGGACTCGAAGCTATGGTAAATGACAGTTACTCAAGATGCCACAGTGGAATCAAACCCGGGACCTCATGACTGAAAAGCAAACTTGAGTCACCCAGCCATGCCTAACTTTATCTACTTACATCATTTAACATCCACTTTTCCATACTGACATGGTTGGATGGGTTGTTGCACTCCAAGTCAGTTCATAATCAATTGTTTTATTAGATGAATCAAAGGACCATGCCTCATTTGTACATTTCTCCATGGTTTTTGTGGCTGGATGCCCTTCCTAACACCAATTACTTTAAAGAGTGTACTGAGGGCATTTTAGTGTGCCATCAATACTAAAGAGATTGTCATCTTGTGTCATATTTTCTTTCCATTCTGTGTTGTCTCCATTTTTTTTAAATATTCTGTAAATTTTAGAATTTGTAGAAACATATTTTGATACCCAGCCACACTGTAAAGTGGTTGTTTTGGTGCCATGACAAAAAGTGCCCAGTTCATACTGGTAACATGGCAAAAGCACTCACTGTAAAGTGGTCATGTTGGTGACATGATAAAAAGCACCCAGTTCACACTGTAAGGTGGTTGTGTTGGTGTATAACAAAAAGTGCCCAGTCCACACTGTAAAGTGATCATGTTGGTGTCATGACAAAAAGCGCCCAGTCGACACTGTAGATGTTGGCACTAGGAAGGGTATCCAGTCGTAGAAACCAAGCCAGAAACAGTTCTTTATGAGCAAGGCAGTCATCTGATCTGACTTGTCTCACAATGGGACTACTCGTCTAACTCATGCTAGTGTGGAAAAATGGACGTTAAACAGTGATGTTGATACCTTAGATATTTTACATGCAAGTGTACAGTAATTATTGGTTAGAGAAGAAAATGTTTAGATTAATTCTTCTTAAATACCTTTTATTTATGAAAAGGAATAGCAGAATGGGTAGGATGCAGGATCAAATGATTTAACCTATGTCCCTTTTTTAAGACTTCTGAGACTGGTAAGAGGGAGGGAGGAAGATATCCTCAAACTGGAGACCTGGTTAGAATGTTTGCAATTCAATAATCTCCACTAAAGGATGATGTGGTGGTGTTAAGCTAGGGGACAAATGACAGTTACCACCCAAGTAGTCATGGCTGGATTTGAACTTAGAACTAGAAAAAATACCACAAGGCATTTTGTTTGATGTTCTAACAATTCTACTAATTTGTTGATTAAAAGTGATGGTCTGTCATAACTATAAGTTAATACAATTTACAAATCAGGATAAGTTTGTATGCTGTGAGTAGCTTAATTTTTAACACTTGAGACTGAGCCCTTCTTCAGCGAATTCAAATTTGCCAATTTTAATACCTTTTTAGTTTCATCTCATATTATTCTGAGCTCAATGTCAACTTTGTTCTCCATCCCTCAGGGATCAAGAAAATTAATTCAAATATTATTGGGATATACCCAAGCCACTTTGCTCACCCTCACCCTGATGGCTTAGTAAAAATAAATCAATATTATTCAATTATTAGCATTTAAGCATTTCTTCAGTAATCATTTAATGTTTTATAGAATTTACATCGATATATCCTAGCTTTTAGAATAGGTACACTGTGTCCCTGCAAGTTGTATGAGGCGACTAAAATGGTTGATGTTAGGAAGGGCATCAAGCTGTAAAACAGTCTCAAAAGTCTCAACAAACCTAAGCCAGCATGGAAAAAGTGGTGCTGGTGCCATGATAAAATGCACTTGGTTAAATGCAGAACTATATGTAAACGGGATGCAAACCCCCAGTCTGTCAGGGATGTCAGTGGTCCCACTATAGTACAGACTTGGTCTGTGAAGACTCATCCAACCCTTGCTAACAGAGAAGGTGGACGTTAGGCAGTACCATAGCCAATGAGGGTTATCCGAGGCGTGGTTATTGCTAGTTGAAAACTAAACTAAACTAAATGTACTGCTGCTGTTGATGATGTGTATATATGTATGTATGAAAAAGGTAAACAGAAATAACACAATCGGTACAGTATATGGAAGGAATATATTAGGTTAATGCTTGAAATAGCAGGAAGAGGGTCTCAACGTTTCGGACGCTAGTCATTCATCAGAAGAAAGAATGAGAAATTAGATGGATTGAAGGGACGGGCGGGTGGAACTGGAAAAAAATGTTTTGAGAGAAAAATAACAGGTCCATATTAGATATCATTTGAGATGTAAATATCCAAACTACAAAGTCTAGGACAACATGACTAAGCATGCTTAATGTTGAGTAATTTGTCAAAATTATAGCAATATATGACATTATATCAAATATCTAATTTTTTATACACACGCACATACATACATGTGCTTCTGCAGTTTTCATCAACCAAATCCCACCCACAATATATTGGTCAACCCGTGGCTATGGCAGAAAACACTTGCCCAAGGTGTCGTGCAGTGCGACTAAACCAAGCACCACATGGTTGCAAACTTTTTAACGACATAGCTATATTTGTAATAGGACAAAGTTTTCATATTTATGCAACGAAAAAGTGAATAAAACAAAAATAAACCAAATGATAAAACGATAAGGTGAGGATTGTCTCATCTAACGTTTAAAATTTTATATACAACTATGATGGCATATCTTTGGGCAAGTCATTTTATTCTGTTGACTTTTGGTGTAGATATACCTGGAAACTAGCTGCCAGTTTCGTATTAGTACTGAAGAACGTCCGACTATGAAACGCATCCTTCTAAAGCGTATATTTGAAGACTTATTCAACCTACACAAATAATGTGTGGGAGGGGGTATTTATTACTTTAAGAAAAAAAAAAGACACATTTTAGAAATAGAAAAAAACTTGTAGCTGTTCCATCCTGTCACACCAGGACGTCTAGTATAAATGAAAGTTAAACACCTGCAGATTGTTGTTGTATAACCCCAGGTCAGTCTCGATCGAGCATCCCATGTTCAAGGAAGCAAAAAGAACATAATCTAACGAGTCCTTTTTTTTTTTTTAAAGAAGATAGGGTGTGGCTTTAGAAATATTTGACGGCGCTGTCGAGCACGTCGAACGAAAACGCAGAGGCTCCATCATTGGTTCTCCGTAACAGCTAAGTTTAAAGAACCCTTTAAATATGTGACGAAGTGTACCGGAGTGGGATTATATTTGAAGTTCCGCGGAAGTAGAACCGGAACATGAGTTAAAGTATCAACCGTATATATATATGTATATATATATTAGAGTCGGTATCATCAATCATCAAAGAACTGATTGCTAGAGACGACAGACTCGATGCGGAGTATTGGCGAAAATGGCTTATGAAAACTCCATATCAGTGAAGAATTATGTAACACAACGAAGACGCTAAAATCGAGTTGTTAGAATTAACTGGTAATACTTGCAGGATATCTGATAGGATAAAGTTTTCGTAACTGAAAAGTTGACTATTCTACAGAATCAATATAAAAAACCCACAACGGCATTAAAAGAAAAAAGGTAAACATTAAAGCGTGTATGATGATGATGATAAATGCATTTATTTTATTTATCAAGTTTTTTTTAAATTAAAACACACACATACATAGACACAAAAATTTGATTGATTCTTCAGAGGTAAACGATGCATTATTGCAGAAATAATATCAGTAAGATATATATATACATATTATTTTTTACATATATTTTGGGATAGGTGATATGACATGGTGTGTTTACACAGCAGCAGCCACCTGAAGCCAGATGCATCTGATGTGACATTGAATAGTTTATAAGCTTAAGTACAAGAGATAAAATTTATGGTTTGCCATTTAACGATATTTATAGGCATATATATATATATATAACACACCATTAAAAAAAGGTGAGAGATGAATCTATAAACAAAGTTATAAAAATTGTAATGACACATTGAAAACAATATGAAATTTTTACTTTCGTAAGTTAGATTAGATGTTTTGTAAATGAATCATAAATGTATTATTGGCACTTTTACAGAAAATGTTGGATTTCCCTTGAGACGGAAATTACACGAGAGGAAGTATGTGTATATGTATGTATGCCTAGGTGCAGTGTATACGTATGTATAACAAGATGCAGTGTGTATGTATGTTTGCCTTGATGCAGTGTGTATGTATCTATGTCTAGATATAGTATGTATGTTTAGCTGCAGCATATATGTATGCCGTCTTCAAGCACGGACAGTTTCCTCTGGATTGTGTATGTGGGGTGGGGGTGCAATGCTGTTGCTGTGTATGTAGGGTATATATATATATATATACTCTACATACACACTTTAGCATTGCATCTCCCCCCCCCCCCCCCCACACACACAGTATTTTGCTTTGTCCAGTGGAACACCGGCCTAGAGTCCCAATGCTAATTTATAAATACTGCGATTGTATATTTAGGATCTTAGGATCTTCGGTGCATTGCTTTGCCTAGTGGCCCATAGGATCTAGGCCCCAATGCTAGTAGTTTATGTAAGGGACCAAGTGCTTTGCCCGCATGGTGGGGACCTATATTGCTAAGACAATCATGCTTAGAGGAGCGTTAAATTCTAAAAGTTTTGAATAATGACAGATGGAGTTATTAATGTGGGAGTGTTGTAATAAATAGTTGATAGATATGACGGAACTGGAATTATTAATTAGCAATAACGAAACGCTAAAGTTCCTTCTCAAATGACACCTAAAAATAACGACAGAAAATGATATAATATTAACAATACAGACAGGCCGTCCGTTCTTTTACAACGGAGATTCAAAATAAATGCGTCAGGTTTCGATCCTTGTCACACCTTAAAAAAAATTATATATGTATATATGTCTTATCTTATTCTGAACAATAATTACGATATGTTTACAAAAATATAAAAAAATAAGAAAAAAAAAATTTTAGTGTACCCATTGATTAATAGTGTCAGAAGAGGTTTTGATGTGAAGTATTTTAATAGTAAATGGAAATATTTTCTAAGACGTAACGTGTATATTTGTATTTACCAAAGAGAAAGCAGAATGTTAGAATGGAGTCATTTGATTGGTCAATGATGACATCATTCTGATTAAAAGGGGGGTGAGGGGGTGGCGGCACTTCTTTTTCTTCTTAATGTCAATTATTTCAGTTTATTTTCTGTTCTCATTTCTTCATATATATATATATATAGATTTTTTTTTTCTTTTTCACCAATTCATATTTTATATTTTCTATATTCAGAAACAGAAAGTATGTATTTATCACCCGATCACCTTCAGTTCTATCACTGACTCGGAAAGCCTACGTACTTCTTTATGCGTATTTATCCTAAATTTTCTTTCCCCCTTTTCTTTTTTCTTCCCCTCTCTATGTTTATTAGTTCCTTTTCATATCTCATTCTAGATTTCTGCGTTCCTTCTCTCCCCCTCTGTCCCTTCTTAGTACTTCTCTTCTCAGACACTCCTCCGACCAATCGTCGATTTCTCCCCCTCTCTTCTTTGCTTTTAGTATTTCTTAGTCTTCTTTCCCTCTCTCTCTGTTTTTACTACTTCTCGGCCGTCATTCTCTTCTCTTTCTGTTCTTAGTACCTCTCTTCTCAGACACTCCTCCGACTTATCTTCGTCTTCTCCCCCCACCCTCTCTGCAGCTCACTACAGTTGGAGCGTGCGCAGTGGCTATCATGTTGAGACGGTTATGGCAGATATTACTCTTACTACAGCCGTCACCTCCGAAACTTTACCCTCACCTATCACTGCTGCACCGCCCTTCTAAGATTTTTTGACGTCGACAAAAACTACTGAAACGACATTATCTCGGAAGAGATATTCTTCCTTCGCCGTGGATATAAACATAAGCTACAAACATACAACACTACATCCTTAAACGCAAGAGCAAGTCCGTCCGACAATCCATCATTTTCCCTTCTACTTCGGATTCGAAAAACAACAAAGTAGATACGCTTTAAAACATTACAGAGCGAAAGGAAAAACCAATGTATATCGTCAATATTCGATATAAATAGCGATAACTTACAACTTCAATATATATAGTATGTAGAAGTGTTTCTGTTTTAATCAAACGAGTACCTTGTTTTTATGATAACTGTGCAAGATAACGACACATTCACCTAAAAACTCTAATATCAACCACCCCCGTTTTTTTTCTTTCTATCTCAGTATTTACGCTTTTGCACACATAACACATACATATATATACACTCACTTCTATGTATACACAAACCGATATACATACGTTGGACCGGATTGATAAACAAGAGACTATTATTGTAGAAAGAAGCCTTAATTATACGCGATACGGAACAAGTTTTTTTCTATCTCCAACTAGTCTTTGTTTCTCCCCTTTTTTAAAAACAAAGTAAGTAGTTCTAAAATAAATGTCTTTTGTATTTGAAATGTTCTGGGTAAACCCTAAAAGGAGGGGGGAATAAGTATAGTAACGATAGCTGAAACAGTAAAAAATGTGATTCTTTGCGCAAGTTAATATGGTTTATACATTCATTAACATTCAGTTTTCAGTTGAAATAACCACAGTAAAAAAAACAAAAATTGATTTATACTGAAAATAATGTCGACAGTTTTTTTTTTTTCTGTTGGTTATATTTAAATATATTTAGAATTACAGGTTGATTTAACAAAACAACTAAAAAGATGAAAAAAAATATCCCGACAGCAATCTATCAATAGATTTTAAGAGTATGGTGTGTTCTATTATCACGACTTCCTCTCTAACTGCTACTGGGTTAGGATTAGAATTACATCATAACATCGCGTCTTTATAGCACTAATATATATATATATATATATATGTGTATATGTATATATATATATGTATGTGTATATATATATATATATACGCACACATACATATATTCATATTAACAGTATGACTTATTTTTACATTACCAAACGGTTTCGTGACCGTAAATACAGTCAGCTCTTTCAAATGCGATTAACATTGTGTTGATTGCTCTTTTCTCTCGTTTGTACCCCAAACTTGTATATATATATATATATATATATATTGTGTGGTATGTTTGTATATACGTGTGTGTTATGTTTGTATATACGTGTGTGTTATTCACCAGTAAGCGTACTTTAAAAGCAACTCTATCTGCCTCAATAATCATTCCCAACAATATTTTTTCTATCCCAACATAATGTATCATGATTGGTCCAGACCGTTATTTTTAATATGTAATCGCTTTTGATTTTAATTCTTATTTTTGCTCTGGTTAAATTTATATATTATATTGTTTTTGTTGGGTTTTCTGATTCGGGTTAATATAAAACTATAAAAAGAAAAAGGACAAAAGCTAGTCGTCTAATGTTTCTATAATACGATAGGGTCATTAGTATTCTCTAAACTTTTATCTGTACTGCTTCATGCTTGGTATTTGAATATATATACTGTGTATAGGGAGAGAGAAAATGGCATTTACTGGAATTAGTGATATGGGAGAAATAAAATAAATACTTTAAGTGGAATGACTTCTAAAAATATTTTAAATATATATTTCAGGTGATAACAGATTAATATATATTTGTAAACAAAAATCTGCTTCAATTTCTAAATATATATATATAAATAAAAAGTGGAAAACGTTTAAAAAAACTGATTCGTCACTTTTATGTAAAAGAGGAGGAGGAGGCAAGCCAGAGAGCATCCTGTTGTCGTTATCTGATTGTTGTTTGTATATGCAGACACCATCAGGAGTAGAACCTTGTGGAATAAGGTGAGAAAGTCGTTTCAAACTTGTATACCATTAAAAAAAAATATATATTTATATATTATTTAAATCCCCCCCCCCCCTCCCTAAACACGTACTTTACAATATTCCCTGATTACCTCCTGTTGATTTGTATGTACGTATAACCTTTTCTAACTTTAGATATTTATGATGCATCGAATTTTGCTATTGGAGTAGATGACTGGTATTATTTTTGATTTGCCCAATTCTATCACCTTCCTCCTCACCATCCCTGTTCTGACTGCAATCGGAGTTAAAGACATGGAGCTGAGAGGAAACCAGTTCTAAAGATAGCTTACCTTCATTGCACCTACCTAATTAACTCCCTTTAACACACATTCTCATGTGCTCACTTTCATACTCGCACATATTCAATGTGTGTGTGTATGTGTTACACACACGCATATATATATATATATTATATATATAAAAGGTTTTTACTGTTTATTTTTTACCTATAGTTTTAATTTAGAAGATAAAAACTTGTTTATTAATCCGAATCTGAGTGTATATTTGCTGAAATTGATGTTGAAATTTATTTTTTTTAAACTTTTAAGTAAATACTTAGTTAACTTATTTGGGGGACATTATTTACCGCCCTTTGAGAAATAGAGCACTGTAAATTATGAATAAATAAAATAAAAAAACCCTATCTGTTACCGGATGTTTATAGGTTAAACAAAGAATATATAGTTAAAAAGAGTTTATTATATATTCAAAGGTTTGATATAAAACTTAGTTCACTAGGCAAGTATTGGTTTAAAACTAAAATTTATTTATAATGTCGATATACTTGAAACGTAATACACTCTCTACTGATGTTTTTTTTTTTCGCCAAAATTACACAACCTGTACCAACTTGTGTAGGAACTATTCCAATTTTTCTCGAACAGTTTGCTATCAGTTAAGTTTTTAACGACCAGTTTGTGTATGTAGTCTAATGGATGAAAGTCAAGGAGACTATCTTTCTCGTTTATCAGGAAACTACATCTAAATTTTCCCCGAACAATGACGCTCTACTTCTTAACCATTGGCGTCTCCAAATTATAGCTAATTACATATAACGTAAATTTTGGAATATTTCATAACCATGAGTGACCTGCAGAACTACTTCGAAATCTACGCGCGGCGTTTTATTTATATTTTAAATCTCCGACGTAGGTTAAAGAATGGTTCTCAAGCCCGATGTTTTTTGCTTTATCCTCATTTAGTTTCCCAAAAGTTTCAAAGTCCGATTGTTGAAACTCTTGATATCGTTATGCCGTGAGTTCTAATCTTCTTTTAAAGTTCAGATTGTAAATAAATTGCCTGTGATATATTAGTAGATAATTTTCTAAAGTGGTGCTTATATTTATGTATGTTGTTTAAATCTGATAGATGCATGCTTATATTGTAGAGAAATAGTTTAATCGTTGATTTGATAAAACCCCAGTCATCATCATATAACGTCTATATTTCCATGTTGACTTGTGTTAGACCGGTAGACAAAGTATTTAATTGAAGTTGCTGTTATCGGGGATGCCGAGGGCCACATCTCACTTAAATACGTCCAGGTTTTGGTTGCTTCATGCCAGCCAATCTATAAAATGTACTGGGTGCATTTTATCTGGCACCAGCACTAGTGAGGTTGTCATGTCCTTGACACAACCGTAGTCTTTTCAACCCTTTGTTTGGCACAGTTTCTACAGCTGGATGCTCTTCCTAACACCAGCTAGTCTACAGAATGCATTTTGTCGTTGCTAACCAAATATAGAAGTAATGTTAAATATTTCACATAGAATAAACATGATTTTGTTGTGAAATAAGTAATATATAATGGTTAAGAGATGTTTTAGACTACGTGAAATTTCCGTTTTACTAAATGATTAACCAGTCTATTTCTATATCAGATGAAGGATTTTCTGTTGGTCCCGTGAATTAACATGTAAGTGATTGAGTATTCCACAGACTTGTGTACTTTTAACATATTCACAAGCTGAATCAATGTGATGAAGTATGTGACAAGGCAGTGTACCCTTAAATTACAGATACAGACAATCTGATGGGCTTCCAAGCAACTCCTCACAAGCCTTGGGTTAACTCAAGGTTATGATAAAATACTTGCCCAAGATGCGATGCTGTGAGATCAAACCCAGAAGCTCATGATATCGATGCAAATTTCATAACCACTGTCATGTCTGCTCCTTCATTGAAAAATATGTCCTTTATAGAAGAGGGTTGTGGTTTAAGGGAAATTTGGTTATTTTTAGCAGGCTAAACTATTGCATAGTGTCCTTCATTTGTCCATGTTTTGAGATGGAAGCTGAAATTTAAAAAATAAAATTATGCTTATTGTTTTGAGTTAAGATTCTGATTTAATGAAATCTTTTCCTGTCTATGATTAAAAAATGTTTCTTCTAGTGTTGAAATAGTTTGCGCTCATTTCATTTTCTTAAATATGAAAACCCACCACATATATACCTTTCCAAAACAAATCTCTCAACCTTCATCTATAGTATTTCTTTGTCTAAGTTACATTCTATACTCGTGTTGTCTATACATATGTAGATTCCACTCTCCTTGCCATTCACTCTACTGACTTGGATATCAACAACCAAGATTTCCAGCCACTCTCAAACTTTCTTTCTCCATATACATGTTTCCTCTACTATGTTCCAAACTACTACAACTACCACCAACTCTGACCATATCTATTTCTGCACTTATAAACTTTTACTTTCACATTTATCCTATACTGATACCACCAGTGTAAAAACTGAATATTTTACGAATACCAACACTCAATATTAACTAGTTTCATCCCCTATATTCTTGACAGTTACAGACACTCCAAACACCCTTAATCTCTTTCTCACTTCTAACTCAATAACTGTCAGACTACAACTTTGTGCACTTATTGGATTGTCTGACTGCTCCCTTATCACAAGCACTCATCATACATCCACATTGCCCCTCACTTCTCAGTCCCTATGATGCTAAGTCAGTTGATTAGAAGGAGCTCTGTTAACTATACCTGACAACACATTTACTCTACCATTGATCCACCAGAAACTACTCTAGGTGTCTGAACCCACTCACATTCCACACACAACAAAAGCTCAGTTAGCCTCTATACATAGCATACATAGTCCACAAGCTCTCTTGCCTCCCAACCTCTAGCTGATCTTTATGGTCCTTGCCAAAAGGATCTCATCCAGCTTTGCTGAATGCAGAGTCATTCTTTCTTTCATTTTTCAAGCATGATGGTTCTGTGGGCTGTCCTCCTGCAGAGAAAACTTCCGTCCTTTTCCATTCTATTCCACCAATCACCACCACCGTGCCAAATGTACAAGTACTTCTAATCCCTTTAAACAAACAAGGCAATGACACTTGAAATTATTCTTTCCATTTATTTCAAGCAGGATGCCCCAGAGCTAAATCCAATGCTCACCAAACTCTTCCATCTCTCTCTCTCTCCAAGGATATATGCATGTCCAATTCACAACCCATTCGACCATGCCAATTGTTGTCCTATTGCACTGAAAGGAGAAAGCCATGAATATCTTAACACATTGGATCTCTTTCTCCCTCTTAATAACCACTACTATGACTTTAGTAAAACCAGATACCACCCTTCATTTTATCATAACCATCTGCATCAAACATCCGCATACAACCAGGACAACCTTGTGCTAAATATCAGCACTGTGTCCATTATTGGAGATCTTGAAAACAATCCTCCAATGGAGTATGCCAGTCCTGTCACCTTTAACAAACCAAAACATTGCACATATCAAGTAAACATCATCTTTCAACCTGCTTAAACAATTATAACTGCATGCAACTAGAGCTCTCACAATCACTTCAAATGTCATGCTTCACTATCACTGGATATTTCTCATGATAACAGCAAAATATTGCATTTCAGAGATTGATCTTTCTCTCCAAGTCCAGAAAATACTTTAGGCTCCCAAGAGCACAGGTAGAACTTACGATGTAGTATTGCTCACACATCTGGGATGGCTTGCTGCTACACAGACATTCTGGACTACATTCAGAGAAAGGCATCAGATCACTCTCCAACGCACTCTAACCTCTGACCCATAGATATACTGTAAAAACAAATATCTGTTTTATTTTTACCTCCTAATTAACTGCAGCTCTGTTTCAACTATTTATCTACTTTAGAATTATTGTTTACAATATTCATTAGTGATTCATTCTAACCTCTGTTTTTTTTTTCTGCATCTTGCTTACACACATTTCCACACTTTAGAGTGCACTGCCCATTTTATCATGGCATCAGCATTAGGACGTTGTCATGTATTTACCTTTGTTTGGCAAGTTTTCTATGATTAAATACTTTAGAGTATTGGGTGTGTTTTATTGTTTCATGAATACTATAGAGGTTATCATGCATTTGACACAGCTAAAGAATCCTTACAGAGATGGTGGGTTATATTCTAGGCATGAAGACACATGGCCTATGGGTTATGGTGTTGTATTAATGATCATAAAGTTGGTTTGATTCCTGAACCAGATAGTGCATTGTCTTTTTGAGCAAGATACTTCATTTCACTTTGCTTTTCATGATTGGACTGGAACTTCTATCATTAAAACTCTCAAGAAACCTCCCATGAGATACAACCTAGTAGGTCACTAATAGTTTTTTTTTTCCATATTTTCGGTGGAGAGTTCATGAGAAAATCTGGTGAAGGTTTTAAGTGTGTTTATTATCTTTGCTCTGAATGTATTCTTCATTTTTATAACTCACTTGTGTGGAACACTTGTCACATCTCTGTTGGTGCTCTTTTGCTCCTTTATCTAATTCAGTCGGGTTTGGCTGATCCAGATTTGGTAGCTAAATTTCAACCATGGTTTATATACTGGGACATAGCTCTATTATTATCTTTATCATACAAATACTTCCATGGTCATTGTTCTATTAAACTTTCTTCACTTGTTCTTTCTCTTAAGGTTGCTAGTATGTGACTCATCTTTCAACTTATTCTCATCCTTTCACTGTCAGTGTCCCCTTGTAAGTTTCTATTTCTACTCCAGTAGTTTCTTTTCTTACACATCTGTCTGATCGAAATAACTTTCTCCATAATGGATATAATCTTATTTAAAATCCTCTGTTAATCATGTTCTTATTTCAAGAGCAGCTACTCATTAGATTTTCTTTTCCTTTCTTACTCAAAATAAATGTAGTGGTTGTTTATGGCCTCAAATTTTGGTTAACTTTTAATCAATTAGATAGGTGACCTTTTTTTTTTTTGACAAAAAGGTGGGTACAACCAAAGAAATAGAAGAGAGCAAAAGTTATATAAAAGTGGAATAAAAAGGTTGAAACTAAATTCAGTGTCAAGAAAATTCAATGACACCAGCATTTTTTAAAATCTGGATTTGTCCAATATCTTCAAGGAGACTAAATAGTTGTGCTAATATAAGAACTAAAATTTCCTTGCACATGATCTGAGTTTTAACCCTTCTAATGCTAATCACTTCTGGTTCTACATTACAAATCTGATTATTTTAAAGTGTTTATATTTATCTAAAAACCTTCCATAATTTTATGTAAAAACCCTTTGTTATTGCTTCAAACGCCAGCTTGATGAGAAAGTTATATTAATTTCTTCAAATACATTTTCAAAATAATATATCTCATTAGGAATATGGTCACCAAAGGGTTAAAGTAAGTAGTTAATGATGAAAGTTATATCTTGTATTAAAAAGGAAATAGTACCGAGATATTTCACCAGTCAGCAGAATCTAATCTCTTTTGCTTTAATTATTATTAGTCATCAAATAATTAGAAGACTTTAATTAGAAACTCATAATTACAGATTTGGATTTAATGCCAAAAAAATGTATCTATTGTGTTTCTCAGTTTTCACAATTGTCATTTCTTTTTCTATTTAATTTGTTCATATGAGCATTTCTTTAAATCATGAATTAGAAAAAAAAACTCATTTGGCTTGATGATGATGATGATGATTCTCTTAGTCAAATCTGATGACTTGTATATTTTAACAACTCATAAAATTCCATGTCATTCTTTACAATGTTGTCTCTACCTGCAAAAATGAAAGCTGGTGATCATCATTTTACATCTGTTCTTCCATGCTTGCATGGGTCAAACAAGTCTTCTCCAGTACAGAATCTCTTTGTGTTGTTTTCTTTTATCTCCTTTGTAATGTGTAGTTTCTTATGGCTGGATTTTACCACCCCTGCCCAAGTATTTCTTGGCTATTTAAATATACTTCTGTATTTGGTTTGTCCTTAGACAAATAGAATTGAAATTTCTTTGTTTCTTTTTTTATAGTGGAAGGTTTTGTTTTTCATTCATGATCAAACAATTATTATTAATGTATTCATGTCTATATGCGATAAACCTAACTCTCAGATGTTACACTCTATATAATTATCTAAATGTCATAAATATGGTCTTGAAAATTTTATGTAAGTAACTTGTAGATTTCACCAGTAAACCTGAAACACATTATCAACAATCTTTAAGCCTTTCATTAACATATTTCTAATAAAAGACACTACCTATGATTTTTCAATTAATTTTGAAAATAAGAACTTGGTGGCATTTAGTAAAATAACTTTCTCCATTATTAGGCTGCTGTTTGGAAAATAATTTAAAGTTTTTTTTTCATTAAATTATAGAATTACGATTTTTAAACATGAATACATTAAAACAGTTTTGTATGGTGAAACCAGGGATGGTTTTCGGCAGTTTGATATCAAAAGGGTTAAATAGAATTTTTATCATATTGAATTTCATTCTAGCATAAGGGAATTGAGATTCATTTGATTGCTTAAATTAAAATTCATAAGAATGATTATCTATAAATTACTTTAGATATAAAGCTCATTTAAAACCCACAAGGGAATATTGCTTTCATTTCTGGGGCAGTGTTTTTCCTGCAGTCATTAATTTCCATTTGTTAACTCTGTTGGTACTAAGCCAACCTTGATTCTATGGTACAGAGTTGCTAGTTTTAAAATATATTTAACACCCTTTTATCAATTTTATGTAAGAACCTTTGTTACATTCCAAACACCAACTTAATACAAAAGTTAGTTTAGTAAATCCCTACAAATTCATGATTGTTGTAAAAGTAATAGGCAATGACTTTTATTAAAAACATGCTTATTAAAGGGTTAAGAGAGACATTGACAGGATTAATCTCACCTGATTTGGAGAGCCATGACAGCACCACCACACTCCACACCAAACCAATAAAAAAAACAAAACTGAATAGCCTAGACTACATCTAAATATATGCCACTTTAAACATTGGGTTGCTCACCAACACATTCCAACCTTTGGCCCACATACACCTTATCTTCTCATTCTGACATTTCTACCACTACAATGGCATTTGCTCTTTGGATATGGGCACTACCCAGGTCTGCTTAATTCATTTATCTCACCCCTTCCTATCACTTACATTATCTATCTTAGGCCCCACACTAGTCATTTTGCCTAGTCCTTTCTTCGCAGAATGTTAACCCTCTGGAATTTCCCCCCCACCCTATGTTTTTTTCCTGAAGCTCTTCAACCACATTCTCACTGGTCTTGGAGGCCTTTGTTAAATCCAGCAGCTAGTCTGGTATGCTTAACACTTAACCACTAACGATTATGCAACTGTCCTGAGCAAACCATTAACAATTTTACTGTATGTATATATATATATATATTAGGTGAAGGTGCATGGCTTAGTGGTTAGGGAGCTGGATTCAGGATCATAAGGTTGTAAGTTTGTTTCTTGAAGCAAGCAGTGCATTGTCCTTGAACAAGACTCAATTTTATGTTGCTTCAGTCCACTCAGCTGCTAAAAATGAGTTAATTGTGCCTGTAATTCAAAGGGCAGCCTTGTCATGTTGAATCTTCCTGAGAACTACATCAAGCATGTACATGTCTGTGGAATGCTTAGCCACTTGAACATTAATTTCATAGGCAAGCTGTTCTCTTTGAATCAGTTGGAACATTCATTACTAGAATTTTAAAATATTTATACATTTCCAATGTAAAGTGAAGAAAGCCAGTTGTTTCAGGGTTACAACAGCATTCAGTAATGTTATATGCAAAGCACTATATATTCTCTTAACATTTGTAAAGTTTATTGATATTTTTTATATTGTACTATCTTAGCTTAGTTTCACAGGTTTTGAAATCTTTGTATATTTGTGAGAATATTTAGAGTAGATGATCATCACAAGCTTGTAATATTTCCTAATATTGACTTTGAAGTGAGATTTATCTATTTTTACCTTTCATGTTGCTTTACATCTATCTCTTAGGAACGTCTTGTACTACTTTTTGAAGGGTTTTCATTCAGGTGGAAGTCTCAACATTTACCTTTTTGTTACCATATTTCTAATTAACAAAGAATTTTGAGGGATGTATTAATGATTTCATTATTTAGTATATGGTTCTTATATAAAATTACATAGGACCCCATTAATATGGGTGACTTTTTCATAGAACCAGAGTCAGGTTGGTATGAAAGGAGTTAACTGCTTTAATGCTGTACTAATAGCTTTTATAGTATTCTTCACATTAATCTTTGTTTACAACTGCTGAAATTTGAATAATCTTGAGAGACTTTTATCCTGGAATCAATAAGATGAAAAACTTGACGCTTTTGATACCAGACTGCCTGAAACCACCCCTGGTTCTGCGATACAAAACTATCCATTCTAAAGTGTTCATATTTATATTTAAACCTTCCAACATAATTTTAAGAATATTTTGTTAAATGATGTTCCAAATATCATCTTAATAAAAGTTATTTTACTAAATTTTTCCAAATTTTTTGAATATTTTCAAAATTGAAACACATTTACATTTATTACATTTTATTAGAAATGTAATAAAAGTGTTAAGTAGGAGTTAAAAGCTTCTGTTGCTGTGAGGAGTGGAAAAAGTTGATATTTCAGGCTATAGTCCCTTCTAAAGGTCATTATAACCTTTCAGAGAATCCTAAACTAAAACATTAGTATTTCTCATGGCTAGTGGTAAATAGTTTTTGACACCTACAAACTCCCCCCCTGTATTCATCATTTTTGCCAATTCAAACCCTCATCATCATCAGTGTCTGTCTGTTTTCCATGTTTGCATGGGTTAGATGGGCTGCCACATACTGTGGCTACATTAGTCTGACAACCATGTCTTGCCTATATGGTCTGTTTTCGGCTTGGTTTCTTCCTTAACACCAACAACATTAGGTTTTTTTTTATTTCCACATTATACTAAATAACATTGATAGAAAAAATCCTTATGTTGATTATGTATGATTGCATTTTCCACCTTTTCTTTGAGAAATCTGACTACTTGCCATTTTCAAGACTACACTTGCCAGTTACACTTGAAATTCAAATTATAAGACAATCCAAATATCTTTTTTTATACATAGTCAATACATTAACTATTGTGAAGGATTGGTAGAAATGTTAGAGCATCAGACAAAATGCCCTTGCATTACTTCTTCCATTTCTTTATGTTCTTAGTTCAAGTCTTGCTGAGATCAACTTAGCCTTTCATCTTTCTTAGATTGATGATCAAAATATCTGTCCAGGATGATGGATTAGTAGAATTGTTGTTTGTGTTGGATGCCTGGAGTATTTGTTCTGATAATACTGGTGCAAGGACAACTGCTTGTCCTACCAGACCATGATTGTAAGACTTTTAAGCTAGTTTTCATTCTTAACTTAAATTACTTCACATGCATTACATGTCTTTCCTATTAGAATTTCTTATTTTCCTTTTTTTGTGTAAATGAGGTTTCGTGTTTCTATAAATTTATGCTCAACTCTCCACATTTCATTTACAGTATACTATAACTTTAAAATAGATTTGTGGCACCTTAGTCAACTCATATACTATCTCCAGCCATTGAGTGAATTTAGAAGACAGAAATTGCATAGAATCTGTCTGTGTGTTTCTTCTCTTTCCTTTGCATTCTACAATCTAGGCAATGATGTTCGTGTACTGCTTGAGATCCTACTTAGAAGCTAGACATGTGAAGATTTGTACCTTACTTAAAATAAAAAAAGTGATGTTTGGCATCAGAAAGGGCATCCAGCCATAGAGTTCTGCCTCAAAAAGATTTTGTCCAACTCATGCCAACTTTGAAGAAAAAATCCGAACGTAAATTAATGATGGTAGCTTTTAAGTGTTGCGTACAATTACAGCATATAACGGGTTAAAAATGCATGTAATTGTTTCTTGATTTGAATTTGGTTTAGTTTATATTGAAGATGTGTGTACAACTGAGATGATAGTCATGATTATAAATACGGTTAATGTCAGTTTGATCTGTGCAATTGTCATCTACTTTAGCATTTAGTTGAAATAAATATCTTAGCAATGTTAGATCTTCTCAAAGCTAATTTGCTTTCTTTGACTAAGAGTTGTTGGCTTACTAATGGACCAGTTGAAGGAATTTAATTGTATCCTAAAAATGCGAATGTAAGGTGGAGTATGTATATACTTAGGTCTTTCTAAATTGATCTATAGGTATTATATCTTATAAAGTATTGTCTCTAAAGAATGTATAAGAACCTCATAATAGAAACATGTTTGAATGCCACCAATAAATTGTTTTCTGAATAAAACTGCTAGGATTTTCATTCTTGGAATCTATGAAAAATGTTTTAATTCATTTTGCTTAGAAAATCTGGAATTTCATGAGAATTTCATGGTGTGAGTTTATGAAGCAGAGATGACCAAACTAGTTGAAAGATCAATGTTTTATGTATTTAGTATGTAGAACACTCCCCTGAGTTATTTCCTTCAAGCATATTGTTTATATAAATATTTCAAACAGAATATGTGGCAAGGGGAACATTGTGAAAGGATGGGTGTTTTAATTTCTTTCAAGTTCTTAATTGAGCTACTATAGTTATATACAGGATACACACCATAAGTAACATAGACAAAAGAATTGTGTGTCCTGTACGAACAACCAATCAACCCATATAAGTTTATATTGGAACTTAAGATAGTACTTAAAATTTATCACATAAACATTTTGATATCAACCTTCTTGAAACCGCCCCTGGTTCTGTAATATAAAACTTTTTTTAAGGGTTTATATTTAAATCAAAACCTTTCATCATAATTTTTATGTAAAAAAAATTTTGTTTTAAACATCAACTTAATGAAAAAGTTATTTTACTCAGTTTGTTAGAAATATGGTAACAAAAATGTTGAAGTACTTTATTGTTAAGTAGATTTCACTGTTTCTTAAGCCTGTTTCTAAGCAGATTCTGCAAAAGAATTCTGAGGTTCCTTTGATAGAATTGAATAAAAATTTGACGTTTTTTGTTATCTGAACAAATTCTGTATAACAAATATTGTTTCATTTAACCTTTTCATTATTATATTTCTATCGAAAGACATTGCCTATAATGTTAAATAACTTGAAAAATAATTTGCAAGGATTTAACAACATACACCTTATTAAGCTAGTGTGTTTTGAGCATAACTTAGTTTCTTACATAAAATTATGATGGAGAGTTTTTAGATAATATAAGCATATTAAAATAGAACTTTAGAAACTATTGTCTTAGAATTTTCTCAATCTTAATATCATCACTAATACAGTGATTCAGAATAAAAGCATATACGATGGATAAAAATCCTGAAATACATATGTGCAGTGATGAGGTAGCTGTGATAACAGCTTAAAATACTCTGAGACTATATGTATGTTTATAAACATACAGGGTGCAAACGATATTTGTTTGCAAGATTACTGTCTAGGAAAAACTAGCACAGTAGTTTTATTTTTTAAGATTTATTTATCAAACTGGGGTCAGTTTGTCTTCATGACTTGTTCTTTCGATCTCACTCGATAAACCCGCCATTGGCTTTGATGACGGCCTCAAGGTGGCCTCGGAACCGGCTACAGGCCTTCGTCACTGTCCCCCGACTTAGGCCCCTAAAGGCACTTGTGATCCTGGCCTTCAGATCGTCTTTCGTATTGCAGCTAGATCTGTTGGTGTCTCGTTCCACTGCGCCCCACACAAAGAAGTCGAGGGGGTTGCAGTCAGGCGAGCTGGGAGGCCAGATGTCAAGTGAAGTGTGGTCGACGAAGTTCTCTGACAGCCAGGCTTGGGTCTTTCGGCTGGTATGGCAGGGCGCTGAGTCTTGCTGCCACACATATGGCCTACCTGCAGCTACCTGGTCGATCCAGAACGCGTATGTAGCCATCGGTGTTCAGCTTGAGGCTCTCAGAGAAGTGAGGTGGAATGACGTTACCTTGACTGCTGACGACACCTAAGACCAATGTTGTCGCTGGAAACTTTGTCTGCATGACTCTGGGCACGTCTTTGGATGAGACAGCGAGCCACCTGTTGCTCTGGGAGTTGATCTTCTGGTCTTGGCAGAAGTTTTTCTTGTCGGAGAAAAACCACAGCATGTCTGGCTCCAGTAGGTGTTTCAACTTGTTGATCAGCTTCTTTGCGTGCTTCAGTCGCTTTTCTTGCATCGCCTTTGACAGAAATTGTTCTTTCCTCATCTTGTATGAAACGTAGCAAATGTCTTCATGTACCACCATCCTAATGAGCTTTTCATCCTCGCCTTTCTCCCTTGCAATGGCACGCATCGACTTGCTAGGTTCATTGTTGATGATATCCTGAACTTCAGCGACGAACTCGGGCGTTCTGAAGGCGTCAGATCGTCGATCATGTGTTTTCCTCTCTGATGTTGCTTCATAGTCGAATCCTGAATCTTCCAATTCCTTTCTGACCTTTTCCACCATTCTCCTGCTGACTCTGAGAAAGTCTGAAATTTCCTTATTTGTCCTCCCGGCATGGATTCCAAGAAGAACTCTGTGTCTCTTCCACAAATTTGGAGGTTCAAAATTATTCATAATCAATTATTCTGAAAATAAATAATGGAAATATAGTCGGTTTTTATGAAGACAAGAGTGACAACGGAAGTAAAAAAAAATTTTGCATAAAATTAGCAGTTGAAAATTGCGAACAAATATCGTCCTCACCCTGTATATATATGGATTCATATAAGCCTTTGTTGTGAATGATACTGTTATTCATCATCATCATTTTAGTGTTATTGCTAATTAATGCTGCACTAGATGTAAATAAGCTACCAACAAAAATAGTTTGTTTACAAAATCTATTAAAATTTGTTTCTTTTGCCTCAACATCCCTTAGTGTGTTGATGGATTAAGAAATACTGAAATTCTCACACACTAGTGCTCTTACACAGATGCTGAAGTAGAGGATACAATCACAGCTTACAGCAACACTATTATGTATAATAAGCATGTTGCATATGGGTCCATTTTACACTTTTACTAGGATTATCTTGATGTTTTAACATATTAAACAAAAAACAAGAGAATTACTTTCTTCTGATCAAATACACAGAGGACATGGCTTAGTTGGTTAGGGTGTTGCACGTGTGATCTTAGGTTGATGGGGACTGGGGCGTCTATCATTGAAACACTGAAGAAACCATTTTTAAGATATATTTCATAGAAGACCAGTTAAACCTATACCCTGTGAACTGGAAATTTCATTTTTCTTTCCATTTCCTTTCATTTTCACTGTGGTCATTATAACTTAGTCTGTTTATGTAAACAGATTCTCTGTGAGACGAAACTGGTTATGATTCATTAAATATTGAGATAATACTACTAACTTGAAAGTTGATCATCATAATTACTTGGTTAATATTATTTAATAATTTATAAGTAAATAAGAATTAGATGAGGATCTTCACTATTTAGCTGATTATTGTCATTATAAATAGTTGTTTAAATTGTAGATTAAAATTTAAATGTCATTATTTTTAGGTGCATTTATCCATGCTGGTCTTGGTTAGATTGTTTTGAGGCAGTGTTTTACAGTTGGATGCTTTTCCTGATACTGACCCTTTTAGTTACTTTTTACAGCACTCAAGTGTGTGGTATACCTATTCTAAAAACAGGTGACATACTGTATTAACTCTTAACATTCTATAATGATTTAGCAGAAAATATCTGAAAGCACGTTTGTTAATTCAAATTGTTAGTTTGTTTATAGTATCTTTATTAGCAAACAGATCATAGCAAAAGCTTGCAGTAGTAGACTTCAATTTTTAAATTGTATGTGTCATATATACTCTGTTTCCTAAGAAAATGTGTAAACCAGCATGTAACTTGTGTACTAAACCAACAAGACTTCAGTTCAAAATTTACGATAGATTATAAATGTATGTAAAATGATATGACTTAGACATTAATGTATTTAGTACTTGAGGGAAACTGAAATTTATCAAACTTTTAGTTTAGACATTAACCTTTTTTGTTACCATAATTATAATAAACACTCTTTGAAATTAATCAAGAATTTAGAAGGGTTTGATAATATAGCTTCATTATTAAGCTGCTATTTGGAATATAAAAAATGTCAATGGAATGTTTTTAGACAAATATAAATACTTTAAAACATAGTTTTATGTCATAGAACCAGAGATTGTTTCATATGGTTTAGTAACTAAATAGTTTTGTTTGCATCCATAATACATATTTCAGCTATTTTATAAAATGCCATCTTTGAGAAATATTTCTTGAGATAAGCTTTCACCACACGTACTCACATCTTTCTTGGTCATCCTCTTCCATTGCTGCCTTTCTATTTGAACTCTTGGCACTTCTTCACCCAGTCGTCATCATCTATATACATTGCATTTCTGTCGGCACAATTTTCTCTCCTGCATACTACATCTGATTCCTTTCATATCCAGTTTTTTTCTTAGCTTAACTGTTCTTTATCTTTGATGAGCATTACACATTCAACAGAGCATGTGCTATTCATTTCTCATTGCTGTATATTTCTTTATTATACTCATTATATGAAAGGAAATCATTTGCTTTCTTTTACAATAGCAAATTAAAATTACATATTTTGTTTATAAACAGAATCCGTTTAATTTCATTATCATAACTGTATCTTACTTTGGATATAATTCTCTACGGTGATTATGTATAGCTTTGATCATCACTAGTCTTACTGGCTAGTAGTGCTATGATAAACCCTTTATAAATGAAAATAAACTGAGTACTTGAGATGCTGCTTAGTGTGTCAGCTTTTCATATATCCTTAAAAATACAGTAAAACAACCCCAGCAAGATTCAAAACTGACTACGAGCTACCAAATTCGTCATAACCATAGTTTTTGCATCCATGTTTGTTCATTGGTCACTTCCAGTTACTTCTCTATCTCTGCTGTTAGATTCCACATTTTTTATCCATAAATTGCTGTTAGTATTATGCAATGGTTTAGAATCTTTTTGAGGTCAACAGAGCAGTTTGATTTCTCTTGGTCCTTTTCTTTGTCCCAGTTATATGGGTAGTTTTCAACTCATTCTAGTTCTTTTCTACCGTAACCACTTTTGGTGTCACTTTCATGTGGTGATTTTGGTTTTGCTCTTCATTTTCTATTGATAGGTCTTGCTTGTGGCACATAATTCTCTCAGCACATTCCCTATCTCTTCTAGATTGTCTGTTATCAATATGTCATCAGCAAATCTGAGATGATGTGATGTAAGCTGTTTTCATTGATATTTCTTGCTTCTCTCATCTAGTACTGAAGGCATGTTACCTAGTCGTTAGGATGTTAGACTCATGATCATAGGTGCTTCATTTCATGTGGCTGTTCATGATATGACTAGATCCCTTATTAAAACACCCAAGGAGTCTCCTATGAGATGTAACCTACATAGGTATGGGCTGTAAATTGCATTTTTAGCATTCTGAAGATGTTTTCCAGATATGTGAAAAGTTTGGATGAAATGGTGTCCTTGCCATATTGATTTCATTATCTAGATACTAGCTCCCTACCTCTTCCTCCCTGTAGTCTAGTGATATGTGTAGATATGTCATTAGGCAAGTATATACCTTCTATCTTTGCCCCAGTTATGAGTCAAATAACTCCATTTAATTTGCAATTGGCCAACATGGACAGGTAGGTAGGTAGGCCTACAATCAGCACTTAGTATCAGTAAAATTAACTGAAAATTAAAAATGTAGAGTGTTAAATATAGCTGGCAAGGTTGATAAAGAATTAAACTGTTGACCTTTTGGTCAGTAAGTTATCACTTGATGTCTTATCTCTAACAAAGATGTTTCAATGAGTCAACTAATCATCATCATCATTTTTCCATGCTTGCATGGGTTGGACGGGTCCTTCTCAGTACAGCATCTCCTTTCCAATTGTTGCCTTCCTTTGTCATCTCCATGAGCTTCAGCAATCTGTGATCAACTCTCACCACTTCCAGCTTGGTCTTCCTCTACTGTGGTTTCCTTCTACTGGGATTACTTGGCACTTCACCCAGCAATCATCATCCATGTGCCTCATATGACCATAATGTAGAACTTAAGAGGTATAATGAAGGGGTTTAATTTTCCCCTCCCTCTTCCTGGTGTATCTGTAGAAAGAATAACTGCTTCACATTCTGGCTTGATAACCTTAGAAAGTTCACCTGTTAACCCTTTTGTTACCATATTTCTAATGACATGATATGCCTATAATTTTCAATTAATTATTTTTTAATAATCAGAGGTTTAAGGGATTTATTAAGTTGCTGTTTAGAACGTAACTTAAAACGTTTTTATAAAAAATCATAATTGAAGGTTCAAATTTAAACTTGAATGCTTTAAAGCAAATGGCTTTTCTGCATAGAAGCTGGGATAGTTTCAAGTGAGTTGGTATCAAAAAGGATAAAGTCTATTTCTATTCCTGTAATACCTATACATCTTCTAGTCTTGACATCTTAAACATTGGTTGGGTTAGGATCCTTGTAATTAAAAGACCCAAGAAACATGTTACCATATTTCTATTGGAATACACTGCTTATGATTTTCACAGAATTTTGAAAAATCAATAATATTGTGCTACCTTGACTCTCCATATCAATTAATAAAGGATTTTGAGGGTTTTACTAAATTTATTATTTCATTACTAAGGATAATAACTTATAGAGATTTTATTTAAAATCATATTGGAAGATTTTAATTCAAATAGGAACTCTTTAAAATGGGTGGTTTTGTTTAATAGAGCTAGAGCCAGTTTTCGTATCAAAAGGGTTAAAACAGTTTTGTATCATAAAACCAGTAATGGCTTACTATCAAAAATGTAAGTTATCTCCAATTTACATTTTTTAAAATTTTAGTTTCTTTCTCATAAACAATAGTTCACAGGTCATTTTTTTTTTTTTCAGTGTTGACCTATAAATATTTAAGGAGGGGAATGGTTCTGTAAAATATGTGAACGTTTGTTAGTGTCATGTAGACCCTTTCCTATCTGAAAAGTCTAGCTCTGATTAAGTACTTCATCTTTGACGACCTCTCCAACACTTGTTACAAGGGAAGGCATGATGATATATATC
Organism: Eledone cirrhosa; assembly: GCA_964016885.1. Lineage (NCBI taxonomy): Eukaryota > Metazoa > Mollusca > Cephalopoda > Octopoda > Eledonidae > Eledone > Eledone cirrhosa. The sequence goes on along the minus strand of OZ024746.1, from coordinate 23,378,302 downwards.
CACCCCCCCCCCCCCCCCTGTTTATACTTGTGTATAGGTCATGCCTCTATTTTATATTTAACATTTACAGTGTTCTTGATTTTACATGTCTTATTGGAAAAAAATGTGCAACTTGTACACTCGAAATTGAGATACAGTCATCATCATCATCATATACTTGTATATATGTCACACCTTCATTTTAAATAAATATTGAGATTTTATAGATCCAACACATGCTGGTTTTTCATGTTTTCATGGAAAAAGATGCCACATATACACAAACAAGTATGTACAGACGGTATATACTTTTTATAGACTTTAGTTGATTAATGAAGTTTTAGAATTTTATAAGATATTCAGAAATTGTGTATTTTAAATATTTATCTAACTATAGCATATTTATGTGTGCCTGTACATATATCATGTTATGTAGTTTAAAGCCCATGGTGGTTCACTTATGAATACACAGATTCTCTGTGTGTATCAGTTAACATTATGAATAATCTATTATTCCATTTTTCATCCAGTTCTGAATAATCAAAGTAATTTAGATGTTTAACCATTTCATGTCCACATATCTAATGAAATATACAGATTATGATTTTTCAATTAATTTAGATAAATTTTTTAAGCTGGTGTTTTAAACATTTAAACATAGTTTCTTACATAAAATATTTTATAATTTTCTATATTAATTAAACATTTGGACACCAAACCTTCTGAAATTGCCCCTATTTATTTTAAATTGTTCTGTCATGATATTATGCAAGAACGTTTGTGTTCCAAACACCATCTTAAGATTATATTACTAAGTCTCTCCAAATTCTTATTTTTAAAATTAATTGAAAATTAGTTTTTATTAGAAATATGTTAATGAAAGGGTTAAATATGTACACTTTAAATATATGGTTCTTGATCATAAAACCAGGGGTGGGGGTCAGTTGGGTTGTTTTAAAAATGTAAGTTAAATTTCATTGTTTTATGTGTAGAGAAATATAAAGTATGTGTAGGTCTCGAGTCTCTAAGAATGGATGTGTGTGTGTATGTCTATATGTATATATATTTCTAGATAGCATATGGAATATCCCTCTTCTTGGGCCAAACACTTTGCCAGTCTTGCTGAGCCTGAAGGTAAACTTGCAAATATTTACAATGATTTATTGTAAATTCCCAGTTGGTGCAATATAAATTTTTATTTTATATATATACATATATATATATATATATATAAATATATATATGTATGTATATATATATAACCTTTTAGATTTTACTGCATGTATTTTTACTCTAGAGATGCTGTAGCATGTGCGCACATGTTTTAAAGGTCCTTATTTATTTAAAACTATATTCAAACATTGTGAATTTGACCTACTTTTAAAGGTTTCATTTTGATTTTGTACAAGTTTATTTTAATCTTGGCGCTAAGTAGAACTTTTTTTTCATGTTGTAATATCACTGCCAAACTGTTGTTCTGTCATATCTCTGTATCAGCAATAGTCATGTACAGTGAAATATTTTCTATTGTTCCCAAGTAGACCAGTGTTGTAGTTTCTTTTGCATTAACATATGTGCTCATTATTATTACATTTCAGTTAAATAAGTAGCTGTAATACTATATAATTATTGCTTGGAGAAAAAAAAAAATCTCAACATTCGACTTATGTTCTTTGTCGTAGCAGGAGGGGTTAGAAAATAAAAAAAAAGTAGTTTATGAGGAATTAGTAACATCTCTAAACGTAATTATATCAAATGTTGTCATTAAATATTTTTAGGAAGTCTACAAATGAGAACTTAGAAAAATTAAATCCTTGCATTTCTTTGTAATTTCTTTTCCTGTTTCTGAAAGGTGAGAACTAATATATATATATATATATATATATATACTTTTACCTGTTCCAGCCATTAATTTAGAAATAACATATTGGAATTATTTCTATATATTGATATATACTGATCTAATGATTTTCTAATGAAAGACAATGATTTCCAGTTAATTTGAAAAATAAAGAATTTTGAGGGATTTTGTTATATAACTAATTTTCTTAAGTTGATGTTAAGTTGATAGCTTCAAGAAAAGATTGTCGTGAAAATGATGATGACAAAGATAACAATTCACTGTCTGAGATACATTTCTGTGATATCACTGTAATTCTAGTGAAATTTTCAATATTTAGGTAGCAAAATGGCAGTTGCTAGAACTTCCAGTCCGAAACAAATGAGGTCATGAAGGTGTCACGACAAAAAAACACACAGTCCACGCTGTAATGTGGCCATGTAGGTAACATGGTAAAAACCTCCCAGTCCACACTGTAAACGTGGTTGGTGTTAGGAAGGGCATCCAGCCGTAGAAAACCCGCCAGACAGTCCTATATGAGCAAGACAACCAATCTTGCCTCAAGTGGGAAAATTCCCGTCCAAACCCATGCAAGCGTGGAAGATGGACGTTAAACGATGATGATGATGTTCTCACTCAAAACTCAAAACTCAAATCCCACTGAGGTCAACTTTACTTTTCATCCTTTCAGAGTATGATATATATATATATATATATATATATATATATATATATATATATATATATATATAATACATCCATCCATCCTGTATAGTGAGAGTGTTGGTGTCACAATAACAAAAGCACACAATTCGCCATGTCCATGCTGTAAATATGGTTGGTGTTAGAAAAGGTATCCAGTTGTAGAAACCAAGTCCAAAACAGAAAATGGTCACCTAACTTGACAAGTCTGATAACGTAATGACCCGTCTAACCCATGCAAGTATGGAAAATAGGTGTTAAATAGTGATGATGATATATCATATGCTTATACTGTCAGCTTTGAGTTAAGGTGGTCAGGCTGTTGCCATTTTGTCTTGTTTATCAGGGATTACATCAAATATTTCTGCCCCTTTTTAGGATGGTAATGTGATTTGAAGGCATGTAGCTGCTCTCTCTCACATGACTACATAGAGCAAAGGGGGGAAAACTTATAGTATCAGGGGAAAATTGCAAAACGCCTCGGAAATCATGCTTGTGCTGAGTAAAATAATTAATCTGTAACTTATTTTAGCCTTTTCATGACAGTATTTTTAATAAAATACTGTCCATTTCAATAAATTGATGAATTTTGATGGATTTAACTTAAGATGTGGTTCTTATATAAAATTATGCTGGAAGATTTAAATTTAAAATGGGTGGTTTTGTTTCATAGATCCAGAGCCAATTTTGGTTGAGTTGGTGTTAACCCTTTAGTATTTATATTACTTTATAAGGCTTTATTTCACATAATTATCTCACATATCAAAGCTATGAGAATTTTATGTTATTTATTTTGAGAACAATACTTTAACGTCTGTATGAGTGGCCAGTTTGAACAGAATGAGGAGAGAATTCTGACCGGATGTGGCCAGTTTAGATGCTAAAGTGTTAAATTAGTTTTGGTTTTAGAACTTTTCTTTACAAGTTTTTATTTACTTCACCAGTGAGCTATTTCAAGTTTGAATGTTTCACACACCTGTCATATGATAATTGTTTCTACTTTAGGCACAAGGCCAGCAATTACCAGTGCATTACTGGTACTTTATTTTATCGACCCCGTAAGGATGATAATCTTCTCCCATAATGTTTTTTGTAACAGGAGGTAATGTAAGGAAGATTTCGATTGGTTGGTTTTGTGAAGACTTTTTGTGAAAATTCATGTTTAGTTGGCTGTTTCAGAAGTAGGATGTTGAGTTAGGTGGTGGTTTTATGAGACTGCATTCTTCTATAAGGGGAGTGCAGATAGGAGATTCTAACTGAATTGTTTTATATAATTTGAAAGGGAGATGTTGGCAGTATCAGTAGAGTGTCGGACAATATGCTTTGTGGCATATAGTTACGTCCCTTTACATTCTGAGTTCAAATCTTGTCACGGTTAGCTTTGCCTTCCATCCTTATGGGGTTTATAATATAAAGTATGTATTGGGGTTAATTCAATAACCCCCCCCCCCCCCCCCACACACACACACATACACACACACATACATACATAAAATTGTTGGCCAGGTGCCTAAATCAGAAAGCATTATATAACTTGAATATGTATATATGTTAGGCTAGAATATATGTATATTGTTGGAAAGTTTGTTTAAAACATGTTTCTTCTCCCTGCCAGGGATTCTGCAACTCAAGCTTTGAATTCACTTGAAAGAGAATCAATCCCCTAAGAAAAGGAGCCGATCATCAGATCAGTTCAAGAAAATGATTCACCTGGTCTCTCTATTGTTACTATCTGCTGGTCACAATTCCTACTATCGTTTTTCTGGTGATGAGAAGCAGGATTTGAATTTAGAATGCATTTAGGCCACATTTGCCTTTCATCTTTTTTGGGGCGATAAAGTACTAGGTCAGAGATTTGTATTGGCACAGAGCTGGATAGAATGCCTTGCACTATCTGTTCCAGCTCTGTAGGTTCTGAGTTCAAATCCTGCTGCCTGTCACTTGAAAATTGTAGCATGATGGAACTGTCATTAAAGTATTGAAGATATTGCCTATGAGGTGCAACCTCATAGTAGGCCAGTTAAACAGAAGTGGAGTTGTAACAATAAAAAAAGAATTGAATCTAGGTCACAGAATTGATGATTTATCGTACACCTCTGTTAAAATATAAAAATAGATAATTTAACTTGCAACTGGTAATTTAAACACAATTTTCAAATACTTTGCAGGAGAGGAAGGAGCTGTCATCAAATTGTATATGATATAGACACAAATTATTTTGCTTTTAGTCTGTTGCACACTAGTTCTTCTATATTTCTTTTATTCTTAACTTACTTCACTTATAAATATTAGTTTTCTAAATGCATGCTTTCTTGCACAGAAATCATCTTGTAAATATTGTTTTTGTTCAAGTGTATTAAATTTTTCACTTCTGTAAAACCTTGCTTTCAAGTTTCTGATAGGAATTTGACAAATCGGTAAAAATTACATTCTCTTGGGCTTATTCTTTTACTGGTTTTGGTCATTAGACTGCAGCTATGCTAAGGCACTGTCATCAAGGGATTTAGTTAGTATCGGCCCCAATCCTTTTATTAAACTGCTAAATTATGGGACATAAACATCGATACACATGTATTCATACTATATAATGGATTTCTGCATTTAGGTTGAAGGTTCTGATAGAAATGAGGTGTGGTGCAGAAGAAACCAGGAGGAGTGACAGTTCCATATGTCTTCCTTGAAATTGTTACATTTGATAAATCTGTTGTAACAAGGGAAATTATTAAAGTGTACCCCCCCCCCCCCCCCAATGAAACAACTTTTTTCAATGTTGTTATTGCAATTTTATTTAGTATTAAAGAATTAAATTGGTGCTTATAGTAGTAATTCTGCACATGAGGCACATACCCTGCAGGGTAGCAATACGTATATTTGTGGTTGGGGTTTGGACATATGTGGGATGTGGTATAATTTTACCTAATATCATAAACCTTAGGCAGTATTATTTATTTGACACTGAAGTATATTGTGTTTGACAGCTGGCTTGATAATCAAGTATCACCAAGTACTAGTTTTGGGTTATATATATATATAGGAAAAGAGTCAGGACCCCGACGGCTGAACTCCAGCTGTTTGGACAGCTAGATCCAAACACGTTATGGTCCACCTGGTATCTTACCACACCTTCTTTGTTATAAATAAATAAATAAATATATAAATATATATATATATATATATATATATATATATATATATATATTCCAAGATATGGTTAGTGATTTTTGTTGTTGTATTGAAAATGTTTGGTATGGAAATGGGATTTATTAGTTTTTTGATGATTCCAAATTTGATGGAATAACTTGTGCCAACCCTTTCAGATACCCATTGAACTATGTTTAGGATATTGATTTAACAAATAAAAAGCACCCAGTCCACCTTGGTAAAAGCTCTCAATACACATTAAAATAGTTGGCATTTGGGCGGGCATCCAACCATAGAAAACCAGGCCAAAAATGGAACATATGAGCAAGGCATTACCTGATCTGTCTAGCCTCTTAACATGAGTTTGTCTAATCCATACAAGCATGGAAAATAGATGTTAAAAAGTGATGATGATGATAAATTCAGGTCTGTTGCACATTTTTTTACAATATGCAAAAAACAGTTTGTGACTTATCAACCAGACCTATAAATGCTTAATTCAAAATATATAGTACATTGTAAATGTTATAAGAAATGGAATTGTGACTTATCTACAAGGATGCAACATACATGAGTGTGTGTGTGTGTATATATATAAATAAATATTTTTGCCTACTTTCCATGCTTGCATAGGTTGGATATGATGATGATACATACTCACAAAACACATATACATATGTATATATAGTCTCCCCATTTTTTTCACATTTCTGTCAATACTATTTTGTAATAATTTTCAATAATGAAATTTTAAGATATGTTATTGAAGGAGAAATATTTGCCAAATTATCTTGAATGTATTTAAATTTATATTTTATTTTTGTTTGAAACCTAATTTATTGTTTCTTTCTTTCTTTTTTTTTTAGTTGTCATGGGAGCTTTTCTTGACAAACCCAAGACAGAGAAGCATAATGAAGCGGGAATGGGAAATGGCCTTCATTTTGGCCTCAGCAGTATGCAGGGGTGGCGTGTGGAAATGGAGGATGCCCACACGGCAGTTATCGGCCTACCGCATGGCCTCGCTGACTGGTCCTTTTTCGCTGTATACGATGGTCACGCTGGAGCTAAGGTATCGGCCTGCTGTGCAGCACAGCTGATGGAGCACATTATTGCTAATGAAGATTTTCGAGGCAAGCTTGATGTCAGCCAGGGTACAGAGATCCTTCCCTCGATTATGGATGTGCAGAAAGGCATCAAAACTGGCTTTCTTAAGTTTGATGACTGCATGCGAACAATGCCAGAAATGGTTAGTGGGGAAGACAAAAGTGGCTCTACAGCAGTATGTGCCATTGTCTCACCAACACACATCTTCTTTGCTAATTGCGGAGATTCTCGGGCGGTGCTGTGTCGAGATGGTAAATGTCCGTTCTCAACTACTGATCACAAACCTGTAAATCCCATTGAGAAGGAACGTATACAGAATGCTGGAGGAAGTGTTATGATACAGCGAGTCAACGGATCTTTAGCAGTATCCCGGGCTCTTGGAGACTTTGAATATAAAAATGTTGAAGGCAAAGGGCCATGTGAGCAGTTAGTTTCTCCAGAGCCAGAAATTTTCACCGAGGGTCGAAATGAGAAGGATGAATTCTTAGTACTAGCTTGTGATGGAATTTGGGATGTCATGTCCAATGAAGAACTCTGTGATTTTGTTAGGAGTAGAATGCTCATTACCGATAGTCTTGAAGAAATTTGCAATCAAGTTGTAGATACATGTTTATATAAGGTATGTTGATGTTTTTCTTTTTCTCTCCTTTCTCTTTTGATAATTGTTGATTTTTAATATCAAATGTTGAAAACGTTTCCTTTCATTCAGCATCGTAATGTTGCAATAATGAAACACACTGCCTAGGATTTTCAAATAATTTTGAAAATAATCAAGAATTTGAATGGATTTAGTAATATGGCTAACCTCATGTTGGGAACATAGATTCTTCGATAGAAGTTTTAGATAAGTATGCTATTAGTAAGCGGGATACTGCCTGGGATGTCAGTTGCCCTGCTTCAGTACTGACTTTGTATATGTAAACTCGTCCAATCCATGCTAGCAGGGAAAGTGGACATTAAATGATGATAAACACTTAAAAAGAAACAGTTTTGCATCATAGATTTGATTTCAAGTGGTTTATCAAAAGGGTTAAAATCTTTTTAACATATTTTTAATGTCAATTTTTAAATAATGATTTTCAAATAATTTTGAAAACAATCGAGAATTTTTAGGGATTTATTAGTAGTTTGTTTGTTGTTGGGACTTAATTTTACATAGAATTGCAATGAAAGGTTTTTAGATAAATATATATACTTTAATTCTTTCTTTGCCATATTTCTAATGAAAGACTGCATGTGATTTTCAAATAATTTTGAAAATATTCAAGAATTCAGTGACATTTAGCAATGTAACTTTCTCATTAAACTGGTGTTTGGAATGTAAGAAAGATTCTTACATAAAATTATCATGGAAGATTTTTAGGTATATATATAGACATTTAAAAACAAGCATTTTAGTATCTTAGAACCTTAGGTTAAACTGTCCATTGAACATTTAATTTCCAAATAATAGATATTTATAATTTGTTCTTTCTGTTTCTTGTTATCTGTATTATATTGAATGTAATTAGTCAATCATTTAATATAATATTGTGACACGTTAGTCTGTCAACAATATCATTTATATTAAACACAGCTAGTTATTTTGTTGTATTGATTGTTTTACCTGTTTCCTATATGTATCTTTACAATAATGTAATGTGTTGGTGTATTTATTGATCTGTATATTGATATATTTATCTTCTGTCTGTCTTTTTGTCTCTCTCTCTCTGTTACCTCATCCATACAGTTAAACATTAAAACCTATCTTGGTGGATGCAGCATAGCCAAATTATATATTTCACTACATAATCATGTCTTGGGTTTGATCCCAATATGTGGCATCTTGGGCAATTGTCTTTCACTATAGCCCTAGGCCAACCAATACCTATCATATAGTATTTTGATATCTTGTCATTTTGTTATATATTCACACCTTGCTATAAACCACATATAACTGCAACAACTAAAATTAGAGTAATATTAACTCTATACTCAGTGATATTGAGTGCTTTTTACTTTGACATTTGTAACTTGCTTGATATGTTTTACGTGTGCGCGCATGCACACGCACACCCCTACCTACCTGTTGTCTAAACCACAACTTATTTCCATCTCGAGTGAAGTCTTAACCCTTTAGCATTCACATTACTCTATATATACTATTATATTTTCATGGTAAAGGCTTTACCTCGCATAATTATCTCACATAATATTGAATCTATGAGATTTTGAAAGTATTTATTTTAGAGAACAATACCTTAACATCAGTTTGAGTGGCCAGTTACAGCCAGTTTCAACAGAAAAAGGTAGAGAATTCTGGCCGGTTTGGCCCGTTTGAACATTAAAAGGTTAAGACAATAATGTAAGTTGGTTAAATTATTTACATAAGTATTTCCCTAGTGACTGCGAGACATAGGTACACACCAAATTTGATACCTTGTGTCTGTGTTAGAAATCAGTATATGATGGATTTGTTTTTGGATAATTTACTGAAATCAAGACATTGATTATTGTTCTTTGAACCATAATGTTAGGGTCTGTAGCATTACTGTTTAATCTACTACCAATACAGTATTCCCCTGCATGTCGTGAAAGTTGACTAAAAAGATTGGTGCCAGGAAAGGCATTTGGCCGTAAAACACTTGTACACTATTGAATTTTAAATTTGTGGAAAGTATTAAAAAGCCGGTACAATGCGGTAGAAATATATAAAGGGCAGAGAATGACAAATGAAAGTGTTTTACCCAATATATTTCAACATATTTCAGGGCTACTACCCTCTTTTCAAATGTGAAGCAGAAATAGTTCAAAACGAAAGAAAGATCGATGTGTTCTTTAACTGGCCTACACGTCCGAAATATGCATGAAATCGTTAATAGTAGCCAATCTGCTTCATGCATTTCTTATCTATTATTTGTTTTTTTTCTGGTGAATGATAATAGCCTCTTTGATTCTTAAATTGACCTCAATGTCTTGGCTGCAACATCTGTCAAGTTGTTTTCTAACAGAAACAGCTCCCATTGTCATGTGCAGCATCCAGACAGTACTTTCGATGTACGAGGAGCTACATTTTTTTATGTGTGATCTTATAGACCACATATGCTTTCATGTATACTTCTGTGTTGTTGATGGGACAATTAGGAAATGTGCACATACCATGGAAAGTATATTTATATGAGCAAATTTAATTAAAAAAATATTTTGCATGCTTAGCTAAGTTTGTTCTTTATCCCAGAGGATATTTAAAACGTTGCTTATTTGCATGATTCTGTTATTCATCTTACTTTCTTAAATGAAATACTTTACATTTCATACAATTTATCTTCTGTAACTTATTGATCTGAAAGAAATTATTTTTATTGTTACTTCTCCCCATTATTCCTCATGCTCATTGTTTTAGCATTGCTTTTGTTTGTTTAAATTCATTTAACTTTAACTGTTGCTGCTTAAATCCAGCTTACTATTTCTGTTCTTGACCAAATGATATTTGAAATGAAGTGAATTATGAACTCATCTCTTCTCAAAATAACACTTGTGTTCTTTAAAATTTTGAATTTCTATTATTTTCCATCCATGCTGGCATGAATTGAATGAGTTATTTGGGCCCCAAATCAGTACTTCCTTGGTAGGTCAGAAGACCATATCTTACTTCTATATTCCAATTTTTACTGTGTGCTAGGTGCATTTTATTATGGCATCAGCACTAGAGAGATTGTCATGTCGTCTCTATTAACTGGTTTAGAATATTGATTACACAGAACAGCATCTTTCCGATAGGAGCACAATTAAATTTTACCATAATACACTCCAATATCAAGCAACAAGAACATTTTATGTAGTTCTTAATGATTTAGTAAGAATAGGGATGGCAAAACCTTTGACGCTTTTATCAGGGCCTCTAGTACTGGTGGGAGGAAGTTATTCTCAATTCAGAGATCTGGCTTAAAAGCTTGCAATGAAGTATACTCTGTTAAAGACAAACTGTTGTGTAGTTGGAACTATATAAGATATTGGTTCTCAATATACCACCTTTACAGCTTTACCCACTAAAATATGGCATGAAAAACCATGTGACTTATCTATTGAACCTGCAAAACCATAATTCAATATATATGGTATATTGTAAATGTATGTAAACGAGAGGTGCGACATATACATGAGTATATATACATGAGTATATATGGTATATTTGTTAGAGGTTTCTCTATTTTATTGATTGTATCCTGTGCTCTCCAAGTTAGATGTAAATAGTTAGTAATGATGAACAGCAGAAGCTCTTTAACTGAGGATTTTCTAGGTTACAGTTTTGAACATATTTTTGCTAGCAATAGGAAGCCTCACAATGTTTTCTAATTAATTTGATGATGCATGCCACACCATTTGTTGTGAAATAAGAGTGAAAATTATGGCACCATATAGCTTTGTCTTTCTTTTAGAAATATTCTCATCATTATTTAATGCTTGCTTTTCCATAGTAGTAAGGGTTGGACAAGACATCACAGACCAAGCCACACATCTCTCATACGTTTTAGAATGTACAGAATTGATTGGGTACATTTTACTGTCACTGGTACTAGGGAGTCTGTCATATACATTATAACATATTTTTTTCTCAGCAAACACAAAATACTCATGAGCTCAATTTCCTCTCTGGTTACCAATTGCCTATAATACAGCCTTTAAAATTTCCAAATACGACAATGGATTGGTGTAATTATAGACAAAACTGGACTGTAGTTACTTTCAGGCAAGTACTGCTGTGCCAAAAAGAACGTATGTGTGAAATGGAGCAAATATTACAATGTATTCTAGCCAACGTTCTAATAATTCTGAAATGAAGTGTATTGCTCAAGAACACAATGCGTCACCTGGTTTAAATAGTGAACCCACAGCCACTATGTTACATGCCTTTGTAGGTCTTACTCAGCAAGTGGTCAGTACTGAAATATTTTTTGGTCCAAAAGAAGAACCCTCTTCTATGCTGAGTGTAGTTCGGACTATGGCAATGTCATGGTGACCTTACATATAACAAGGGTTGATGTGTAGCTTTTAAAGCAGTGTTGTATGTTCAAGTGTTGGGAGTGTGTACTGCAAGGTTGTTCACTTGATAGAAATTTAGAGATTGTCTTGGTGTCATCATCATCGTTTAACGTCCGTGTTCCACGCTTGCATGGGTTTGTCATTCTCTCAATCCCCTTTTTACTTTTGCCTTCACTTAATCCTCTGTTTGCACATTGGATATTGTGCCAAATACAAGTTTGTTGCTGCTGCCAGATCAAATCCTCCCTCTCCCAACACCACTTACTTAAAAGATACTTTCATTGGTTTGGTTGTGAACTTATTTATGATGCAGTCATATCAGAGTTCCTCCCCAGATGGTGTAAATGATGAGGTAGACAGTTGAAATTGTGGATTGGTATGATCAAGTTGTATGATCAGTGTTATGTCTGATTTCATTCAACAGTGTCATTATTTTCCTCTGAAATGTGTTTAGGATGTTCATAGTCCAACTATGATATATAAAGCTTGTGGATCAGATACATTGACTATCTTGGACCTATCTGAATAATCTGATATAAAATACAGGAAATTAGACTAAATTAACCATTTCATGGCCATATTACTTATGAAATGCACTGTATTTTGATTAATAAAGAGTTTAGAGGGGTTCACTAAAAAGATTTCATTATTAAGATTTTAATTTAGATAGGAACTCTTTAAAATGGGTGGTTTTATTTCATAGAACCAGAGCAGGTTCTGGCTGGGTTGGTATGCAAAGGGCTAAATGAAACTGATAGTAGGTTGTCTAGACATACATACTTTACTCATACATGAGCTACACAGTGAAACCAAAATGCTGAACTTGAAATACTAGATGTGATTGAATGTTTTTGGCAGCTCTATACTCAACTTAATAAAAAAAAGAAATACCTGATCACTCAATTGTTGTCAAGAATGTCACCTTCCTACTTCTAAAAAGCAAAAAAATCCTTTATTCATGGTTCATAAAAGAAATACTGTTGCAAATGTGTATTTCTATAGCTTATTTATGAATGTAGGACAGATTTGTGTTATTTCTATTTTGAGATTTTGTAATAGTTTGGCCCACATTTCATCCATGTGGTGTACGCCAAGGTTTACCTATGTTCCACCATACTTCTGTCTATGTATTAATTAGACTAAACAAGGACACTATAATCAATGGAAATGAAGGTATATATCTAGGGGTTAAGGTGATGAACTCAGTCATAAGGTCATGAGTTTGATTCTTAGACAGAATAATAATAATAATGAAATATTGTGTACAGTGCTCAGGTGCACTACAACTCATCAAAAAGTGTATGCATAGTACATAGGGTAATGTACAAACGTCAAGAAAATGAACAGTGCATGAGTCATGATATACACGTGTGCATGTGTATGGAAGGAGGACATCAGGTGTAGTTTTGGCGTATTTCGGGAAGCATGAGTGTTTTAAAGGATGCAGTGTCTCGGCAGCTAACAACTGACGCAGGCAGTTTGTTCCATGCTTCAGCAACTCTGAGCGTGAAAAAATGTTTACGAAAGTCATGGGAGCTGTGCTGTTTTCTGAATTTGTAGGCATGTCCACGTGTGTTAGACACATGGAGATCAAAAAGGTGCTCAGAGTTGTTGTTGGCGAGATGGTTAATAACTTTGTGGGTGTTTACCAAGTCCATTGCCAGATGTTGGAGCTTCAATGAATCCATGCCCAGGGAAGCAAGGCGTTCAGAGTATGGTAGGTGTCTGATGGAGGGTATGCGCTTGGTTGCACGTCTCTGAACAGTTTCCAGGAGGTCAATGTTCTGAGCAAGATAGGGGTTCCAGACTGATCATGCGAATTCCAAGTGTGGTCGTACCATAGCTGTATACAGCTTTAAATAGATGGCTGGAGAGCGGCTAACAAAGGTCTTGCTGAGTGATGCCAAGACACCCTCGGCCTTCTTGACGATGCATTGTCTGTGTGCAGGAGATTTTATTTTGTGCTGCTACAGTCCATTTACTTGACATTGGTGCCAAGCTGTATCAAACTTTTCCTTGGACAACATTGGTGTCATAGAGAGGGAAAATTGCATGTATGTTCGACTACTGGTTTTTCACAAAACAGCCTGTCCACTTTACAAAAACAGTCTGCTTTGGAAAGCAAACCCTTGGTCAATTAGTAATGGGTACATAACTGAGGGCAGGGAGTAATTATACATCCTTTCTAATTATTATTGAGTAATCTGATATAGATAAAATAGATGGTGGTAATGCTCTGACATAGCATTTGACATATCGAGGGTTATGTATTGGATTATATACGAGATGTGATTCTGTTCTTTTGAACTTATTTAGCTCGAATCTGTTGCCTTATTCATAAATGTGTTATTTTATAGTCTTTACATTTTTTTGGTGTTACTCAACAAGAGAATTTTACTTGGTTATGTTAATTATGGAAATGTCACTTGTAATAAACTAATTTAAAATTCAGAGGATTTGTCTGAGCTAGATAACTCAGAGCCAAAAACCAACTCTATTAACAGCTGTGCTTTATGAAAAGAAAAAAAAAAGCTATTTATCCAATCTTCTTGTTTATAATTCAGTCATAGCTACACTAAATAACATGCAGTATTGCTGCTATGTTATATCAGAAATTGCATCTCTAGATTACTCTGCCTTTGTTAATATTGATACGTATCAGGCCACGCCAATAAGATTTGTTATTCACAGAGTTGCTTTACTATTCTCTTCTGTTGTGTAAAAGCTAAGACAATTCTGATAGAATTTAGTCAGCTTTATAAAGCAACGTCAATGTTTTATCAATTATCTAGTTAGATCAGCACTCAATCAGATAGCTGTTCTTCCTATCTTGCTACCTAATTCTAAATACATTGACTGAAGAATCATTTAATTATCTTAGCTATACAATACATACTATCTTTGCCATGTCACAGAAACCATGATCTGTGGGGCTGACATGTTTCAACTTGGTCGTTCCAACTCCTAATTACTAATTGTAAACTGTTTGTAATTAGGTGCAATTAATCTATTTTACAGATTGATTCCAAATTCTTCTTTCCTCCATTTTTCTACTTAGCTAAGTTTTTAAAACTATATAAGCTAATCTTTTTTTACTTGGTATAATTTAATAAGATTAAAACTATAAAATTCATCCATATTTTGTTTGAGATTAGATTTGCTTGATAAAGAATTTTCAAACTGAAGGCAAGTTTATTAACCCTTTCATTACATTTCTAATGATTTTCAGTTAATTTTGTAAATCAAGAATTTGAAGGGATTTAGTGATAAAACTTTATCATGATTGTGTTTCAGCATAACAAATATTCTTATATAAAATTATAATGGAAAGTTTTTAGATAAGTATGAACATTTTAAAACAAACAGTTTTGTATTGTAAAACTATGACGGTTTCAGGTGGTTTGATATCAAATGGGTTGCATTTTCCTCATTCAGCAACCTCTTGTAAGAGCCTCTTTCATGTCAGTATCAATGAGGGCAAGTGTGCCACTATCATTATGTTCACACTGCTTTGCACCTTGGAACACATCATACCTCTAATCCTCACATTTGCAAAATATTAGCAAATGTATCACTTCCTACTTTTCTCCTTGCTAAGTATTCATGATAACTAGCCTCTATTCTAGCTACCTAATATCATTCTTTATCTAGCTCACTTTCTTTCACTAATTCTAAGCACATATCTTTGCATTTATAGCTCTACTATACAATTTAATCTCTATAACCTTCTGTCTGATTAGAACCCCCCCCCCCCCCCCTCCAACTGTCTTGCACAAGGTTATCTCATAGAAACTCCCACTTGTCCTCCGTTATAAATTACTTGCTTTTGCCCAAGTGGTCGGTGACCAGTTTCAAGTGGTCGGTGACCAGTTTCCTGGAGTTACTGTTTGAAATGGTTTGCGTTGGGTCATTTGCACCACAGAACTCCAAGAGCTTTGATCTATCTTCATTCCATGTACCATATCCATAGTCTCTTGCGCATCAAAATAGCCATGATAGTGATTTCGAACATATTGATTAGTCACCGTTATAACAAGGTTGCTATCTTCCTTTCTTGAAAGAGGGTCTCAGAAATGGTCCTTTTGCTGTCTGTCTGTCTTGTAATTGCAGTATATATAGAGATAACCATTGTTGTCCTACTACTTATGATATTGTGTGGTCCCGTAACTCCTGAGTAAGTCGTAGGGACACCATAGTGGCATACAGCGTTTTACTGGACTGGTACTTTTTTTTTTATCAACCTCAGAAGGATCAAAGGTAAAATTGACCTTGGCGGGATTTGAACTCAGAGAAGAGAGCCAGAACAAATACTGCAAAGCATTCTATCCGATGTTTGCTGCCTTCTATTGTCTACGAGACGGGACAAATACTGTAGGGTATTTAACATTTTCATAACTGTATTTCATTAGAAATACACTCTATATGAATTAATTAATAATTTTGAGAGATCTAAAATTATCTCGGAAGATTTTAATTTGAATAGGAGCCCTTTAAATGGGTGGTTTTTGTTTCATTAAATCAGAACTGGTTTTGGCTGGGTTGATAATGAAAAGGTTAATCCAATGCTCTGACTATACCAAATCAATATAACATGCAACATTTTATTTCTAAGCTTGAGAAAATTCAGTTTAAAGTATTTGAATTCTGACAAAATTACCCAAAAATCTAAGGGAGACCAAATGACATAAAATGTCTCAGCAAATTTTCATTGAAATATTTTGCATGAATTAGATAATGTATATTTCTTTCAGTCTTTTGTTCTGAGTTCACCTGCAATATTACTAGTGCCGAGCAGTGTTAGCCCTTCTCTTTCAATTGGACACCATCGGTGATGTGTTTATAAAAGATTTCCCTGCATAGGTAACAGCTAGTTTTTGAGAAAAGGCCTTGCTCAAACCTGCACTTTCGAGAACAACTTTCCAGGTGCACATCAATGGGCTCATAAAACTTATGTAATAATTGTTAGTTTGTAATTTAATAGTTAAGTGAAGGAAATGTAAATAGAATTACTGGGAAGTATTTTGTTAATCCTTTTGTCACCATATTTCTTATGAAACTCACTGCATGTGATTTTCAAATGTTGAAAATAATAATAAAAAATTGGGAAGGATTTAACTTTCTCATTAAGCTGGTGTTTGGAACATAACGGTTCATCAAAAAATTATGATGGAAGTTTTTTAGATAAGCACTTTAAACCTTAATCCTTTTGTTCAAGCAGACATATTTCAATTAATTCATGAATAATGATTGTATTAAATTCCTCTAAATTCTTCATTAAGATAGTTTTTGTAACAAATGGTTCTTATTTAATATTGGAAGATTTAAATATAAATAGGAACTCTTTAAAATGGGTAGTTTTGTTTAATAGAGCCAGAGCTTGTTTTGGTCAGTTTTGTATCAAAAGGATTAAAGTTTTGTATCGTAAAACCAGTAATGGGTTACTATAAAAAAAGGTTAAATGTTATAAATAAAAAAAAAAATATATATATATATATATATATCTATTTCAGAATAAAACTAAATTAATTTTTTTGAAAATATAAGACACTGTACTTTAAACAAAATGCAGTCCATATTTATAGTGACATGAAAAGCATTTTCATGTCAGTACAAAAATCACTATTATTCATCCCAGCATACTAGTTTTTGTTAACCCTTTAGCATTTACATTACTCTATAATATATATACTACTATATTTTCATAGTAAAGGCTTTACGTCACATAAAATTGAATCTACGAGATTTTGATATTTATTTTGAGAGCAATACCTTAACGTCAGTATGAGTGGCCAGTTTGAACAGAAAGAGATGAGAGAACTCTGGCTGGATATGGCTGGGTTAAATAAAATAGGTTGTATATGTAAAGTTTCTGCTCATACCTAAATATTTGTAAAAGCCACCCAAACAACCATTAAGCAAATTGGGCATTCTCAGAAAACCTTTCTTTTTGTGAAAACACATAGAAGGTAGCTCCCTCTGAGCGAAAAAAAAAAAAACCTTCATAACCACACTATTTGAATTAGTGAAGAATTTTGAAAGATTTACGAAAGTTATTTCATTAAGTATTTGTAACAAATATTTTAACAAATTTTTTTTATTGGTTTTAAGTCGATTATGTTGATCCCCAAACTCATTTTATTGATCCTTTTGTCAAAATGTAAAAGCATGCGTGCATACACATGCACATCTATAGACAATGGACTTCTGCACTTTCTGCCTACCAAACGTTTATCACAAGGAGGCTATAGCAGAAGACACTTAGCCAAGGAACCACCCAGTGTGACTAAAGTCAGTCACATGGTTGTAAAACAAACTTTTTACTCATACAGCTAGCTATGCCTGTATTTATGAGGGAAGATTGTCACTTATACTTATAAAATTATGCTGGAAGATTTTAACTCGGAACCCTTTAAAATAGTATGTATATGCAAACTATTAACAATTATAAAAGATGTTAATAACATTTCAATTTTATAATTGTGACTTTTGTAAATACATTTCGTCATTGATTTTACATGTTTTTTTTCATACTGGTATGAGTTAAGATGGGGCATTTTGAGGCAGTCTTTTACAGTTGGATGCTTTTCTTGGTGCAACCCTTTTAGTCTTTTTATGACCTGCAGAAATATAGTGTGCATATTCTGAAAATTTGGCTACACATGATATGAATATTAGTTTGATTTTTGTTTAGTAATAATCATTAACTAGCCATTATAAATTAATGGTGGATGTTAATATTATCTTATAGAATGTAGTAGAAAGTTTTGGTTAACCCTTTTGTTACTGTATTTTTAATGAGAAACACTGCTTATTTATAAAAAATAAAAATTGGACAAATTTGATAATGGCCAGTTTTGTATCATAAAACCAGGGCCATTTTCAAGCTGGTTGGTATCAAAAGGGTTACATTTAAACGGAGCTGTTTTAAAAGTGAAATCTGGAGTATAAAAGAACAGGCAATATAACTGAGTACTCTTTCATTAATATTGTCAATGTTTTTACAGTCGGGTGCCCTTCCTGACTTATACCCTTCAAATCATTTTGATACCAACTCCCCCAAAACCTCTTGTATGAAACAAAACCACCCATTTTTAAGGGCACCCATTTAAATCAATGTCTTCCAACATGATTTTATATAAGCACCTTTTATGTTACAAATACCATCTTAATGAAGTAATTTATAATTTCTGTAAATCATTCATTAATTAAAGTAGTGGATTGGCAGTATCGGTAGAGGGTCGAACGCCATGCTTTCCAGCATAGTTACATCCCTTTACAATCTGAGTTCAAATCCCGCCGAGGTTGACTTTGCCTTACGGGGTCGATAAAATAAAGTACCAGTACCAGTAATGCACTGGGTAATTGCTGGCCTTGTACCTAAAGTAGAAACAATTAATTAAAGTAGTGTACTTCATTAGTAATATGGCAAGGATAGACTGTTTGCTCTAAAAACTAACATTAAAGAAATCAGATTTCCCTCTTTTTTTCATTCCTTTTTCTATGCAAACATGTGGGTTGATGGTTTTTTTTATTATTGTAGTCATTTTATAGCTCAGTGCTCTTGTACTTATAGTTTCATTTGTAAAATAGGAGTGTAAACTTATGTCAGCCATGCCAACTATATCATCATGTGTGGCTTGATGACCACCATATGTTAGTATTTCAGCACTAGTTCATTCATTTCTCAGCCATTGTAGCTGTGTCAATAATAAAGCTGTCACAGTATTGGTGATTCTCTATGTCTACACTTCTGTATTGATTAACAAAAATGTAAACTACTGCCAGTAATCATTATTCATTCATATCATGATTATAATATTACAATATACACCTAACTTTGTAACCTGAGTAAATAATTATGTATCATTTCTGGACCATGCTTAGTTAGTAAATGTGTTGTGAAATTTCAACCAATATTATGTATAACCACACCTAAAAGGTAACACACGATACTAATAAAAAAAAACCCTGGCTTATGATGAAACTACACACACTTCAGACCCATTAATTTTATATAAGAAGCTTTTGTGAAATACCTTACAAATATCATCTTAATGAAATAATTAATAATTTTCATAAAATCCTCCAAATTGTTAATTAAAGGAAATACAGTGCAATTCATTAGAAATTTGATAAATGGGTTAAATATAGGGCTGTTAAAAATATGCACTTTTAACATTCCTTAAAACAGTTTACTTCGTTGGGTGTAGAATTAACATTTGTACTTATACATGGTGATAATTGCTGTTTAAAGTAGATATTTTATTTTATGTATTGTTTAATGTTATGTCTTTAGGTTGGCATATTAAGATTACTGATAGATTAGATTTTCTACATTTTATAATAGATATAATTCTGTCATATACTTGTATCTTGTATACCAACACACACACACATATATATGTATAAATGCATGTGTGTGTGTGTGGTGAGAGCTGATCTCAAATTGCTGAGTCACAGAGGAGATGACAAAGGAATGTGGAGAGATGGTGTGCTGAAAAGGACCCATCCAACCCATGCAAGCATGGAAAATGGACGTAAAAATGATGAGGATATTTGTGTGGTTGGCAATTTAGTCTTTGTTCGGACTAGTCCAGGTACCATGATAAAATACACCTAGTACATTTTGTAAAGTGATTGAAAGGGAATCCAATTTGAGAAACTGTTAAGTGGAATGTACAAGTGAGATGTAATTCTGCCCCATCCAGGACAGCAGTAACATTAAATAAAAACTCTTGGAATGTAGGAACCCATCGAAATCATTTATATGACGACGATGGTTTGTCCCTTTTCTATATCAAACTAGCTCTAGGTTGAATCCTAGCTAAATGCTGTATACAAAGCTACATAGGAAATAGTCTGTTATTTTTTACTATGTTTGTCTTAACTGATCAATGTAACATGTGTGATGTATATACAGTAAAACACAGTTGTACATCTACTGGGTACCTATATAAACATTAGTCATTGATAAGTCTTGGGGTTAACCTTAAATTAGGATATCATATATAGTAAAAACATGACTGTACACTACTGAATACCTAAGTAAACCATAGTCATTGATAAGTAAACTTTACATGACTGTACATGACTGTACACTACTGAATACCTAAGTAAACCATAGTCATTGATAAGTCTTGATGTTAACCTTAAATTAGGGTTATAATATATATAAAATCACTGTCACCGTTCATTTCCCATGCTAACATGGGTTAGACGGGTTGTCCTATTTGAGGCAAGTCGAAGTCAGATGAGCATGTCTTGCTCATACAGAACTAATTTTGGCTTGGTTTATATAAATATATATATTTATTACATTTTTATGTCTGCTTTTCCTTGCTTGCAAGGAAATAATATATATATATATATATATATATATATATATGTGTGTGTGTGTGAAGGTGCATAGCTTAGTGGTTAGAGCAGTGGGCTTGCAATCGAAAGGTTGTGAGTTCAATTCTCGGACCGGGTGATGTGTTGTTTCCTTGAGCAAGACACTTTATTTCGCGTTGCTCCAGTTTACTCAGCTGAAAATGAGTACCAGGATTAGCTGGAGGTTTAACCCTGCGATGGACTGGCGTCCTGTCCAGGGGGAGTCTTCTACTCTGTCGTTTCACGCCTGAAACCGGGATAAGCACCGGCCAAATGAGCCTTCTGGCATAAGACTTAAGGCCTGCTCGTCCAGCCAGTGGGATGGTGTCATCGTATGGCTAAAACAGCGCGTGCTGTGACCAGCGGCGCCCGACGACTGGTCGGTCAAGGTGATATATATATATGTATCACCTTGACCGATATATATATTGTTATAACAGTTGTTATAACCTAAATATATAGAATACCTAAATATGCCAAACTCATTGCTGGTTGCTCTAGGGTTAACCTTAAGAAAACTCCAAGGTTTCATTAGAAACAACCACCAGATATTAAAGATCGATATGTCTTATAGTTATGTATGTACACTAATATAACAAATGAAACTCCCAAAATAGAATATTTTCGTCATTTATAATTTGACAATATTTTTTATAAAGCATTGGTTTTAAAAAAGAACATTTTGACACCACCACAACTGCTCTTTCTCTCTCTCTCTTTCTCTCTCTCTCTCTTTCTCTCTCTCTCTCTTTCTCTCTCTCTTCCTCTCTTTCTCTCTCTCTCTCTCTCTCTCTCTCACTTTCTCTCTCTCTCTCTTTCTCTCTCTTTCTTTCTCTCTCTCTCTCTCTGCAGTGTGACTAGTGGTGGGTGGTTTAAAAGGTAATGTCCCACTCCAAGACATGAAATAAAAAATTCCACTGTTTGCTGCTTCCACCATCACTATCACACATTTTTACTATCTTCTTTCCACAGTGTGGCTCATGTTTTTCTACACCACGTGTAAAATAATAGGTACCATATTATATAGTAAAACATGGTTGTACACCGCCCACAAAGTATGTAGGGCTAGGACCCCTCCCATTAAAACACTTGAGAAACTGTCTATATGTAACCTCACAGAAGACAAGCTGAACCTTCATAAGTGTGAGCTTTCACAATTTAGGAAATCATTACTTACAAAATATAAAATTATATTGCTGCAGATGAAGTTTCTATTTCTCACATTGTGATAACTGAAGCGTCAGCATTGGCTTTTTGTTCTAGAAAGATCAATAATAATTTTATTGTTTTTATTTTATTTCTAATACCCATATATTCATTAACTCTTTTGTTACCACATTTTTAATGAGACATTACCTATGATTTTCAAACCATTTTGAAAATAAGCAAAAATTCGAAATTTTGTCATGAAGGTTCTTACACAAAAGTTGTAGTGGAATGTTTGTAGATAAATATAAACTCTACAAAATGGACAGGGGTGATTTGATATCAAGAGGGCTAACCTCATACAAATGGTTCCATCCTTAATAGGTGTCATGAAACAGTTAAAATATCTGAGAATTATTTATATAGTTCAAGGTACAGGTAGGAGTTCATCAAGGTTCAGTTCTTAGCCCACTGCTGTTTATCATAGATCTTCAGGCCATAACAGAGGAGTTTAAAATGGGTTGCCCTCAGGGAAGTGGCCCTGCTCAATATGTAAAGGAGTAATCATAAACTCCATTCAATTGTACACAATGTAAATCTTAGGTACACAAAAGATGTAGTGAGATAACGAGTAGATTAATAGACTTTGCGTGTAGATGCACAGGAAAAATCAAGAGGAAGAGTGCCAATGATATATACCTTTTCCAGTCACAGAAAGGATCTATAGACATGGTTGATAGCTTTTGCGATCTAGGTGACCTAATTAGCAGCAGAGGAGAGTGTGTTGACAGTATAATAGCTAGAATAAGGATAGGATGGAAGAAATTGAGAACTACTCCCACTGTTGTCAACAAAAGATTTCTCTATGTACAAAAGGAAGGCTGCATGACGCCTGTGTGCGGTGCGCAATGCTGTATGGGTTGTGACTGTAGAGAACATGTGTAGACTAGAGTAAATGAAGCAACCATGCTTCATTGGATGTGCAATGTAAGTGTGAGAGAAAGGCAAAGCTTGGACAAGCTGAAGGAAAAGCTGGGTTTAAGAGGAATTCGAGGTGGTGTGCAGGAGAGAAGACAGCATTGGTATGGACAATGACCGATGCCAGGAAATCTGTGGAAGGAAGCCGCAGTAGAGGACAGCCAAGAAAGACATGGGGGCAGAGGTTGTGAGAGCTGACCTCAAATCGCTAAGATGGCAGAGGAGATGACGAAGGAACGTGACGAGTGGAGAAGTACCATGCTGAAAAGCAGAAAAGTGGATGTGAAAACAATATGAAATATGAAGGTCGACTGCTCCATACAAAGCTTGACCACTTCTTGCTCTTTGTCCGTTCTTTCCTGGCATGAGATCTCAAATGGCTTTTGAGTCGTGAAAACCTGTGAAACATCCATCCACAAATAATACGATGGTCTCATTTCGTTTTTGTTTCCACTCTGGGTTTGCTTATTGTGTATGTTGAGATGTCGCTTCAATCCACCACCTGATTTGTAAATTTTCTGACAAACATAGCACTGGAACTAATTCTCTGCAATGAAGTTTGAATAATCAACTTGGACGTTACCATCATGTGCTCGTTGGTGTGACTTCAAGCCAGCATTCAAAAGGCACTGTTTGATACTTAAGATGTCAGATATTAAACAATGCTTGTGATTGAAGCTTTTTTAAGTGAGGAAAGGCTTTGCACAGAGCCAGTCCCACTCTCTGAACATCAAATGCATTTACCCAAAAAGAACTGGTCTACATCATTGGATGCAAATGAAGTCGCAGGTTCTAAATCAAAGTGACCTTTTCTTAGAGAAATGTCTT
>OZ024746.1:23306690-23351690 GCA_964016885.1 Eledone cirrhosa | reverse complement strand
AGTTATGCAGAAAAGTGTCAGATAGATATAGTTTTAAGGAGGACAGTTATGTCAATATTTAATACAGTATTTAAGAACAGTGTTTGTTGACATAATAGAAATATGTGGTGGTTATGATTAAGTAAGTTTGGCATTGAGGAAGGAAATTTAAGGTTGCAAAGGCTTGTCAGAGGTCAGACGTGATGTATCCCAGTATTGTATTTTGTAATTAACTTCCTGATTTTATGTACTATTTGCGTAGTACTGACTACCTTATCTCAAATTGGTTCTTGTAGTATTGAGTACCTTTTTATCTCAAACTAGTTGCTTGAGCAACCTGTAAAAAACCTCTGAATTTCCAGAAGTTATAAAGCTGCCATATTGTTCAAATGGATTTTCTGGCCATTAATTCTCAGTGCATGTTTTGTCTGACACTTTACAGGCTTTACTTTAAGTAGAAAGCATGTTTTACTATGATTGGAAAGTAATCTGATTTGTATTATATTTTACATCCACTTTCTCTGGTAACAAAGGTTGGAGGGGCTATCATGGTCTGAATCGGTCCTTGTCTGGAGATACTTCCCTAAGCAAGTCAGAGGATTATGCCTAGTTTGAATATTTCTTTTTGGACATTATTCTACCCCCCCCCCCCCTACACACAAAAGCCCAACAGCAACCACTTAATGGTGTGCGTTATATTACGTTATATTACGTTATATTATGGCACCAACACTGTCTCCTTGTATATCAACCACTTTGTCATATAGTAGATGTATTTTATCATGACACCAGGACTGGTAAGTCTTCTTTCAAAGCAAAATTTAACCCTATTGTTAACATTCTTAATCTATACTATAAAGCTAACGGCCGTATGTAGGTAACAAACTTTCCGCCAAACGGCTGGACTAAACAGCACCAAATTTGCACCATAGATGTTACTTTTTCCAAGTAAAAAAGTGAGGGTATTTTTGTCTTCTGAATTTTGTTAAAAGATTAAAGACATTATTTAAATTTTCACCTCTTTAAAATTTCAAATGTCAACACTTCTGGTTATGTCATTCCTCACTTTTTCTTATGGCGTCGCATAACATTCCCCTCTTTTTCATAGTCTGTCTTTTTAGATAGATACATAGCTATAACGTAGCGCCCTTATAATGTCTCTGTATGTCTGACTGTCTGCATTAGATAACGTTTTTCGAAATATTTACTGCATTCACAGGCGGATTTTTTTAGTTTCAGAAGATGCCGTTAAGGGTGAAAGCAGCGATTCTTTGATTAAACTTTAATCTGTTATTTTAATATATATATTCGTGTACAGATATTTTTGCATACACAAAAACAAAAACCTATTTATTTCACGAAAGCACAGACGGCTATTGTCAGTTTTACTGTTCGAGGTTAGAGGACCACAGTCTTTCCAAGATCTGAGAACCAACAATGGCCATCAATGTTCCACTTACCGTTTGGCTTGCCAGATGCGTGGTATGTTACACAATGACAGCCATTAGCACCTCACCCTGCAAGAAGCAGCAACTGCTAAAGTCCCTTCTCAGCTGCGAAAACTTTTTGCTATTATGCTGCACAACTGCGATCTTGCCGACCCTCTCGCAATGTGGAATAACCACCGTGAAAGTCTAGCTGAGGACATCCTCCACCGCACACACAGACACAATCCAAACGTGACATACAATGTCGTTTTTAATGAGGGGCTCATTTGTCTTGAAAACAGTGTCCTGGAGATTGGTGGTAGGCCTCTAAGTCACTATAGCTTACCTGCTCCTGACAGGAATGTCCAGAGGTCAACGTCTACAGAGCTTCTATGCGAGACGAGCTACGAAATTAGTGATTCTCCCATGGTCAATTGTATGTAGGATGTTCTAGGGTGAGCTCGCCAAACAATCTCTTCATCTTTGCTCCGGAGGGCCAAACAAAAAATATTGTATACTCTGAGGCTCTAACAATGTAATTTAAATATTTTCTGTTACTTGGAATTTCCATTATGGTTGTACAAATTATTGTTTGTTAAAAAATTTGTTCTCTGTTCAGCCTTTATTGTTGTAACTATCAATTTTCTTTAACATACTGGCTGCTGAACTGGGGAATCCTAAAAACTATTCAAACCCAACATCATAGCACGTTAACCCCCCCCCCCCCCCGACTTGAGAGGGCGTGTGGTATCTTTGCACTGGAGTGTAGGGGGGATTTCTGAAAAGATAAAATGCCGGTATACCTAGACGGACTCCAGCTGGACGGGCCAGCTAGTGAAATATAGTTTCAATTAATTATGAAAATAATGAAGAATTTGGTAGGATTTATTAATATCATTAAGCTGAAACATAAAGGTTCTTACATAAAATCAGAATTGAAGATTTAAATTTATTAACTCAGTTTATTTTTATCGTATTACTAAGATTAGTTTCAGACAGTTTAGTATCAAAAGGGAGAACTAATGTAGTTGGTCACTGTCTAATATTTTGTAATGAAATGTACTTAGTATACTGTCACGTGATAGTACCAGTACAATGATAAAATGCATCCAGTACTCTTTTTAACCTTCTGGGAGCTCTAGGTGCATTGTCGCCAAAAGAGTAATCTCCCCTTAATACATAGTACGATGTCAAGGGAAGCAATTCATTAAAAGATTCAGCGTGCTAAAGGTTAAAGTGGTGGTGGTGCTAGCACTACAATAAAATACTCTGTAAAGTAGTTTGCATTAGGAAGGGCATCAAATTGTAGAAACCATGCCAAAATATGAAATGCATGAGCAAGATGTGGTTATGTGACCATATTTTTCTCAGGCCATGTCATCTTGTCCAGCCCATGCCAGCATGAAAGGCATAGAAAAAAATACAAAATAATATATTTCATAGTAGCAGATTTTTTACTTAAAACTGAAATATATATATATATATATTTTTCATCTATAGAAATGAAAGGAATTGAAGTGTATTCAGAACGTAACAAGTGACTTTCCTTGACTATTCCTGATAGTGTCTGGTAGGGAGGAGGATAGAAAGACATTATTAGTCACCAGTATACCTTTCTTCATACCTTTGTACTTGTTATTGTCTTTTCTTATCTCTCAGACTGACATATACTAGTTACTTGAACTAGTTTTGCTTTTACTTATCACATGTTGAATTAATGTTGATCTCCCTACAATTGTCTGAATTACTGTCTGAATGTAGCTTATTAACTCTTAACATCCTGTGCCACATGAAACCATGTTAACAAGGTATTCATGAAAAGTATAAAACAGCATTACAAGTGTATCACCAAAAATTTGTAGTCCTTACTCTAATACTGCAGATTTTCACAATTGCTCCAACTAAAAAATTCAGTAAACATTTGAATTAACCTATTTTTAGATATTTTCTGCTAAGTCATTACAGGAGGTTGATAGTTAAATTATCAATAATGATTAAAATGTATGATGCAGACTGAAGTTTGTTAATCAAGTAAAGTCATATAAGAGAAAGGAAGTATATTATAGAGATATTGTATTTGACCCTTTTAACACCATGACCTTTTTTACTGAACAACAAAACATGCTTTAGGGTAATTGTCATGAACAGCATAGTCTCACTCAGATGTGCTACAAATGATAAATTTTTTGTAAAATTGACTAATAGTGCTAACAGAACCTGTTAAAATTTAACTATTTATGCATACTAGTGAACATTTGTCCAAATAGTAAAGTTATGACTTGTTGCAAAGGTTACCATCCACCATAATGACCCAAGCTATACAAATTGTCCAATTTTTAGCAGATAGTTATACCAAAAATAACCAGGATCATCAATATCATAACTACTACTGTCATCATTGATATCGCTCAATCTCTCATAAAACCTAACAGTAAACTTCCATAAACAATGTCTGCTAACCATAAAGTGTAACCCACAGTATTATTGGTTTGTTTGGAGGATACTGGCAAGAGTGCTATGTTTTTAGGCCAATGTATCAACCTGACATTGCTGTAAGGGCTAATAGTTACTTTCTTTTAACCCTTTCATTACCATATTTCTATTGAAATGCATTCTATTTCAATTAATAAAGAATTTGGATGGATTTACCAAGATTATTATTTCATTATTACGACTGTATATGTAACAGATGGTTCTTATATCAAATTATGTCAGGAGATTTTAATTTATACAAGATCCCTTAAAGCATTTGGTTTTGTTTCATAGAACTGAGCCAATTTCGATGCTGTTGGTATCAAAAGGATTAAAGAAGTAACTAATAATCAGAATATATTATGGTAAAAAATATTTAGAAAATTCATGTTCTTCTTTGATATGTGTTTGAGAGTATGTTGTCATAAAAATGTGGATATTTTACAATGCAACACAGTTCCACTAATTTGAGATATTAGCAACTTATGTAGTGCTGTAATATATAATATGGTGGTGCAGTGAAGCTTAAACAACAGAATTTGCATCCTAAAAACACTCATAATTTATATTTCTTAACAGAGTAGTAGTATGAAAAATGGTTATAAATATCATTTTATATTCTTGTTTCCATGTTGACATGAGTTGGATGGTTTGTTATGGTCAGTCACATTTTATTTACTGCCTTCCTATGTAGTCCAATGTCTCACTCCTAAATTACATTTTTGATCTGGATTCTACAGTTGGATATCCCATCAGCCACTTTCCAGTATACCAGATACGTTTATGATGATGCCAGTACTAATGAGATTTTCTTGGTACTGGCAAGACTAACGGGTCCTATTTATTGCGTAGCCCTGAAATTGGCATACTCTAAACTAAACCTAAACCACTCCTGATTCTATGATACAAAACTGTTTTATCATATATTTATCTAAAAATCTTCCATCATGTTTTTATGTATGAAACTGTTAGATTATGCTCAAAACACCGACTTTGGTTTTGTCATGTTACTCACCACACCCATTGGTCTTGCCATGCAACTCACCAGGGTCCATCATCTTTCCATGCTACTCATTGTAGCTCTTTATCTTGCCACACAAATCACTATAACTCTTTCTCTTGCCACACCACATGCCATGGTCCTTCAACATCTTGTGCATCCAACAACAATAAAACTAGCCAACTTTTATGCTGTGCATGGCATTATGCTTTTATGCTGTGTATTAGGCAGTTAGTTACTTGTAGAGTGTTAAAGAATCCACTCAATTCTACATTGTCTCCATTTATACCTACCATTTTAAGAATTGTTGGCTTGGATGTGTGTGTGTGTGTGTGTGTGTGTGTGTGTGTGTGTGTGTGTGTGTGTGTGTGTGTGTGTGTAAGTAAAGAATATGAAGAAAAATACCAGAGAACAACGCATTACCTCATCAGAGAACAATCAGTACTCAACTGGATCTACTGATCTCTGATGAGTCAGGGATCTACATCCTGCTTACATATGTTCCCACACTCTAGCCATGACTGCAACAGGCCAGTGGTCCTGCGTCTCGCTTACATACAATCCTGCACCCTGAGTGCATCTTATGGAGGTTGCCATGTTTTTGTATAGCTAAAGATTGCATCACCAACTACTTTACAGAGTCTACAGGGTTCATTTATCATGTAGATCCCCAGCAGATGTTCCTCAGACAACTAATAGTATAATGTTTATAAGAAGTTAAAAAAGTGTTTGTTTTGGATGCTAGTCAACCATTGGAAGGAGTGTTTTGTTAGTAGGAAGAAAGTCGGGGTTAAGAAACAGAAAAAGGAGAGAAAAATTACATGAAGTTACTTGTCAGCTAGGAAAAAAAGGAGCGAGAAAGTTTTGGTTAATATTGGTCCTAAGTTGTCAAGATGGTGAAGGAATGCAACAATCAGCTAGAGTTGCAGTTATCATTGTGAAGTAATATAATTAAAAGTTTCATACTTAGAATGAATTGTCTTTCTTAGAAACCTACAATTATTTTAGTGGTAACAATACATAGATAATATGTAATAGCTGCTGATGTCCAGAGGTGTCTATCTCTCACAGATAGTGATTGTACATGGGAAATAACTAACATAAACCATCTCATACTCCATGTGTGAGGTAGTTATAATTTCACACATGCATTATATATATATATATATATATAAGCATTTAACGTTTGTTTTCCCTACTAGCAAGGTTGAATAAGTTGTCGCAGACCATGTCATTATTTGAAGTCACTGACCTCTCATCTGGCCCAGGGCTGCACCTCACATGCACACATTCCCTACACTCTAGAATGTACTGGGTATATTTTAGTAACTTTCTCTACCTTGTCTCGTGTGATTAATCATGTAGTCAGAACAAGTGTCAAAAACTAGGTTCATCAGCTTATCAAACTGTAAGTTGAAATTATTTTATTTGGGAGAATGGGACACAACTAGGTAAAAAGGACACACATTGTGGAGCTTGCCTCAAGCACTAAATACCCACGTTTTTGTTCCTGATACAACTCCTCATTTGATGCTTTATTGAATCAGATGAAGAAGCAAATTTTCCTCAAGCAGCCCAAGACAGTTCTACCTTACACTTTGCTATGCAAGCCTTTTTTTTTTTTTTTTTTTGCTTCACAATACTTATTTTACCCCATCCCTTCACCCTAGTATATAGAGCCAAGATTGATTACTATCTAATATGGCTTGTTGCCAGCACCAACTGAACATAATAGTTATAATAATTTTAACAACGGGTATCTAACTCTGTGTTGAACAATATTGAAATAGTTTTGTAAAAGAAATAATCATTTTCAGTTTTCTAAAAGTAGTTACTTTACTGTTTCTATAGGATTGCTATGTTTAATTAACCCTTCCATTACCATATTTCTAATGTTTTACAGCCTATGATTTTCAAATTATTTTGAAAATAATAAAAATTTGGAAGATTTTTTTTCTCATAATTAAGCTGGTGTTTAGAACATAACATTCTTACATAAAATTATGATGGAAGGTTTTTAGATGAATATAAATATTTTAATGGGTTTTATACACAATCCTTGTCTAGTAACTAATACTAATATATATATATATATATATAATATAAAGTGGTGTACACATGCACAGAAATGCTATAGAATGAAGAAGCTTAAAGATGGAAAAGATGCAATTAGCCGTTATGAGGAATCGAACCTGTATCCAGGACATTGTGTGTGTGTGTGTATATATATATATATATATATATGGAGGCACATGGCTTAGTGGTTAGAGCATTGGCCTTGCAATCGAAAGGTTGTGAGTTCAATTCTCAGACTGGGTGATGTGTTGTTTCCTTGAGCAAGACACTTTATTTCACATTGCTCCAGTTTACTCAGCTGTAGAAATGAGATGATAGGGACTGGGGTCCCTATTCCACTGTAAAGTGGTCGTGGAGGTGCCACGGTAAAAAAGCACCCAGCAAAAAAGCACTGTAAATGAGGTTGGTGTTAGGAAGGGCATCCAGCTGTAGAAACCAAGCCAGAATCAGTTCCTGTCCCACCCTTGCAAGCAGAGAAAAGCGGACTTAAAATGATGATGATGATATATATATATATATAGTAATAATAATAAATTTGAAGACTAAAATCCAAAGAAGGCTCGATAAGGATAAATATATATCAAATATATAAGAACTGTAGAGCAAATATTTATTAAAATAACAGATTAAAGTTTAAGCAAAGAATCGCTGCTTTCACCCTTAACGAGATCTTCTGAAGCTCAGAAGAGATTGCGTTAAGGGTGAAAGCAACGATTCTTTGCTTAAACTTTAATCTGTTATTTTAATAAATATATATATATATATATATAATTTTGTTTATTGCATTATCCTTTATGGTGTATATGGTAGTTTCGATTGTGATTAGGTGTTTTGTCAGTATTTGTTTGGCTTTTGTATAACATTAGATTGGTTTGGGGACACTATTTTTTGTGTGCATAAATCCATTGGCCATTCTTTCTCGACACAAGCCACACATTGTTTTGTTTCTCTCCAAGACACAAATCTCCCAACCCTCATCAATAGTCCATCTTTTGCTATCCAGGCTACACTCTTTACTCAAACTTCATTCTGAAAGGCCCTGTCTATATATATGTACATTCCGTTCTCCTTGCCATTCACCACACTCACCTGGATATCAACAACGAAAACTTCCAGTTACCGTAACTTAAAGTTTCCTTCCTCCATTCCTCTACATACATCTGTTTCCTCAACTATGTTATAATCTACTACTACTACCATCTACTCTGACCATATCTTGTTCTGCATCAAGGACATCTTTCTGTCTTCACCTCTCTCTGAAGTCATTGTTTTAAATTAGCAATGATGAACATTTTTCTTCTAAAAAAAATTTAACCTTTCCTAACTTCCAATTTAGTAAATGGTTTTTCCATTAAAATCTACAATATGAATGGGTTTCCTTTTGGTTTAGAAATTGGCCACATTAAGTAAAGATGGTAATGAGAACACCAAGTCTATATATATAATTAACACAGTTATTAAATTAGGTTTAGTGATTATAGGTTAAGAGTTTTTACCGTTGTGAAAAGAGTGAAATGAATACAAGTTAAACAGTTTGTTACATTAACAGCCCAACAAAAATGTACTGCTTAACCTGGGTGTCTATTAAGTCATTGAAAAGAAGCAGTAATTGGTTATTGTTACTTATCACATAAATAATGATAATAATAACAACAATAAATGGAATTATGGAATGAGAAAAACTTTTGAGCCATACTATATCTTGTTTTAATTATTCCTTACAATCTATTGTATATATTTTTTGAAGAACAGGAAATATTTATCCAGTCTAAAATTAAGATCTTTAATTTTTAATCTCATAACTATAAATAACCCTGTGAAGGCACGAGGATTAGTAATTTTATAAATTTTATATTTAAATTAGTGGAACAAGTTTTAAATAATGGTACTTGTTTTCTGATGAACAGCCAAATACATGTGAAACATGCAAAGGCAATCTTATGTTTCTCAGTGTACTAAGAGAATATCAATGTTTTCTACATTTGTTCGTGTTTTCACAGTCACATATAAACTGTAGTTATACTGACATATTTATTTCAAATTTTCTGTTATATGCTGTGTTGTACAGTAATATTTAGGTTCTGCTGGTTAATTGTCAACATGAAGAAAATGTTGCTTAGAGAGTTATTAATGACTCTCTAAGTAAATATTTAAAACAAAAAAAAAAGAAACTTGCTATTGTTCCACATTAGACCTAACCCCTTCGATAATCAAACCACTTGAAACTGCTCTTAGTTCTATGATACAAAACTGTCTATTTTAAAATGTTTATCTAAAAACTTTCTATCATAATTTTATTAAAAAACCTTTGTGTTCCAAACACCAGCTTGACAGTGAGAAGTTCAGTCATATTACTATCTTTCCAAATTCAGTGACTTTCATTAGAAATATAATGTCTTGCAGTGTTCTAGCTGTTTGTGGTTTCAGGTCAACTTTGCTGTTCATTTTTTCAAGGTTGATAAATTACCAGTCTGGGATGGTGGATTAGTGGAATTGTTAAAACGTCAGATGTGATACCTTGCAGTAACTCTTTCAGCCCTTTGAGTTCTGAGTTTGCTTCTAACAAATCTGATGCTAAGCTGTAGAGGCCATGGTTTTTCTCTTGGATAACATCTACGGCATGGGGAGGGGAGATTTTCATTCATGGGCAATTGCTGGTCTTCCTCCAAAATCCTTACCCAAGCCTTCACCTTGAAGAACTTTCCAGGTGCAGAACCATACATACATGTTAATGTCCCAGACAGTATGTACTTCCCTATTGCAGTTTTCTTATGTAAGCTTTTCTGTTAATGGTCGAATTGGGTCATTTATCATTAAAACATTCAAGAAACCTCCAATGAGATACAGCCTCATAGGAAGCTGGCAAAAACTACACAGGAGTGATCTATAACAAAGAATATTTTTAGATAAAAAAGTGAAAAAAAATAAATTTTAGCTCACTGAATACAGCAGTTAAATGTGAGTTGTAGAGTTAAGGGTTGTTTGGAAATGGAATTCAAACTAAAATACCAAATAGAACATGACTTAATGTGTCTCACTAATTATAAATTAGCTTCATTTTGTTAGTTGGAAGGATAGAATTATTTCCTTGTTTCAACTCACTAGTGTTTTTAATCCCAGGAAAACAATCTACCACTAACTGGTTTACTGTCAAATTAGGTAGTCACTGACCTAGTTTCATAGAAGTTTCTGTTTAAATATTTTAGTTCTGTTAGCTTCTAGATAGTATTTGCTTTATAACATGGTTGAATTGGACCAGTTTATTTTTTATTTAACAGCTGATTGTCCAAATAGAAAGGACTTTTGAGTTTTATTTAAGATAGGGCAATCGTTTTTAGTGTTGGGGTCACAATAAAATACACCCAGTACACTGTAAAGTAGTAGTGGTGGTGCCACAAAATACACCCAATACATCTAGTCGTTATGCTGGTGCCACAAAATACACCCAATACATCTAGTCGTTATGCTGGTGCCACAAAATACACCCAACACATCTAGTCATTATGCTGGTGTCGCAAAATACACCAGTGCATGCTGTAACAAAAGCCAACAAAAAAACATGACTTTGTTTGCTCCAATAGAACCGTCCTATGAGATGCAACCTCATTAGATGCTAACTAAACTGCCATAGGTATGAGCGGTAAATTTTTATTTTTTTAAAATATTTTTATTTTTTTCTATTTTCAGGGAAGCCGAGATAACATGAGCATTGTCCTCATAGCTTTTCCAGGAGCACCTAAGCTATCAGAAGAGGCAATAAGGAAAGAAAGAGAGCTGGACACGCGTCTGGAGAACAAAATTAAAGGTTTTTATATTTTTCAGTTCTTCATATATTTTAGTTTTTTGTTGATTAAAACTGGTACTAAATATGTTAAAGAACTTAAATTTTTCGTTATTATAATTCTAATGAAATATACTGCTAATAATTTTGAAAATAATCAAGAATTTGGAAGGTATTAGTAAAATAAGCTAATTATTAAGCTGGTGTTTGGAACATAATAAAGGCTCTTACATAAAATTATGATGGAATGTTTTTAGATGATTATAAGTGCTTTAAAACGGTTTTCTATCCTAGAAATAAGGGCTGGTTCAAGTAGTTTAGTGTTAAACGGGTTAAATGAAATCAAGTATAAGAATTTTTCTTTATTTTCTAATAATTGTGAGCCAAGGTAGATTTGATTATAATTGTTTCTATCTTATTAAATTGTCTTTTAGAAGTAAAAACATTGATACTAAACCATTTGAAACTGCTCCTTGTTCTATAATACAAAGCTGTTTTATTTTAACTTTCCATCCTAACTTCATATAAAAACCTTTGTTGTAAACACCAACCTAATAGATTTCTAATTTAGGCACAAGACCAGCAATTTGTGGTGAGAAGAAAGTCAATTATATCAATCCCAGAATATTATCTGTAAAATAAATTATGAAATTACAGTAGAAATAAAATATTTAGCAGTGTCTGTTGACACTACCTTAAAATTGGTTGTTATTGTCAGGTGGTCAAAGTATAATGAAATAGAACACTGTGTTAGAATGACAGTCCAAAATATGCTGAGTCAAGTGTGTAATTGAGTGCTCTCTATAAAAGTATAAAATGGCCCTCAACTTCATGATAAAAGGGACCCAATACAATCTGTACAGTGATAGTGCTGGTGCCATGATAAAATGTACCCAGTGCATGCTATAAAGTGATAGTGCTATGAAGAAATGTACTCAGTACAATCTATATAGTGATAGTGCTGTGTGTAAAGTGATAATGCTGGTGCCATGATAAAATGTACCTAGTACAGTCTGTAAAGTGATTGACGGTGTTAAAAATTGCACCCAACTGTAGAAACCATGAGCAAGATGTGGCTTGTTTAGTCTCAGAATGTGACAACCCATACTACCAATGATAGCATAGAAAATAGATGTAAAATAGTGATGATGGTAAGGAAAACAGATATGAAATAGTTTAACATAGTTGGCAAAATAAATTGTATTATCCAGAAAGGAGAAAAATTCTAATGTGGATTGGGACAAAGTACTGATTTCAGTGTGAAAATTGTGAAATTTAACTTTTCATTCTCTTGAATTAACTAGGGTGGGTGGGAGAGGGAGTTTTAGTGGGTGGAGCCTAGTTTCATCGGGGACAAGTTAACTAATGAAAGCATTCCAACAAAGCTTTGTTATTGAGTTTAACTATTAACTTCCTATTCCAAACAAAATCCCATTTTACAAAATAGTGTCAAAGTACAAAGCAGCTCTGACTGCATCACATGACAAATTAGACTTTACTCTAATGCTGCAAATTTTCACAACAATGTCCAGTAGTAAAGAT
Organism: Eledone cirrhosa; assembly: GCA_964016885.1. Lineage (NCBI taxonomy): Eukaryota > Metazoa > Mollusca > Cephalopoda > Octopoda > Eledonidae > Eledone > Eledone cirrhosa. Next base: position 23,339,413 of record OZ024746.1, on the reverse strand, counting down.
AAAATAAACATTTCAATTAACAAACCTATTTTGCTAAATCATTACATGACGTTAAAAGTTAAAATGTCACCCGTTGAATGAAGATTTTTTTGGGGGAGTTTAATGATTTTATTATTGATTAAGCTGTTAGTGGATATGTAATTGAATAAGAAATTATTTTGATTGCTGAATTAAAAGATATAAATTACAGGAACTTTTTATATATTTCTTAAATAAAATTATGGTCTCCTTTCTTTATCATCATGACTTTTAATGAATATTTCTCATGTTTTAATGTTTTGGTATGCAATTAATATCTCATTAATAAAAGCTGTCCCTTAACTAGTATATTACATTTAGACAGCAAATCTATTTGCTTCAACTTTTACTTGATGTTAAAGTTCAATAAGATCTCTATTGCTAGTTTAATACATATAGATTCCTTGAACTTGGCAGTGTATGATTTACCTTTCCAGCTCACCTCTTCCTTTGGATCAGCTATAGTCATCATTATTTTTACACACACTTTTTCATATTGACATTGGTTGGGTAGATAAGTTTCAATGCAGCCTCTCTTTATTTTCCACAATCCTTCATTTCCTTTGCGAGTCTTTACCACTTCTGTCCACATCTTTTGTCTTCTGTGGGCTCCTTCTATCAGCATCGTTAAGGCACTTTTTCACACTTAACTATCGATCTTCTCTCTTGCAATACCTCTGATGCTCAGTTTATCTCTCAGGACACGTGTGCTCTCATTTAAATAAGTTGACCATAAACATCCAGCAGAACATGACCACTTCATTTCTTTCCTGCCTTCACAAATCCTCCACATTTAGCACCCATGTCTCAGCACCATGCAATACATAGTCTGCAGGTTAGGCCACTTAGGTAATACATGTTATCAACTACTTTTTCTACTCTTTTGGCTTTTGTTAGATTTTCAAACTTTCATATCTACTGGATTTTACATGAAATTCCACATATATATTTCTCCAACTATCTACATTGGTTTTTATTCCACTGGATTTTATCTTACATTTTTTTTTTTTTTGCCTGATTTTAAGTTAATGTTTAGTTAAAATTTAGAATTGACATTCAGACTTTAAAACTGCAAATAATGTTAGTAGTTTGGTAGTTTGTCAGTCAGTTTAGATATACCAAAATGGCAGGAGTAAGGATGCCCCCCCCCCCCATTTCTGTCCCAATCAAGATATCATTATCTTTGTATTGGTAGTGTTAATAATCATTAACTCTTATAGAACTACTTTAATGTTCATTTAGCTAAGGAACTAAATAATTGTGTAATTATGTAGTTGATTAGATTTTTATGGTTAATTAACTGCCATGGCATACATTCCTGTCTATTACTCATCATACATGCACGATAGATACCATTGAAATCAATATTATGTAATCATTAATTTCCAATCATCTATGTCTCGTGCTAATCCATAGAAAATATCGATCCTTGTTAGATGATAGTTAATGTTTTCCACAATTTAATAAAATCTTAGATATTTCAGAAAGCATCTATTCATATCTGACCCTCTTTTTGGTCACACCTTTAACTCTTTTGAAGCCAAACCACTCACAACCTCTCCTGGTTTCTATAATACAAAACTGTTTGCTTTAAAAAATCTTCCATCATAATTTTATGTAAGAACCTTTTTTAAATTATGTTCCAAACACTAGTTTAATAATGATTTCCTATTTGTGTGAAGAGGAAAGTTGATTAAATCGACCCCAGCATTTGACTGGTACTTTATTTTATCGACCTTAGACGGATGAAAAGCCAAGATGATGATAGTAGGATTTGAAATCAGAGCATAAAGAACTTGCACAGCATTTTTTTTTCTCAAACACTTGGGACAATTCTGTCAATCCACTAACACTAGCTTAATAATGAGAAAGTTATATTACTAAATTCTTGATGATTTTCATTTTTATTAAAAATCATAGGCAGTGTTTTTCATTAAAAGAATGTATCATATGCTCTAGGTAACTCCACCAACCAATGTAGCTTTTCCACTAGAAAATTTCTCGGGCCTCAATATTCTAGCAAATTTTTCTTGTTTTTCATTAGAAATATAATGAAAGGTTTGATAATCCAATTGTTGTTAAACCACTATTGAGGATTAACCTGGGTATAAGAAATGTAGGCAGTTAACTCCAGACTAATGATAAAATATCAAATTTGATATTGTCAAGTCTTTTCATGTACATAATAAAGGAATTGATGCCATTTACATGTCTGAATCACCATAAAACAAAAGAATTTAGTCACCAGAATCTTTAGTTACATGTTCTACCACATCGACTGCTACATGAACAATAGTAGCATTGCCACATCAATTCCATGTACAATACTACCACTGTCACATTAATTCCATGTACAATACTATCACTGTCACAACAACTGCTTCAGGTTGTTGACTGGAGTTCACTGTTGCCCTGATTCTTATTGTGGCATCAAGTTCACTTGTGGGAATGTTCTATGCTCATATTCTTACAATTCTGTAATTTTTTTATAGACCCTGTATAATCGGAGGTACTTTTGTATTTTTTAAAGAATTGGGTCCTAGATATAAGCAATCATTTTACCTTAACATCTACCTCATTACTGATCCACAGTTAATAATAAACCATGCCCCCTTCCCCTGTCTAAAACCATGTCTATATTGGTGACTCGCTGTCAATGTTTGCCACAGCAGGGCTGCAAAATATTTACTAAAGTAATTTGTGAGAACAATTATAAACCAATATTAACCATATGGCACAATTATGATGAAATCAGTATTATAGAAATTTATGTTCAGGCTACATATAATATATTTTATAAATTTGGCCATCAGGTAACATGTAATATAATCCATAACCCCCAACCATCAAACTCCACACATTACACTCCATCCCACCACATAATATATTTTGACTTCCCAACTAGCAGGCTACACATATTGCATTTCATCCTACTACATAATATATTTAACCCTTTTGTTATGTTTTTAATGACATATGCTGTATTTTGATTAATTTAGTATTTAAATGGCTTTACTGTGGAAGATTTAATGGACAATTTAAATTTAAATATGAACCCTTTAAGATGGGTGGTTTTGTTTCATAGAGCCAGTGTTGGTTTTAGTTGTGTGGGTGTCAAAGGAGTTAATGAACCCAGCCATACGTTCAGGCTAAATTTGAGCAGAAAATTCTGTTGCCTGGTTTAACATGACCTGGCTCTTGTGTACATCAGTAGAGTTTGTTGAAGACATTTAGGCCATGTCTCCAGTTTATGGGTGCCTTCCTTCCTTTCTCTCACCAGTCATGAAAGTCCTGAAAAGGATCATTGGCAATAAATACTCTTCTGTCTCAGATAAAACCAGTGTTTTTTACCATTTCTCCCATACCCTTCTGAACTCATGCTGGGAAAACTTGTGGAACTTTGATGTAAGGGGGATAACTGATTATTTTGATGTTCAGTTTCACATGGTTAAAATTTGAACAAACTTATATTTTATTGAAATTTATCAATTTTTGTTTCTGAATTTTCTTCTCAATATTTTTCTATAAAAAATGGCCTCAGTACATTATCTCGACATCAATGGGTATCATTTAATTAACACAGAATATTCTGACATGTGAGATGTCTTTGATATATCATAATCTATAAAGCTCAGTGTGTGTCATGCTCCTTCGTTATAGAAATCTACGATATAGAATCTCTTCAATTGAAATTTACAATTCAGTATTCGAAATAGTTTCGATTGCGTCTTCACGCAGATAATCTTTTCAATTTCACCCACAATTACGCAAAAAATAGATAAAACTCAATATTTTACGATTTTTCTCTCTCATTTAAACTGCTGAACTCTTTCTACTACCATTCAAAATCTATATAACTTCATACTTTCTGCTACTTTCTCTTTCCAAGCTTGATGGTGATACTGTCCGTTCACACCACTCCCTACTGTCTTAAATTTAGAAAAAACATATCCTCTATGAGGTTACTAAACCTGCTAGAAACAGCAGCTAACTCTCCCCCATATCACACCACTCCCCACACCACTCCCTACTGTCTTAAATTTAGAAAACACATCCTCTATGAGGTTACTAAACCTGCTAGAAACAGCAGCTAACTCTTCCCCATATCACACCCCTCCCTACTGTCTTAAATTTAGAAAACATATCTTCTATGAGGTCACTAAACCTGCTAGAAACAGCAGCTAACTTTCCCCCATATCACACCACTCCCTACTGTCTTAAATTTAGAAAACACATATCCTCTATGAGGTCACTAAACCTGCTAGAAACAACAGCTAACCATGCAGAACAACTCCATCGCAGCTCTGTTGCCCAGCTGGCATCGTCTACGCGCGTGTTGCGCAAGTACTGTGAAACAATAAATTTCAACACTTTTTTGCACAGAGATAATATCCATAGGCGAAACTACAATTGTCACTGCTGGCGCAGCTCATGCTTCCAGGTCTGCAATTCATTCACCCAGTGCCTGGCAGACAAAAAAGTGCTGCCATAAAATGGGTGGTGCAACCTAACTTTGGTAACTTAATGACCCCGAGCAACGCCGGGCTTTAATGCTAGTCTATTATAAAGTCTGTGAATTTTTTAATGCAATTATTTAGCATAATTGATTGAATATTTAGTCCTTAGTCTAATATTGCAGATTTCCACAATCTCTTAATAGATCAAGATATGGTCATCATATAAACATTAGCATTAGCAAACCTGTTTTTAGAAATTTTCTGCTAAACCATTTACAGGATGTTAAGTCATGGTTATTGTCTTCTACATCTTATCGTTTTCCTCCAATATTCTCATGATTTCATCAGATTTTATATAATTTTCTTTAAAGTTATACAGGCTGTTCCTACCATCCACACTTTATTGTAACCTGTTTCTATCTACAATATATTCTATAGTCTTTCTACCATCTGTACACCTGTGGCTGTTATACTGTTTTTAAAGCTATCTGTATCACACACACATTTATATTATAGTCTTTGATTTTATCATCTTTACATCTCCTTCCATATATTATATGGTCTATCATACAGCCTGCCTGTTATGTAATACAAATTTCTGTGGAATGTTTCTAGTGAAACACTGACATTGTTGTTATTAGTTTTAATATTTCAATCAATCGGATATTTGTTGAGCAAATTCCATCTGCTTTGCCTTGGTTAGTTTACTGATGAAGCCTGCATGCTCCGATGGATGTGTAACAGTAATATACATGATGGCAAAGTGAAAATCAACTGAGAAACTAGGCATAAGAGGGATCAGATGCAGTGTGCAGGAGAGGAGATTGTGTTGGTTTGGACATGTTATGCATATGAAGGATGACAGCAGTATAAAAAGGTGCAGAGCACTCAAAGCTATGCAGTAGAAAAACCTAGGAAGATTTGGAATGAGGTGATAAAAGCTGACCTTCCACAATTGCACCTCTCAAAGGCAATGGCACAGGACTGAGATCTCTGGCATTATGCAGTAATACAGAAAACCTGCCTTTCCATGCACACAGGCTGAAGCATACATCTAATATGTACCACCTTCACCTACATACTCCCACACTTTCACATCCTAACACCCCACCCATGCCCTAACACTGCCCCCTCTCACACATCCCTATACCTACCCACCCACCACCTCCAAAGTCCCCAGTTCACACTGTAAAGTGATCATTTTGGTGCCACGACAAAAATCACCCAGCCCACACTGTAAAGTTGTGTTGGTGTCAACAAAAAGCACCCAGTCCACATTGTAAAGTGGTTGTGTAGGTGTCATGACAAAAAGCACCCAGCACACATTGTAAATGTGGTTGGCGTTAGGAGGGTCTTCCAGCTGTAGAAACCAAGCTAGAAATAGTATGTGCAAGAAATAGTCCCCTGACCCGACTTGTTCAAATATGACATGTCTAAGCCATGCTAGCATGGAAAATGGCCGTTAAACAGTGATGATGATGATTTTTCTACTTTGTTTTCTAGAAATCCTAGACAACTGCAAACCTGATGATGAAGTCGACCTTTCTCTTGTCATGCACGAATTGATGGATGATGAAATAGAAGGATTACCACCTGGTGGTGGTTTAAGTTCTAAGTATGTATATATGTTTTATATACTACCTCTGAGTATTTCTTTTTCTCACTAAAATGGTTTAAACATTTGGAATGCTTCCATTATATTTTCTAACCAGGTGTGTTTGAATTAATCTTCAATTATGGCTTGTAAAAGTTGATTTTATTATTAATTTATCATTGTAAAGATTTAATATACCATATATACTTGTACATAAGTCACACCCTTGTGTTCAGAATATTTTGGATTCATTATTTAATATTTCAAGCTATTATTTCTGCCTAGGATTTAAAAAATGTTTTGAAAATAATCAAGAAAGGTAGGTAAGTCTTGCATGGATTTTTGTGCCCAAGTTTTTAAGTAAAAAAACTTACTTAGTGTGTGTGTGTGTGTGTGTTTAAATTTACTATATATATATATAGTAAATATATATATATAGTAAATTTAAATAAATTTGGCATTAGGAAGAAGGACAACCTAGCCAGAAACAGTTCTGTATGAGCAAGGTATGGTCACCTGATCTGACATGTCACACAACAGGACAACTTGTCTAACCCATGCTGGCATAGAAAATGGATGGTAAATGATGATGCATATCTATACAGCAACTGTACAAGAGTTAACTGAAGCTGTGTAAATAAATACACTGATAGCTACATGTCTCTTTTGGTGGACCATAAATGAGGGAATGATTTTACTTTAGTTTCCATTTATTAGTCTTCAGAGACAATATACAGCTCTCAGTCCACAGAAATACACAACAGCTTTATAAACCACCAAATATGGTAGCATTAGTGAGTTTGATAAGTTTTCATCATCTTAGTGCTTATGCTGGTAACTAATTCGATTAGATATTAAATTATGGTCTAAGCTGCTAAGGTATATGTTGAAAACATTGTATTTATTAAATCGGAGGTTGCATGGCTGAGTGGTTAAGTTCTTGCAATTATGAGGTCTCAAGTTCAAGCCCACTGTATGATATCTTGGTCTTTACCATATTTGTGGATCGACCCATGCCGTGTGACTGAAATTTTTGGAACCCGTCAGGTGGACTGTACTTGTGATGTAAATATACATCCAGCCTTGTCATGCTGATTCTACTTGAGAATTATGTTATAAGCTGGTGTCTGGAATACTCAACCACTTACATGTTATTCCATGTAATGTCCATTCAGTTACTTCAATAAATGAATGCTTAACCCTTTAGCATTCACATTGAATTGTCAAATGTCATGTTCATCTATTCGCATTATTTTCACTTAATTATACTCAAGAGGGTTATCAATTTTATTTGTTTGTAATTACTTTAATTTTCTATGTGCAGACTTGAAATTTTGTCAGTAGATGTTTAAATAACTATAATTTACAATTATATATTTTTACCTGATTTTTTTTGTTAAATTTGACTTTTATGGGCAGGTGAAATTAATTAACAGGTGTAAAAGTAATAACTTCATGGATAAACACAAAAATTTAAACTTTATCTGCCTTATCTGTTAGATTTGTTGCCAAAAAATCCAATAATGACCTAGATGCTGATTTCCATCAATTCTAGCAGTTTTCTGAACAGGTGAATTAATTAAAAATGCAGGTGTAATCAGTACACGGTTTTAGTCTTTCTCTACATTCCAGGCAAATATTTTCATTGAAAAAAATGTATAAAACCTTTTCACCGGTCAAAATAATATTGGCAATGTACTCTGTAAATGTACGGTGTAAAATTACGTAATAGAAAGTTCCCAATGTATAAGTTTATACACACTTTTAAATTTTTCTGACAATATTTCAATTAATGGTCGTACTTTGTACAGTGGGTCGTAATTTGATTCATTTCTACCAGGGGCATTTGAAATATCAACCAGATGCAAATACTGGTTTAATTTAATGAATCTCGTTTTTGCCATAATACTAGATATATAAGGGTCACCAAACCTTATATCAGTACTCCAATAATTCCACAGTCGTGGAAATTGTTTAATACCAAACATAATATTTATGGTAAAAAACGCTTTCATTTCGGCAGAATCTGTCGGACAACATAACAGATCGGGTTTTCCGATATTAGAAATTTGTCGTTGTGCATAGCGATTTGCCACAACTTCGAAGAAAGATTGTGGTAAAAATAAAAAATAATAATCCAGTGCTTTAGCATCGGGTGGTAATGTGTGTTGTGGTCCAATATTTTCAGTAAAATCCGAAACATGTATCGATGTTGTTTCTTTCAACCACGTTGCTATTTTTTCAATGGTGTCAGTCAAATCTTCTCTTTCACTTTCAAAGTAACTATCATCATTATCAGATATATCAGAAATAAATATATCTGATTCGTTTGAAGATAAATCACTGATATTATCTTCTGTTTTTTTTTATCTCGAATGTCGTCGGACGTAAAACCTTCAAATTCGTTGTCGCTACTTTCGGAAGCCATGTTACACTTTCAACGTTAAAAACACGTGTTATCGCAAGTTCTTTAACTATACTAAGAGTTAATTTTCGCGCGTAAGGGTTTTATCTCGCAGTAATCTCGAATTGACGAGATTTCGATGATGTCAATGTTTATTTTTAGAAGGAAATCTCCGTGTGGTATTAAATGTCGGTTTTTGTCGGTTTGAATAAATGAAAGGGGACATAATCTTGTCGGTTTTTGACGCTTTGAATGCTAAAGGGTTAACAAAACCAAAAGAGGATCCATCATTATTGTATATATCAGCTGCTTACTGCACAATATATTTAATTGAATCTACATAGGTATGTAAATACTGCAGTTTGAAGGAGAAATGTTAACTCCCGTGACTTTGGGGGAGGGGCACATGTGGCCTGATGAAGTGTAATGTGTTTGTAGCCTGATGGTTTTGAGGTCATAAAATATGGGTTATGGATTATATTACATATTACAAATAAAATAACTTACTAGAGGCGACGGATGAGGTTTGTGGCTGGAGTAAGACCTCAAGCAGGAGGAGAGTGACTTGGTGGTGGAACAATAAGGTAGATGAAGCAGTCAAGGCCAAGAGACAGGCATGGAAAGAATGGAAGAACGGGGGGAGCAGGGTACATTACATAGAGACCAAGAGGGAAGCTAGGCGACAAGTATACTTAGCTAGGAGGGAAGCAGAGGATAGAAAATTCAAGCATGTTTTACAACGTGAGGACCAGAAACAGGAGGTATTCAAGATTGCGAGGCAGTGTGTCAGAGATAGTTGTGATGTCATTGGAGAGAAGTGTATCCGGAATGATAAAGGTGAGCTTGCCCTCACAAGTGCTGAGAAGAAAGATGCATGGAAGAGTCATTATGATAGATTACTAAATGAGGAGAATGCATGGGAAGAAGAGACCCTACCCCACGTAGACCCTATAGAGGGACCAGCAGTACAAGTCAGCGGCAGCGTAGTAAGTAAGGCAATCAGAGATATGAAGATAGGGAAGGCAACCGGTCCTTCGGGTATAGCTGCCGAGATGCTGAAGGCATCTGGGTCTGTAGGTCACACTATAACCACACGTATTGTTAACCAGGTAATACTAGAGGGGGCCATACCAAAAGATTGGTGCAGTAGCATCATTGTCAACTGCTACAAAGGTAAAGGCGATGCACTAGATAGAGGAAACTATAGAGGTATAAAGTTGATGGACCAGGTCATGAAAGTAACAGAAAGAGTTATAGCACAGCTGATTAGGGACCGGGTGAATATAGACGAGATGCAATTTGGGTTTGTACCAGGGAAAGGCACCACTGATGCTCTCTTCCTTGTGAGGCAATTACAGGAAAAGTACCTAGCTAAAAGTAAGCCACTCTACTTGGCATTTGTCGACCTTGAGAAAGCCTTTGACAGAGTTCCACGTGCAGTAATCTGGTGGGCTCTTAGAAAACTAGGAGTAGATGAATGGCTTGTGAAAGCGGTACAAGCCATGTATAGGGGAGCAGTCAGCAAAGTTAGGATTGGCAATGAGTATAGCGAGGAATTTAGCGTACAGGTTGGGGTCCACCAGGGCTCTGTTCTTAGCCCTCTCCTGTTCATCATAGTCCTGCAGGCAATAACGGAGGAGTTTAAGACCGGATGCCCATGGGAACTCCTGTATGCTGATGACCTCGCACTCATAGCTGAATCTATGGTAGAACTAGAGAATAAATTCCAAACCTGGAAGCAGGGACTAGAGAGAAAGGGCCTCAAAGTCAACATGACAAAGACTAAGGTCCTTATAAGTAGACGAGAAAACAGAACCCAGATCCCCTCAGGGAAATGGCCTTGCTCAGTATGTAGGAAAGGTGTAGGTAGGAACTCCATTCTTTGCCCCAAATGCAAACAATGGGTACACAAGAGATGTAGCGGGATCTCAGGAAGCTTAATTAAGAATGTAGGATTCACATGCAGCAGCTGTGCTGAAACAGCAAGCAAACAGCCACAGGAAACAAGTACCACCAATCTCTGGGAGGGCCCTGTAGAAACAGTAGACAGCTTCTGCTACCTAGGTGACCGAATTAGCAACGGAGGTGGGTGCTCAGAAAGTACAATAACTAGGGTAAGAACGGGATGGAAGAAGTTTAGGGAACTACTACCACTGCTAGCTGCAAAAGGCTTCTCCCTCAGAATGAAAGGCAGACTGTATGATGCGTGTATCCGAACAGCGATGTTGCATGGTAGTGAGACCTGGGCGCTGAAGGTGGAAGACTTACGTAGATTAGAGAGAAACGAAGCCTGCATGCTCCGATGGATGTGTAACAGTAATATACGTGAACGACAAAGCATAAATGAATTGAGAGAGAGACTGAGCATAAGAGGAATCAAATGCTGCGTGCAGGAGAGGCGGTTACGCTGGTATGGACATGTGATGCGTATGAAGGATGACAGCTGCATAAAAAGGTGCAGAGCACTAGAAGTTGATGGAAACCGCGGAGTGGGGAGACCCAAGATGACTTGGGATGAGGTGATAAAAGCCGACCTTACCCAACTACACCTCTCAAAGTCAATGACACACGACCGTGACTTCTGGCGTCACGCAGTAATACAGGGTACCCGACCTCCCATGGGTACATGCTGAAGCATATAAACAATATGCCCCCCCCCCCCACCGCAAGGTGGTCGTGGAGGTGCCACGGCAAAAAAGCACCCAGCCCACACTGTAAAGTGGACGTGTAGGCGCCACGAAAAAGCACCCAGCACTCACTGTAAATGAGGTTGGTGTTAGGAAGGGCATCCAGCTGTAGAAATCAAGCCAGATCAGTTCCTGTATGAGCAAGGCATGGTCAGCCGACCAGACACTGCCCACAACAGGACAACCCGTCTAACCCATGCTAGCGTGGAAGAACGGACGTAAAACGGTGATGATGATGGTGATGATGATTACCTGATAGCCAAGTTCATAAAATATATTACATGTAGCCTGAACATACATTTCTATAATATTGATTCCATTATAATTGTGCCATATGGTTAAATATTGGTTCATAATTTTTCACAAATTACTTTAGTAAATATTTTGCAGCTCTGTTGTCAAACATTGACTGAGTCATCAATATAGACATGGTGGGGCGAGAGGGCATCGTTTATTACTATTTGTGGATCAGTAATGAGGTAGACGCTAAAGTAAAGGATTGCTTATCTCTAGGACCCAATTCTTTTAAAAAGACAAATGTACCTCCGAATATACAGGGTCTATCGAAAGGTTGCATTTGTAAGGATTAGAAAATTGAATGTTTGTGTGATAGGTTTCAGCAATGAGTATTCCACATATTCAATCAACAGAACTACCTGCTTCTTGAAATATAGTGCAAGTGGCTGAATATTCCACTGACATTTATACTCTTAAAGTACTCCTTGGGTAGAATCAGTTTGGCAATGCTGTCCCAAGTATAGTTCACCTTGTGGGGAAGGTTCTTTCTAGTGTATTTAAGTTCACTCCCAGGGTTTGGGACAACTCAAAGCTATGTCTAAAGCACCATCTAGTGAGATAAAAGTCAGGATTTGGGAGAGAACGTTTTAACCATTTGGTCATGTCTACACCTTGATACAATAAACATTCACACACACACACAATTACAGTTCAAGAGGGGAAAGGGATGTGATTACTTGGTGGGTATCTGTATTTATCTCCAACTAAGTGGTAGATAAAGTACTAATTATTATTACAGTACACCAGTTTCCAACTATTTTACTATCAAGGATGCCTTTTATTTTAATGGATTTTTCTCAAGTACCCCCCCCCCCCCCCCCCCCCCCAGATTATCGGTTGATCTAGATGAAATGCAGTTCGGGTTTGTATCAGGTAAAAGTACCACAGACGCTCTTTTCATTATACGACAACTACAGGAGAAGAACCTAGCTAAAAGTAAACCCCTGTACTTAGCTTTTGTTGACTTGGAGAAAGCCTTTGACAGTCCCACGCCCCATTATATGGTGGGCTCTCAGAAAATTAGGTGTTGAATGGTTTGTGAGAGCTATACAAGCCATGTATAAAGAAACAGTCAGCAAGGTTAGAATTAACAACGAATATAGTGAAGGGTTTAGCGTATAAGTTGGTGTTCATCAGGGCTCTCTCCTTAGCCCCCTCTTTATTATCGCCCTCCAGGCTGTAACAGAGGAGTTCAGGCCAGGTGCCCATGGGAACTTCTATACGCAGATGATCTAACGCTCATAGCTGAATCAATGGCTGAACTAGAGGAGAAATTCCAAACATGGAAGCATGGCCTAGAATCAAAAGGCCTTAAAATTAACTTGTCTAAGACTAAAGTTCTAGTATGTAGGAAGGAAAATAGGGCACTGGTCCCATCTGGGAAATGGCCATGCTCAGTGTGAAGGAAAGGAGTAGGCAGAAACTCCATTTTATGTCCCAAATGAAAAGTATGGGTGCATAAAAGATGTAGTGGGATCACAGGTAAGCTAACTAAGGATATAGATTTTATATGTGGCCGGTGCTCAGGTACAATAAGTAGCAGCAAATGCCCACAGAATACTAGCTCATTCCATTGTCCAGATGGTTCTATAGAAATAGTGGATACCTTCCGTTACCTGGGTGACAAAATCAGCAGTGGTGGAGGATGCTCTGAAAGTACAGTAGCTAGTCAGAGTGGGATGGAAAAAGTTCAGAGAGCTTATACCACTATTGGCCGCTAAAGGTTTCTCTCTAAAAATGAAAGGCAGGCTGTATGATGCCTGCATACGAACAGCAATGTTACATGACTGAGACATGGGCATTGTGTGCAGAGGATCTACGCAGACTGGAGAGGAACGAAGCTTGCATGCTCCGTTGGATGTGTAATAGTAATATACGTGAACGGCAAAGCATAAATGAACTAAGTGAGAAATTAGGAATAAGAGGGATCAAATGCTGTTTACTCGAGAGAAGACTACGTTGGTATGGTCACATGATGCGCATGAAAGACGACAGCTGTATAAAAAAGTGCAGGGCAATCAAAATAGTTGGTAGCTACGGAGTAGGCAGACCCAGAAAAACCTGAGACGACTTGATAAATTCCAACCTCACACACTTACACCTCTCCAAGACAATGTCACTGGACCGAGATCTTTGGCGCTACGCAGTAATACAGAAGACCCGTCTTGCCTAAGTACAAAGCGAAACCTACAGTCAGTAGGCACCTCTTAACCAAAATACACCCCCTTCCCACTACCACTATCCCCCACCCCTTTTGATGTAAAGTTATGTAGGTACCACAGCATCCAGTCCTAAATAAATGAGGTTGTGTAGGTGTCACGACAAAAAACACAGTCCACGCTGTAATGTGGCCGTGTAGGTAACACCGTAAAAAGGCTCCCAGTCCACACTGTAAACGTGGTTGGTGTTAGGAAGGGCTTCCAGCAGTAGAAAACCTGCCAGACAATCCCATACGAGCAAGACAACCAATCTTGCTTCAAGTGGGACAATTCCTGTCTAAAACCAAGCTAACGTGGAAGATGGACGTTAAACGATGATGATGATAAATCTCAAGAGAAAGAAATGTCAAGTTTATCAATGTCTTTTCATGTACTTATGAGATGTTGGAGGTCAGTGTAACAATAATGATGATATATTCTAATAACTTAAAATCACACTAACACAGATCTGTTTACCATTTACATATGTAAATGCACCAATGGATAGCAATTTAGCTTGACTGAAATATATTAACAATATAATATTACTATCAGTTTCATGTTAGCATTTTATTAACATCCTACTGATCTATTTCCCCATTTACATTAACATATTTCTCTTATTTCATTACTGTAATGCAGTGTTTTATGTTCAGTTAGTCCATTTCGGCTTTTGCTTATTGATATGTTATTTTGGATTATATGAATTTCATTCCTTCTAAAGAAGTACCCATATAATAGTTGATCACATAAGTTTAACCTGAAAAGATAGTCATGAGTATATATAGTAATTGTTTGTATTTATTAGTTTATTAGCTTGATAATTGAAAAATCATTTTTTTTTTTTTTTTTTTTTTTTTTTTTTCAATATTGAAAAATTCTGATTCCGAAATGTTCAGTTAAGTATCATTTATTTGCATAAAATGTAGCCAATGCATTCTGTAAATTAGATGATGCCCAGAAGAGCATCCAGCAGTAGAAACTTTGCCAAAATGTAACGTAAGCAAAATTAATGTAGTAGATTCAATTAAGTACTTTGTTTGTAATAACTTGTCCAAGCCATGATAGCAAAAAGTGACATCTTGATGAATTTTATGAAACTATTTCTATTCTTGCTGACAATGGGGTAGCTTCAAATTAAGTACTGACTTGCTCTGTGATGACCTGTCCAACCAGTGATAGTTTGGAAAACAGACATGATGATGAATTTTATCAAATTATTTCTATATTTTTAGTTTTGTCGTTTTTGTGTCGGAACTTCTAATGAATGTTTTTATTTTTTCTTAATTTCTTAAGGAGAATGACAGTTGGCAGTATTTTAAAGCGACTCAGACCTGGAAAAATTGAGGATGTAAGTATTATGTAATTTACATAACTATATAAAAATAATTTCTTATTGCTGCAGAGGACTGGAAAATAAGTAGCAACACAATTGTTGCTTATTATTATCACCTTCAGACTGACTTGACATCTAGATGGACTGAAATCTAATAACTAGCAAATAGTAAAAACAGATGAGATAACAAGCAATAGATTAACCCATTCATGACCATGATTTCTAATGAAATATTCTGAATTAATGAAGAATTTTGAAGGATTTACTAAAATTATTAATTCATTATTAGAAAAGAAATAACATATGGTTCTTATATGTTGGAAAATTTTGATTGAAATAGGAACCCTTTAAAATGGATGATTTTGTTTCATAGAACCAGAACTGGGTTTTGGTTGGGTTGGTATCAGAATGGTTTTTAAAAAATGTATGATCAAAATGATGGGAAAATATAGCAGAAGTATGGTTCTTGAAATAAAATCAGAACACTTTTATAAAATCATACATCTAACATTTTAAGGTAATTTTCCTTGCTAAAGCAGGGGTTAGCCTTGTTGGCCCTATGATAAGTGCCTCCATGTTATTGTATTATCTCTGCATGTCGTAAGAAGCGTCTAAAAGGGTTGGTGCCAGGAAGGACATCCATCCATAAAATATTGCCTCAAAAAGGATGCCATGATGTGTATGGTTCACCATCATTTTACATCCACTTTCATGCTTGCCATTGGGTGGATGGGTTGTCACAGTCAGACCATTCCATATTTGGCATGGTGTGATGGCTGGATGCTCTTCCTAATGCCAACCACCTTACAGGGTGTAGTTTTGAAAAATTGTTCATAGAGAAATTTCTAAAAATGAATATGAAATTTCAGATGTCAATATAAAATTTTTTCTTTTTAGTCTATAATAAATCCAGTGCTATCTATGTAGCAAGTGAATGTAGGCTGTGTAGTAGCACTGGCAGGCTGTGTAGTAGCACTGTTGGTGATACTTACACTGGCAGGCTGTGTAGTAGCACTGTCAGGGATACACTTACACTGGTAAGCTGTGTAGTAGCACTGTTAGTGATACACTTACACTGGCAGGCTGTGTAGTAGCACTGTTGGTGATACTTAAACTGGTAGGCTGTGTAGTAGCACTGTTGGTGATACTTACACTGGCAGGCTGTGTAGTAGCACTGTTGGTGATACTTACACTGGCAGGCTGTGTAGTAGCACTGTTGGTGATACACTTACACTGTTAGGCTGTGTAGTAGCACTGTTGGTGATACTTACACTGGCAGGCTGTGTAGTAGCACTGTTGGTGATACTTACACTGGTAGGCTGTGTAGTAGCACTGTTGGTGATACACTTACACTGGTAGGCTGTGTAGTAGCACTGTTGGTGATACACTTACACTGGTAGGCTGTGTAGTAGCACTGTTGGTGATACTTACACTGGCAGGCTGTGTAGTAGCACTGTTGGTGATACACTTACACTGGTAGGCTGTGTAGTAGCACTGTTGGTGATACACTTACACTGGTAGGCTGTGTAGTAGCACTGTTGGTGATACACTTACACTGGTAGGCTGTGTAGTAGCACTGTTGGTGATACTTACACTGGCAGGCTGTGTAGTAGCACTGTTGGTGATACACTTACACTGGTAGGCTGTGTAGTAGCACTGTTGGTGATACACTTACACTGGTAGGCTGTGTAGTAGCACTGTTGGTGATACTTACACTGGCAGGCTGTGTAGTAGCACTGTTGGTGATACTTACACTGGCAGGCTGTGTAGTAGCACTGTTGGTGATACACTTACACTGGTAGGCTGTGTAGTAGCACTGTTGGTGATACACTTACACTGGTAGGCTGTGTAGCAGCACTTAGTGATACACTTACACTGGTAAGTTGTGTAGTAGCACTGTTGGTGATACTTACACTGGCAGGCTGTGTAGTAGCACTGGTAGTGATACACTTACACTGGTAGGCTGTGTAGTAGCACTGTTAGTGATACTTACACTGGTAGGCTGTGTAGTAGCACTGTTGGTGATACTTACACTGGCAGGCTGTGTAGTAGCACTGTTGGTGATACACTTCACTGGTAGGCTGTGTAGTAGCACTGGTAGTGATACACTTACACTGGTAGGCTGCGTAGTAGCACTGTTAGTGTTACACTTACACTGGTAGGCTGTGTAGTAGCACTGTTGGTGATACTTACACTGGCAGGCTGTGTAGTAGCACTGGTAGTGATACACTTACACTGGCAGGCTGCGTAGTAGCACTGTTGGTGATACTTACACTGGCAGGCTGTGTAGTAGCACTGGTAGTGATACACTTACACTGGTAGGCTATGTAGTAGCACTGTTGGTGATACACTTACACTGGCAGGCTGCGTAGTAGCATTGTTGGTGATACTTACACTGGCAGGCTGTGTAGTAGCACTGTTAGTGATACACTTACACTGGCAGGCTGTGTAGTAGCACTGTTAGTGATACACTTACACTGGCAGGCTGTGTAGTAGCACTGTTGGTGATACACTTACACTAGCAGGCTGTGTAGTAGCACTGTTGGTGATACTTACACTGGCAGGCTGTGTAGTAGCACTGTTAGTGATACACTTACACTGGCAGGCTGTGTAGTAGCACTGTTAGTGATACACTTACACTGGCAGGCTGTGTAGTAGCACTGTTAGTGATACGCTTACACTGGCAGGCTGTGTAGTAGCACTGTTAGTGATACACTTACACTGGCAGGCTGTGTAGTAGCACTGTTAGTGATACACTTACACTGGCAGGCTGTGTAGTAGCACTGTTAGTGATACACTTACACTGGCAGGCTGTGTAGTAGCACTGTTAGTGATACACTTACACTGGCAGGCTGTGTAGCAGCACTGGTAGTGATACACTTACACTGGTAGGCTGTGTAGTAGCACTGTTGGTGATACACTTACACTAGCAGGCTGTGTAGTAGCACTGTTGGTGATACACTTACACTAGCAAGCTGTGTAGTAGCACTGTTGGTGATACACTTACACTAGCAGGCTGTGTAGTAGCACTGTTGGTGATACTTACACTGGCAGGCTGTGTAGTAGCACTGTTAGTGATACACTTACACTGGCAGGCTGTGTAGTAGCACTGTTGGTGATACACTTACACTGGTAGGTTGTGTAGTAGCAATGTTAGTGATACACTTACAGTGGTAGTCTGTGTAGTAGCACTGTTAGTGATACACTTACGCTGGTAGGCTGTGTAGTAGCACTGTTAATGACACACTTACACTAGCAGGCTGTGTAGTAGCACTTAGTGATACACTTACACTGGTAGACTGTGTAGTAGCACTTAGTGATACTCTTACACTGGTAAGTTGTGTAGTAGCACTTAATGATACACGTACACTGGTAGGTTGTGTAGTGGCACTATTAGTGATACAATTAGGTGTCTTGTCCAACAAGGTGTCTTGTATTCTCAGTCGCTTAATGTCACAGAAACTGGGATAAACACGAGCCTGAAGAGCCTCCAGGCTTGAGACAGACTTTAAACATTTTAGACGGTATTCAATACCAAACTAGATATTAATATTTTCTTTATTAAGGCCAAGTTTGATTCTGGTTTTTCTAGAGTTTCTCTTGTGAGCACTCTGGAGAAACTCAAGTGTATCAAGACTTGAACTTAGCCTTAAAGAATATGAATATATATATATATATAGCAAAGGAGGAGTTGTGGTGGTAATTAACAAAGAAACATGGTAAAGATGTATATTAACTATGAGGTAGATATAGTGAAGATCTATGACCTAGTAATTAGTGTTGAACTGAAAATCGTATGGTTTATGGGCTTCATTCCTGAACTAGGCAATGTGTTATGTTCTTGAGCAATACATTTCACATTGTTTTTTATGATAAGGCTGAGGTTCCTATCATCTAAAAACCTGAGAAACCTATGTGAACCCTTCTAGAAGGCCAGCTAAACCCACATTCATGTGAGCTGTAAATTTAATTTTTTTAAATATTTTTTTTTTTGTTCATTTTCATTCTTCAGATAGGTATCAGTAGTTCGTAAGATATGTATTAACTGAGATATATTTATACAGCAAAGAAGTAGCTATGATGAGGGTTAATAGGGAAGCATGGTAGAATACATATTAACTAAGAGATATACGTAGCAAAGAGAGTAGTTCTGGTGGTGGTGGTTAACAGGTAACCAAAGCTTAGCAAAGAGGAAGTGACTGTTAAGTAAATAAAAAAAAAAAATATTGATGACAAATGACTCTATAACCATACCAATCAATATGATTTGAAGTTATATGTAAATGCCATGTTGTCGTTGATTACAAATATTTAACTATAGTATTATCAGTGTAGGAAGTAGCAAAGATACTTGTAGTATTAAGGTGGAGTTTTTGTGATTTTATGATGGCTATTTAAGTGTGCTGTAGTATCAAAGATTGTACCCTAGTCTTCAAATTAGTATTTATATTTCAAGCCATAAAACAAATTCGCCATATGTGAGTAAAGCATGCAAAGTTATAATATACTTGTAAATTAGATGGGATGCTAACTATTTTTGTTTCAAAATATTACATTCTGTAATAATGCATCTTCTAATGTAACATTATTTTCATTAAAGCTATTTTTGGTTCATTTTAAGTTCTACCTAAATTTAAATTTAAAAAAATGTTCTACTTCGCTAACTTCTTTTAAATAATATTTTATGAGGGACTGTTTTTGATTTGCAGGAACTCGAACTAAAGCCTACTCACCAATGGGCAGACCATCCAGCCTGCTCTAAATAGAGGCTGCCTCCTTTCAAGGTTGGACCTTCTCAGCAAGCAGCACTCTAATCTTAAACACTTGGTTAATTTTGGCCATAATCCTCTTGCTTTCTTTTCTTGCAAATTCTTCACCTTTCATTGACTTCAGTTCAATCTTAGCCTTACATAATGGAGCAAAAAAAAAACCCATATATAATAATAATAATGAACTGACTTAATTTTTCCTTCACTTCCAATTGAATGAGATACCTTGAAACCTGTATTTTAATTTCAAGCTAACTGTCTTACACATCTTGTATGTTTAGAACCCTGGCTGTACAATTGCTTTCCTCTAAGTGGAACCAAATGACACCTGATTCTGCTCTTATTTAAGGTCTAAGTAGATCACAATATCTGCTGGTATTCATGCACAATGGCAAATTATTTCAGTTTCTCCTCTACCATATTTTAATGAACAATATTTGTTCCCAGCTCTTTTTCTTTTTTTTCCTTCAATAACAAAAGACCATTGTTTCCCTTCTGTAACATTAGATCGATGATGCTTTAACAGTAGAACATTTCAGCATCTTTACAATGTTATCTAATTTATTTGTTATTTTCTTAGAATAATAAATTGCTACATTTCCTACCTGATCAACTTACTTGATTTTATGTAAAGTTGTTGCTAAAATATTTTGTTTTTTAACTAATCAAAAGGTATTATCTTATTTAAATATTGGAATGTTGATATTTCATTATCAGATTTTTTTCTATGTATGTGTTTTTCTATTTAATTATTTCATTAAAACCTATTTTGGTAAAAGAAAAAAAATCTACAAAGTATTTAAAGATCAGTAAAAGGAAAACAAATTAAGAATAGTTAAAATTGTTTCATTTTTTTTATTCAAGGTAAATAAAATTATTCTATGATTTTCTATTATGCTTTAGTTCAGATTTCAACGTCTTTGTCTATATAAGCTTTAAAAATGCCAGTTTTTGTTAAGGAAGTAAAATACCTTTCATTTACAGCCAACTAGTTACTGTTACACTTTCAACTTCTTCAGATTAGCCAGTTTTGTTTGACACCATCTTTTTCCATAACATTTATTTTAACTCTTAACATCCTGTAATGATTCAACAGAAAATATTTCAAACACGTTTGTTAATTTAAATGTTTGTATTACCTTTCATAGTGAACAAATCAATGTTAAAATATGCAATAATCTAAGGACTTTCATTTTTAATGTGATGCAGTCATAGTACTGTTTTGTACTCTTCAATGTCTTGGTAATGTGATTTCATGTGGTACAGGATGTTAAGGGCTAATATTCCTCACTCACCACCTCTAGTTTGAAGCTTCTAGTTTTCCATGCATTGCACTATTGCAATTATATTATTGGACAATAGTGACATCTGTACAATAGCAACGGCATCTGCACAATATCTACATTTGCACAATAACACCTACATTAGCTACATTAAAAAATGTTAGTTTTGCCAGTTGGAATTATTGAAATCCCTAGTGTTTGAAGAATTTCAAACAGCAAATCAGTAAAAATCCTCTCTCTCTCTCACCACTAACTACAGTGAACCACATATATTTCCCTGTGGTTTGATCACTGTAAAATGCATTAAAGAGCATTACCTTAGTCAAATGTTAAATACATGTTTGCCTTCCATTATATCATGGGCGGTGGATTGGCAGTATCGGTGGAGGGTCGGACGCCATGCTTTGACGCATAGTTATGGCCCTTGCCATTCTGAGTTCAAATCCCGCCGAGGTTAACTTTGCCTTTCATCCTTACGGGGTTGATTAAAATAAAGTACCAGTAATGTACTGGGTAATTGCTGGTCTTGTGCCAATAGTAGAAACAATTATATCATTAGCATTTTGTTAATTTTCCTGGCTGGCATGGATTGGACCAATTATATATATATAAAATATCATTTTACATCCGCTTTTCCTTATATATATATATATATATATATATATATATATATATATATATATATATATATATATATATGGTATTAGAAAGTGCAGCAAGATCAAGTTTTTCTGACCAGTTTAGCCAAGGAGTGTGATAAGCTGTTCCACCTGTGCCTGCATGGTAAGCAGACATAAAGGATGATATACATGTATATATATGATTAGTCAGTAGCTTTGCCAAAACTGGAGTACCAGTTTATTGATGTGGTGACTCCATATTTGTGACAGTCACATTTATAATTTATATATATAAATAAATAAATTATAAATGTCACTGTCACAAGTATGGAGTCACCACATCAATAAATGTTTGTTGTTATTTATATAGCTTTAAATCTACAACACAGCTTCCATATATATTATATTATGCTTTGGGAGTGTCATGCACTAATTGAATTTCACCTCAATTTATTATAATTTTCTATCAGTTAGCTTCATAACCAGATGCTTGTTTAGTTAATTGTCAAAGCTCTTTCGTCACACATTCTGTGATCTCTTCAGTGAGTACTTTTGTTACTTTGTGTCTCCTCTTTGTTCTGTGATGAGCTTTGATAATTAACAATTAAAAAGCCAACTAGTTATTGAACTAACCAACTGGGAAATTATAATAATAAATTGAAGTGAAATTCAACTGTTTTTTTTAGTCAGCATGATCCTCCCAAAATATAAGTTTCAACATACGTTTTCACAAAAAATCTTGCAAAACAAATATACAAAAACAAAGTATGTGTGTGTGTATATATATATATAGTTGGGTGGAATTTTATTTTCTAACACAATTTTAACAGCCCCATTATGCATGTTTCTAATTTTGATCCATCCTGATATCTCATCTTTCCAAATCAATCTTTTATATAATTTAAGTGCAGTAGTATTAATTTCTGGAGTTTAATAATTCTTTCTTTAATAATAATAATAATATTTATAGCTAAGAATACTGTTTTCTAGATTTCAGCTAAATAAAAACAAAAAGGACTATATACTAAGCAAGGGAGATAAACACTTGGAGGGAATTTGTCATTACTTAAGAAAATAAACAAGTTTTGGAGAAAATTTTGATTTATCATGTTAATGTTTTCTGTTAGCTTACTGCTGTGTGTATTTTGGTTTGAGAAGGATTTCTCAATAAAAACGGACTTGCTTTTGCTATTCTATCCTGAGAATAACACTTTATAATTCTGTCTCTGTTGTTCATATTCCTCAGTAAAATATCGTATTTCCTTGTGTATCATATGACTTGAGTATAATATACCCATTTCTGAAGCAAAAAACAATTTAAAAGATAGGAATAAATTGCATTCTTGTGAATAATGTAACCCCAGACTGCAACTATGTTGGAGTAAATATATTTGTAAACTTGTGCCATGTTATTGAGTAAAATCTCAATCTCCCACACACATTTCACTATAATATTAATTTTCTCATGACATTAAAGAATGTAAAACAATGGAATATTTAGCAAATTTTGCTGATATATCAAATACGATTTGTAAATAATTATCAATGTGTATTTGCAATCTCGCCATTTGAAATGAGTATTTTTAAGTTCAGTAAAACTTTTTGAAAATGTGTACTACAACCCTTAAGTTCAAACTTTCTCTTATTATACACAAGGAAATATGGTAATACTAATTTTGATGCCTTCTTCTCTACATCTTTCTAATAAAATATTGTTTCTTAATTATTAAATTGTGATTCCATATTTCTTAGTTTTATGTCTGATCACGTGTTTCCTTTTTCTCTTTCTTTTTTTTTTTTGTTTTTTTTTTTTCCACCCTTTTTTCTAGAGCTTCTGTAGTGATTAAGGAACTCTACTGCGAAGGTTCACTGATGGTTTTCTAGAAATTCATGTACCAACACCTACCACCAACCACTTTCTGTCACACATGACTACTGCTATGATTCTTACAGCTACAAACATTACTACTACTACTGTTATCACTATGACTGCTATTATCATTTCTCTTACCAATTACTACTACTACCACTGTTATTACTCTACTACAATTTAACACCACCACCACCACCACCACCATCACCACCACTAATTCTGGCCATTTGGTGGTCACTGCTGCGGATCTCCATAGATGTGTACAAGTGAAAGAAAAAGGAATATGTAGAACAACCTTTGTTTTGTCTTTTTAACATTAGAAGAAAAAAATAAACTGTAAATTTGAAAATAAACTGAGGTGATGTATCTGAGAGATGTAGAGAGAGAGAAAGAGTGTGGTATTCTACTGAGAGGTTGTTTAGTGATACAATCAAGGAAGAGAGAACAGTGATATCTCATGTTTCACTTGCTCACGTCTTTCTTTCTTCCTCCTGTCTTCGTCTTCTCCAAAATTCTAACCATAAGCTGGTTTCAATAGGAAAATGCTGTTCTCGTTCCTTTTCTTTGCTGTCAGGCACACCTTTAATTTTATACATTTTATTTATCCTCTTTCAATAATTATGATTGTCAATCAGCTAGGAGGATTAAAATTTTTTTTTTTTGTTACTTTATGTTCTTATTATTTTTGGATTTTAAAGGTTTCCTGACTTCCCCTAACAACATGGAGAGAGGATAATGTGTCTGGAAAGAGAAAAGTACTTTTGTAAAAAAAAAAATTTTTTTTTTTTTTCCTTCCTGAAATGAAATGTTAACATTTTAAAACCTTTCTCTATTCTCACAAAAATGTTTAAAAGAGAAAAAAATTTAGTATTTTACTTTGAATTTGAAACATGAAATAAAAGGGAAAAGTGTATTATACTTTTTAAGAATCATGTAAATTTATGTTTTGTAATTGGAATGCTTTTGCCTGATGAAATTAGGGTTTTAGATTCTAATTTTCTGTTTATCATTTCAGTCCTAAGTAGATTTCTCTCTAAATTGAATATTTAGAGCCAATTGATAAAGGAAGAAGAGGAAACTGTGGATGTATTAATTGATAAGTTGCCATTGTTATTACAGTTGATTGGTTCTTTTTTAAAACATTTGTATGAAACTAATTTCTGCCTGTTTAAAGACCTGATTCATAGAATTGGCAATCCTTGCTAACCTAGGAAGACCGACAGATACAGAGATTTGGGAAAGTATGTATGTATATATGTATATATTTATATATATATGTGTGTGTGTGTGTGTGTGTGTGTGTGTGTATATATATATATGTGTATGTATATATAAATATATACGTATATATACAAGCACATGGAAAGTTCAGTGTTTGAACCTATTCATGTGGAATTTGCAGCCGCTCCATGTATTATTTCCCTATCACATCACAGTGACAATGTGGAAAAACTGCTGTGTTTTACATTGGTTCAAATCTTGTTTAAATATAACTACACACACACACACACACACACAACCAACATTTACAAAACAAAACAAGAAAAAAGACTATTACAAAAAAAAAACAGAAAAAACAAAAACAAAATACTTTCGTTAATTTTATTGATGATGAAAGTGATGAAAGGGCTGAAGAGTAAGGAAGGTGAAGCAGGCTGCAAATATATATATATATATATATATACATACATACACACATACTTATACACCTGCATGCGCACACACTATTGTATTGGTGCCATGGAACTGATAACAAATAGGGTGAGGTCTTTGAAAAAGAAACACAAAAAACCCCAGTTACTTGAATAACTTGTTGAAGTATTTCCAACTCCTCTGTGTTATTCTCTCCAATACTTTTATTTGCTCCCCAGATGTCTGCCTTTCTGTTTTTAAAACACCAAATCTTAAAAAAAACTGTTGATATTTATACATTTTATTTTGTTGTTGTTGCCTTTTATAGGTGTTTTTATTTTTGTATATATATATATATATATATATATATATTGTGTGTATGTGTATATATATATTAGTTTTATTGTTTTTATATCATTTTAGAAATTAGTTGGAAAGGAATCCGGATTAATTCAATTTCAGATATTTTGTTCACACAAACATGGGTGGGTGTGTGTGTGTGAATTCTTCAAACATATCTTGGTTTTTCAGATTTGTTTGTTTTTATTGAGTGTCCTTTGTAAATGTACTGTTTGTGTGTGAATACATGACATACTTGTATGTTTGGGTTGTTCCATCTAATAACTCTGTGCTACACATGACTTATTGTATGTTTGGGTTGTTCCATCTAATAACTCTGTGCTACACACATGACTTATTGTATGTTTGACTTCTTCCATCTAATAACTCTGCCAAAGGCTATCATAGTTAGATGTATATTAAAGGCAAAGTTGTTTCATTAAATTTTCTTCTTTAAATCGACTTTCATTGATGTTTTTATAGACAAGAGCATTTAATTATATTTCGTTGACCCACCCTTTCCAATTCTCTGATTTTTGTTGGGTTCTGTTTTTGTTTTTCGTTTCTTTTCTTTACATGCTAGCCACTATCTCTTCCTTTATCTTGTCTTTTGTAATTCTCTGTTCGTGTGTGTCTAATAATTCTTTCAGTATTAAAACTAGCTTCTCTCAGGGTATGACATTTAAGAAATAAAAGTTTTCTTAATACTGAGGCCAGCTTCCAGAACTAGTAGCTGTAGCCAGTTGTCTCTGGTGTATCATATGTGACAGGACACACTCCCTGGCTTGGTGTCCGGCAGCATTGGGCTGTAAAAATAAAAAAAAAACTATAAAAAAAAACTGATTGTCTGACCATTTAGAAACAGCAACAGTGATGATGCTGACCATTAAACATCCCAGTTGGAAATTTTCTTTTGTCTTTATTCCTGTTTTTTTTTTTTTTTTTAATTTTTAAATTTAGATTTTTATTTCTAAAAAAAATAAAAAATGAATCAATAAAAATTGAAAATTTTCTGGGATAACAAGCCTCTGTATTTTCTCTTATCAAACAAATAGATTATGGATCTAAATATAAGATTTGTGTTGGAGACCAATATAACTACCAGATGAAATATTTTGGCTAAGAATAGATTGAAAGCAGAGCCCTTCATTGGTTCATCATTTCTCTGATGCATAATTTTAATATAGTTATAAATTGTCTAAAAAGGGTCCGTTTTATATATATGGGATTTATAATTTGGATTCTTAAATATTAGATAAAATTTACATCAAAATATTCATTCCTTTGTGAAAAATATTTTTGTTTTAACATCTAAGTTATTAGATGTTACTAAAACCCCACACAAATATGATGAGTGGAGCTGTTTTCATGTTTTTTTGTTTTTTTTTCTTATGACAATTGTTAAAATATTTGAAGTATATACTGATAAAAATGCATCTTGTTAAAGATATTCATTATTTATTTAAAAAGTAGCTTGATGAATATTTTGGTAGTTAGTAGACACTGGTGGTGGGGTGGAGTGGAGTGTGAAGACTAAGTTTTGATGGCAGTATTCTTGTGATTGTTGTAGTGGTAGGCTGTCAGTTGTACTGATATAGCATGCAGGCCACAGGCACACTTATTAAACAAAAATGTGTACAGTAAATTTTCCCTCTATTATTTTTTGTGGTGAAAGATTCTGTTTGAAAAAAAATTAAATGAAATAAAAAAAAAACAAAAAAAAACCTAAAGCAAAAAAAAAAAGAAATTAAATATGAAAAAAAAAAAAAAAAATTAATCGAAACAAAGAACTGTTTGCATTTAGTGTAGGATGGAGGTGTTAGTGTATCTTGTTGTTTCTCTCTCATGCAGAATTTCTTAAGAACATTCCACATGGTTTTATAGCAACTGTATTTCAATGTACAGCAAGTTCACAAAATATATATATATACACACATATATATATATATTTATTTATACATAAATAATATATATATGATTGGGAAATATGCTTTAAAGAAAACTTTCTGAAAGAAAAAAAAAATCTGAATTCATCCAACCATGTGAAAAGACTGCAGACTTTAAACAGATGCATGTCTATACACATTTAGGCAGTGTAAAATGCAAACTACTGACCTCCACTTCAATTAAATATTAAAAAAAAAAAAAATTACATATATGTGGAGTTCACATTAAAAGTATAGAAATGCTGAATTTATGACACTAAAAACTATTTAAAAAAAAAAAAAACTATAAAAAGATGTTTTTGATGTGTGTGTGTGTGTGTATTTATATACACATGTACATTAAAAAGAAATGTTTGTAGTTAACAATAACCATATTTTACAGAGATCTACCCAAAACGGAATAAAACTGTTTATCTTCACTAAGTGCTGAGTCTGTCTAGAATCTTGAGGTTTTTTTTCAATGTTCAATGTTTGCAGTATTTGTCAAAGGATCTCTTTTTATATTTGTCAAACCTCCTGAAAAAAAAAAAAGTTGCATATCATTTCACTGGCTGAAGTTATTCCTAAAGAAATAGGAAGAGCATCCATCTGTAGGAACCATTCCAAATATGGAACACATGAGCAAGACGTGTTACCCTAGCCAGACTAGTTTCAGTTTATGATGACTCATCGAACCCATGCCAAAATGGCTGTGATTAAGAGATTAACTTTGCAACCACATGGTTTTGGGTTAAATCCCTCTGCATTTCACTTTGGGCAGGCCAAACCTTTGGTTCACATAAACTATAAGGAAGCCCTTTGTGTGTGTGTGTGTATATATATATATATATGTCTATCTGTTTGTCTACATATGGCTCATGTTGAAATTGTTGAAGCAAGTGGCATTGTTTGTCTCTCCCACATACTACCCTCCACTGCTACACTTAAGATTCCAGCCCATAATTAATTTTTATCTTAACCTATACCAGATTGGAAAAGTGGACATTAAAACATTATTCCAAAAGGATTAATATAGGAACAAAGTCTTTTATGTGGAATTTATATATATTTCTATTTGAAGAAATCTGTTGATGCTAATATCTTAAAGAAGGATGAATATTATTTTAATTCTCTATAAAAACCTTTGTTACATTATGTTCCAAACACTAATTTAATAATGAGAAAGTTATATGACTAAATTTCTCAACATTCTTGATTTTCAAAATGACTTGGAAATAATAGGCACTATCTTTCAGTAGAAATATGGTAACAAAAGTGTTTGTCTGAAAGGATTCAAATATTTCATTGAAATGACTTAAACCCTATTGTTACCTTCTACCATAATTTAATGTAAGAACCTTTACGTTCCAAACACCTGATAATGAAAAAGATATAAGGGTACTTGTCTAGAATGCTCAGCCACTTACACTGTAATACAAGATGAACTGAATCTTTAATTCAAAAGACCAGCTTTGTCATGCTGAATCTCCCTGACAATTACTTTTAGGGTACATGTTTCTGAAACGCTCAGCTACATTGCACATTAATTTAACAAGCAGGCTGTTCCATTGATCGAACTACTGGAACACTCATACTTTTAAGTAATACAAATTATGTATAGTATTTGCATCATTTATTAAATAACCTATTTTTATCGGTGATACAAAATATTTACTCACGTTTACACTGTTCAGATTGTACTGGGTTACAATTCAAAGGGAGATAATTTGCATTACAGTGTGATTGAAAATGTTGAGTTTCTGACGAAAAAACCATGGCAGAAGTACCTTATCTCTGATTAACCCTTTTGAAATCATATTTCTAATAAGACATTGGGTACTATGTCTTGCTCATATGTTCCATATCTTGGCAAAGTTTCGGTGGTTGGATTAACTTTTATAGAGAAAACTAGCTGATTTCATAGTCCCACTAAAAAATAAAAGCAAAACTGTCCAAGCCATTCCAGCATAGGAAGTGAATGTAAAATGATGAATATGGTATCTTAGATCAGCTGAGAGAATGTTTGAAGTTACCATCTTTATCTGTCTCATGAATAAGTACAAATACTTATTACCTTTGTGTAAGTTTTTTTTTATTCTTAATACCAAACCACCTGGTTCTATGATGCAAAATTTTGTTATAAAGTGTGTTTTGTTTATATTACTACACTTCGCATTCTGGATTATTTTTCAAAATAATAGGCAGTATTTCATTAGAAATGGAAAAGGGTTAGTGTTGATATTTATCTAAAATCCTTCCATCATAATTTTAAGAACATTTATGTTCCAAACACCAGCTTAATAATAAGTTATATTCCTCAAAATTTGGCATTATATTTTCAAAATGACTCGATCAGTATTTCAATAGTTATTCATTGCCATTTTACATTTATTTATCCATGCTTGCATGAATAGGATGGGTCTTGTCCAGCACAGCATCCTTCCATTTGTGGTTCTTCATCAACTCAACTTCAGTGATTTGAGGTCAGCTGTCAACCACTGCCCATGTCTTCGTTGGCCTTCCTCTACTGTAGCTCACTTTCACAGATTTCTTGGCACTTTTTCACTCAACAATCATCATCCATATGCATCACGTGCCTATACCAGTGCAGTCTTCTCTTCTGCATACTACATCTAATACCTCTTATATCCAGCTTTTCTTTCAGTTCATTCCTTACACTCACCTTGCTGAGACCTTTGTATATGACTTGCACTGCTCTTACAAGCCATTCTTCTGTACTTAGTTTCCTTAAGGATCACCAGATGACAGATTGTGGCACTCTAATTAGAAAGTTTTATATTACTAAATCCTTTCAAATTCTGGATTATTTTTTTTCAAAATTCATACAGGTAGTGTGTTTCATTAGAAATACCGTAACAAAACGGTTTAAATGTTTATATTTATGTAAACACCTTCCATATAATAACCTTTAAGGTATATTCCAAACCGTTATATTACTAAATCCCTTCAAAAACTAGATATTTTCAAAATTATTTAAAATGCACATAGGTAGTGCGTTCCTTTAGAATTACTGTAACAAAAGGATTAAACATATTCCATTTTAATTCTGTATAATAACCATTGTTATTGTCTGTTCCAAACAGTTATAGTACTTAAATCCCTTCAAATAAATTATATTTTCAAAATTCATAGGCAGTGTGTTTCATTTGAAATACTGTAAGAAAAGGGTTTCATCAGAAATAGTGAAAGCAATGTTTAGCAATTTGAAACAATTTTATTTACAATGGCTGAGGTATAAAAGCATGAAAACAAACTAACAAGAGAGAAAATATAATGGTTACCCAGAAGTTTGTGATTAAGTGAGAGTCTCTCTACTAGAAACATGGCAGTTGAGTAAATAATCACAAAGCTAGGAAAGACTTATCCAGTCTATTATTAGATTATTAAATATTATTTCAACTACAAAAGAGGAAAAGATAAGAATTGAAAATATCAAAACTTCATGCAAAATTCAAATCAGGAAAAAAAAAAAAACAGTATAAAATGTTTTTTTTTTTTAAATGCAAATGAGAGTAATGATAATGAATTTACTATATATATGCATAATATATGATATATATATATTCATGTGTATATAAATATACACACATATATGAATATTCATATATACATATACGCATTCATGTGTATATAAATTATACAGGGTGTGGCAAAAATACCTCCCACATTTTTAAGGGTTGACCGTGTAAAATATAGGAGGTTTTTCTGTCACCCTGTATATATATGTATATATACACACGAATATTCAATATATGTATAAATATATATATATATTGAATATTTATCTGTGTATATATATATGCACAGATATATAAATATTTATACACACACAGTATATATACATGTACTTGTGTATGACTGACACCGGTAAATAAGTCACACCTCTATTTCACATACATTTACAATGTACCTTATAGTTTGAATTAAGGTCTTGTAGATCCAGTAGATAAATCACATGCTTGTCTTTCTGTCTTGTTTTTGTTTAAAAGGTGTGACTTATACACAAGTATATATATATATACACATGCATGTGATACATATAAAGGAAAAATGAAAAGATATTTTGTTAGTGTGGAGGTATTTGTATTGTAAAATGGATTCCTATATTTGTAAGATAAGTTAGTAATTATATTATATTATGCAGATAATGTATAAGAGGAAGGGATGTGTATATTATGCAGAGTATGTAGTGGAGGAAGTGGGTGTTTATATATATGATATAAAATTATTTTATCTAATTATCACATTGTGAAATTAATAGATGTCATGGTTGTGTTGGCTAGAGGCGAGATAGTAAGGAAATGACATAAAAGGTTGGGGTTACTGGACATAGAACCAATGGGTGGGAGCTAGTTAGAATAATAGATATGACAAAGTCTAACAAGGAAGAGAGCTCATTAGCACAATTAAGTTAAAGTCTGTTCTAAACTGAAGGCTCATCAGGCCAGTGCTTATCCCCAGTTTCCTTGATGCCAAGCAACTGAAAGTACAAGAGTCACTCTGGACAAAATGCAGGTTTAACTTCCCAACTACTGATGGTACACATTTCAGCTGAGTGTATTGAAGCAATGTGAAATAATGTGTTTTGCTCAAGAACACATTGCAGGAATCGAACCGATGACATTATGATTGTATGTCAAGTATCCCAACCATTAGGCCATGTGCCTTCATGTTAGTTACTATATTTCTTTAAACTAATGGTTGATATCATGAAATTAAAATATATATTCAGTGTAAAATCAAGTTACGTTTTGGAATCAGAAGCCTTAGCTGTGAAAAGAATCAAAATGTTTACACTTCATAGTTTATTCTTTTGACAGCTAAGACTTCTAATCAAAAAGCAGCAGTTACTATATCTACCTTAAGTGTTTACCTTAAACTTTCAAATATATGCTTTGTTCTAGCATAAATATCTATTATTTATAAAAGGTATATATTTCAGTAGATTTTCCATTGTTTACAGTTAAATAGGTTTACCTGAGAATAATGTCACATCTGACAGCATTGAGAGAAGTGACAGATGATGGGAATAAAATTGTAGGGACATAATCTGCTTTTTGATTGGCTAATTGTCATCCAATGCTAGCATAATACTTTCTGATTGGCTAGTTGTTACCTAAGGTCTAGCATAATGCCTTTTGATTGGCTATTTATTACATAGTGCCTTCCGATTGGCTAGTTATTACCTAAAGTACAGAACAGTGTTTTTCAAGCTGAGTGATGTCATCTGTGGTGAGAATATTTTGTCAAATATGAAAGTTAGAACAAAA
>OZ024746.1:23179190-23299190 GCA_964016885.1 Eledone cirrhosa | reverse complement strand
TAATCAAGATCTTTATAATGCTAAAATTTGTTATTTTACTAAACCCTTCGAAATTCTTGATTATTTTCAAAATTAACTGAAACCTGTAGAAATATGGGGATGAAAGAGTTAACTTACTTTCTTTGACTTTTTGACAAGTGGCTGTGGTTTCAGTTCATCTGACGAAAACTTTCGCTTGGCAGGATCAAAGCCATTTTTACCTAAAATTTGAAGAAAAATAATACTTAATATATATTAAGATATTTCTGGAAGTCTGTAGAACACTTCAGGGAAATATTGTAGATATCAATGGAAAAGTCTTTAGAAATCTTTGTCTTATCGCAACTTTGTGTATGATGATGATGATGATGGTGGTGGTGGTGGCCATGATGATGATGATGATTTGGGTTAGTAAAGGATTGCACTCTACCTGATCATATATCGTGAGATTACTGTCTCTTCTGTGATACACCCACCCACTCACCCTCAAGAGGACCATGAATGTTATATTTTGCAGGACTGTTGTAAATAGGTTATCATAAATTGTGTGTTGAACTTGCTACCTGCAATAAACAGCCATTTTTTTTTTATCCATCACAAACATTTGCCTATTGTTATAGAATTTGGGGCTGTTTTGAAAATGTGGTGGGAGATCAGAGACTGCATAGAGTGGAGAGGTCTATTTGGACCTGCAGTGGACAGGACAATGTCTCTGGTGTTGGTGTCATGGTGGAATGTACTCTGTAAAGTGGTTGATATACAAACCAAGATAACATAGGGTAGAGAGGATTCTTTAGTCTTGTCAAAGATCTGACAACTTCTCTCACGCTGATGCCAATATAAAATGCATTCAGTACACTCAGTAAAGTGGTTGGCATTAATTAGGAAGAGCATCCAGCTGTAGAAACCATGACAAAATATTGAACATATAAGCAAGATATAGTATCTATCTTGTGTTGAACCATGACAACCTGTCCAAATCAAGTCAGCCAGAAAAACAGATGGATTCAACTAGTAATAACCACACCTAAACTAACCCTCATTGGCTGTGGCACCAGAAAATCTGGAAAACAGATGTAAAATATTGATGACGTGTCCTTATTGGTTTCCAGCTCTTACTTTATATATCTCTTTATCAGAGGTGTAACTAGGGTATGGCAAGCATGGCGCGTGCCATGGGTTCCACATGAAGGGGTGGGGGGCACCACTTGGACTCTGAGCACTTTTTATTAAAGTCAGAAAAGCTATCGTCGGAGAGTGAAAGAAGAAACTTCTCCAGATGTATGATCTGTCTTTGATTTGAGGAATTTGTGGTTGCAATTTTCATGTATTGTTTTCAATAAAAGAAATTAATGTACATGATTGGTATTTTCGAGCTGATTTTATGGTTATTTAAAAGATGGGTATCAGCTGTTTGGGCAGGGCGCAAGCCATGGGTGCTATTTTCCCTAGCATGTCTCTGCTCTTTATATATCTTTATATATATATATATATATATCTTTATATCTTACTTTATTGTTCTCTTTTTATCTTACTTCTATATATCATGCCTACTAAGAAATAATTGTTTCTACTTTTGGCACAAGGCCAGCAATTATCCAGTGTATTACTGGTACTTTATTTTATCGACCCCATAAGGATGAAAGGCAAAGTTAACCTCGGCGGGATTTGACCTCAGAATAGCAAGGGCCGTAACTCTATGCGTCAAAGCATGGCGTCCGACCCTCTACCGATACTGCCAATCTACCGCCCTAAGAAATAATATTGCAGAAAATCAGATGAACCTTTTAATTAGTACTCTCTTTCTTAGAAACTTTAAAGTTCAAAAGAATTGAAACATTACATAAAAGGTTGTCAGTTGTACTTCCTGTGAGTTTTGTAAGCTTTGATGGTAAACAGAAAAGAAGACAAAAAAACTGCAAATGAGATTAAAAAATGATTACGCCTTGTAAAAATGGAGGATGTATAGTCAGAGAGAATGTATGGTAGAGAGGACTTTTTAGTTGTTGAGGACATGACAACTCCTTTAGTATTGGTGCCATAATGAAATGCACCCAGTACACTCTATAAAATGGTGGTTGAATATGCAGAGACAAAATAGAGAAGAGAGGACTCTTTAGTCTTGCTGAAGATATAACATTCTCCTTAGTGTTGGTGCCATAAAAATTCACCCAGTACATCATCACCATTTAATGTCCATTTTTTCATGATTGTATGGGTTAGATGGGTTGTCAAATTATGAGACAATTCAGTTCAGGTGACCACCCCTTGCTCATAAGGATCTGTATTTTAGCTTGGTTTCTATGGCTGGATGCTAACCATGTTAGAGTGTGGACTGGAGGCTTTTTATCATGGTACCAAAATGACCATCTAAAAGGGTGAACTGGGTGCTTTTTCGTCATGTCACCAGCATGATACCTTACTAGGTAGACTGGGGGCTTTATTATTGTGTCACCAGTATGATACCTTACAGAGTGGACTGGGTACTTTTTTGGGAGTCACCAACAAGATCACCCGACAGAGTGAGCTAGGTGCTTTTTTCGAGTCACCAACAAGATTGCCAGGCTAAAATGAATCTAAGACATCAACAGTCTTTGAATGTTAAACTGAGTTAAACAATCACATGTCACTTGTTTTGTGTTCAAGAGTTCAAATCTGGTAAAGTCCAGAAAGGCTTTATATTGGCTACAATTTATTTTCAATTAATTCATAAAATTTCGGTAAGTTCAATAATTTAAACTTATCGACATTCCATGAATTCCTCCAAAGATAGACTTAGTTTTTTTTCTTTCTAAAGTTAACAAAAAAAAAAACAAAAAAACTAACAATGGTTTTTAATTTTGGCACAGGACCAGTAAATTTAAGGAAAAGGAAAAGGAAAAAGTCAATTAAATCAAACCCAGTACATGACCAGTACCTTATTTTATTGACCCCGAAAGGATGAAAAGCAAAATTTATCTCAGTAAGATTTGAACCAGAACAAATACCATAAATCATTTGTTTAACACCCCCTAACAATTCTGCCAACCCACCACTTGACAAAATAACTTAATAATTCTGATTTAGGCACAAGGTCAAGAATTTTGGAGTAGGGGAAAGTGGATTATATTGACCCCAGTGTGTTACTGGAACTTTATTTCATTGACCCTGTAAGGATGAAATGCAAAGTTGACCTTGGTGTAATTTAAACTGAGAATGTAAAGGGATGCAACTATATGCTATAAAGCATGTTGTTGAACGCTCTAATGATACAAATTCACCACCCTAATGAAAATAATCATTTTCCATGTTGGCATGAGTCTATTCTAGCACAACTTCCCTCCACTTGTGTTTCGTCATCTCTGTGAGGTTTAGCCTTTTGAGATCAGTTTTCCTTGGTATTCCTCTTCTGCAGTTTCCTTCCACTGGGAACTGACTGTTGACACTTATTCACCCAATGATCCTCATTCATAATGCATCATATTTCCATAGCAGTGCAGTTTTTTTTCCTGTACACTACATCTGATTCCTCTTATAACCAGTTTTTCTCTCAGCTCATCCATGTTTTGTCATTCATACACATTAACATTCAACAGAGTATGCTTCATTTATTTGCTTCTAACAACTGCACATTGTCTACATTTACTGTCCACGTCTCACAACCATGTAACATCACACTTCACACTCAGGTATCACACAATCTACCATTTATTCAGAGAGAAAATAACATTGTAAGATTCAAGATTGTGTATGATATGCTGGGTTGGCATCCTGTCTCATAACTGTCTGATATGCTGGGCTGAAGTCCTCTGTCTCACAACTGTTTGATATGGTGGGTTATTGCCCATATCTCGCAACCATGTATCACACAATCTATCTCAGAGAGAAAATAATATTGTGAAAGTTAAGATTGTGTATGATATGTTAGGTTGATGTCCACCATCTCACAACTCTTTGATAAGATTGTGTGGTTTCCACCATCTCACAACTCTTTGAAAAGATTGTCTAGTGTCCACCATCTCACAACTCTTTGATAAGATTGTCTGGTGTCCACCATCTCACAACTCTTTGATAAGCTGGTCTGGTGCCCACCATCTCACAACTCTTTGATAAGATTGTCTGGTGCCCATCATCTCACAACTCTTTGATAAGCTGGTCTGGTGCCCACCATCTCACAACTCTTTGATAAGATTGTCTGGTGCCCATCATCTCACAACTCTTTGATAAGCTTGTCTGGTGTCCACCATCTCACAACTCTTTGATGAGCTGGTCTGGTGTCCACCATCTCACAGCTCTTTGATAAGCTGGTCTGGTGTCCACCATCTCACAACACTTTGATAAGCTGGTCTAGTGTCCACCATCTCACAACTCTTTGATAAGCTGGTCTAGTGTCCACCATCTCACAACTCTTTGATAAGCTGGTCTAGTGCCCACCATCTTACAACACTTTGATAAGCTGGAGACAGTTTTAAAGTAGGATTCCAAGATCTTTTTTTTTTTTCGACCGAGAATCCTTTTGAAATAAAATCAAAATACACAAGGAAAAAGAATTTATTTTTACCTGGAACCTGAGATCTGCCAGGTTTTGGTGGTTCAAATACATCAGAACTACAATTACTATCCTCATCATCACCTTCCTCCTCCTCCTCCTCCTCCTCATCCTCCTCCTCCTCCTCATCTTCTTCTTCTTCATCATCATCTTCTACAAAGAACCGAATGTAAAATGTGTAATAGAGCAGCAGCAAAAAAATCTGCTGACAGGCAAATATATTAAACAGGAGGGCACCAGCGGACCCCAATATATTACTGGTTGATTAGCTAATGTAGTACCTGATGGACACCAATATATTACTGGTTGGTTAGCTAACATTGTACCAGTGGACATCAATATATTACTGGTTATTTGACTGATGTAGTACCAGTGGACACCAATATATTACTGGTTGCCTAATGTAGTACTGACAGGTATCAATATATTACTGGTTATTTGACTGATGTAGTACCAGTGGACACCAATATATTACTGGTTGATTGGTTAAAGTAGTACTAGTGGACCCCAATATATTACTAAATGCTTAGAGGGGGATTCAGCTAAAACCCCTAAAAAATACACTCAGCTTGCTATAAAGAAGACAAGTTTAGAGGTTTGAACGAATCAGAAATGACTAAAACCAGAAGCTAGTTTTGTCCAGGATTCTCTTGAATAATTAATAACCCCTTTTTGTAACCACATTTCTAGACAAACTCTATCTCATGGAAAAACAAACAAACTACAACAGTGAATCTTACCTGGTATTAAGTCAGCATCTTCTTGTTTGTATGCAGTAGAGTCAGAAGAAGTACTGTTGAGGTCTTCTTCTTTCACTGAAGAATAAGTATAAAATAAAATAGAGAGAGAGAAAAAAAGATTAGAACTTCAACTTGTAATGTTGAGAGTAATGATGTAAACTTTGAATTTATGGCATGACAAATTATTATTATTATTATTGGATTGGCAGTATCGGTAGAGGGTCGGACGCCATGCTTTGACGCATAGAGTTACGGCCCTTGCCATTCTGAGTTCAAATCCCACAGGTTAACTTTGCCTGTCATCCTTACGGGGTCGATAAAATAAAGTACCAGTAATGTACTGGGTAATTGCTGGCCTTGTGCCAAAAGTAGAAACAATTATTATTATTATATACTGATATATTCAGACTAGTGTTCTCATCTTGGCTGTTACAGTCACAACATTTCAGTTGTTGTACCCTGTGGCCATCTTCAGAGGGAATTATCATGATGATGGCAATAAACAAGTTCTGCAGAAGATACACTGCTATAGTAGTAGAAGTATGAGGGGGTGGGGGTGGGTGAGAATGGGTGGAAAGAGGGAGAAAAGGGGAGGAAGAGTGAATAGAAATATATACCTATCATTAATCAGCATGGGGGCTAGAGTTAATCTGTCATCCAGATTAACACCACCATCTGACCCTTGTGTGTCTTTAGTAGAGTCTACTCTATTACAAATGTTCAGACCAGGTCCCCAGTTTCAGGATTACTCATTACCCCCACCAGTCTGAGGGGTGGAGATGAACATTTAAAGTGTTATGGTATACGCCTTTCCCTTCCTGACTAAATGATAAAAAAATTAAAAATGCAGTTCAGTATGGACATCTCTATCTAGGAATCCGTGTATTTATAGAAATAAACCTTTGATGAAATGTTTTTCTTGTCTTTACTTTGTTGAAATATAATGAGAGTTATCTTCCTTGCAACAGATGACATCAAACTGAATTTATTTATTTATTTATCTATTTCCAATTTTAGCAGTGTAAATGCGATAAAGTTAATATAGCAATTATATAAAATTATCCTCCTCCTC
Source organism: Eledone cirrhosa (assembly GCA_964016885.1). Classification (NCBI taxonomy): domain Eukaryota; kingdom Metazoa; phylum Mollusca; class Cephalopoda; order Octopoda; family Eledonidae; genus Eledone; species Eledone cirrhosa. Next base: position 23,292,871 of record OZ024746.1, on the reverse strand, counting down.
CTTATAAGACTGTTTTCCTCTGCTGGCATGGGTTAGCTGAGTTTGTGTCTTTCCACATCACACACATACACACCTCTGAGAAGCACCAACCAATTCTATTGTTGCATGAGTTATGTTACATTTGGGGAAGTCTTCACTCAGCAGTGAATATAGTAAAATAGAAACCCACACAGCAGTAAACAGTTGCACAACACAAAACTTAAATAAGCTCTGCATTATTTAATCCTTTCGTTACAATATTTCTTATGAGACACCACGTGTTGTTTTCAATTAATTTTGAAAATATTTAAGAATTTGGAAAATTCTTTAAAAACACTTTAAAAAAAGACAGTTTTGTATCATAGAATCAAGTGTAGTTTTAAGTATCTTAGTAATGAAAGGTTTATGATAACATTCAGGAGCAGTTTCAGGTGTTTTAGTAATAAAAGGGTGACAAAACAACATCAACATGAATAAAAACAATATAATATATTCACAATCATGGGACATTGGTGAATATATTGCAAAAATTAGCTATTTACTTGATAAGGATTCAGAAAGATATCACCTAATTAAATGTTAAACCAAATAAACTAATTATGGCAATAACAGAAGTCCTCTTGTAAAGGTGTGTGGCTTAGTGGTTAAAGTGTTGGACTCATAAACGTAAGGGTGATGCATTGTGTACTTGAGCAAGACACTTTATTTCATGTTGCTGCAGTTCACTCAGCTGTAGAAATGAGCTTCAATGTCAATGGTCCCAAGCTGTATCAGTGGTGTGGAGAGGGATAACTGGTATAGATGGGTGACTGCTGGTCTTCTACCATGCCCAGGCTGGTGCCTCAGAGGGGAACTTTCTAGGTGCAAAACCCATGGTCATTTATATATTCTCTTTCTCCACTGTTGTTCAATTTTCAAGCACCTGGGTGCATTTTATCATAGTTCCAGCACTACAGATGTTGTCTTGTCCCTTCTAAGGATAAATATTCCTTTTTACTCTATATAATCTTCATTATTTCGCATGGTGGCAGTATCGGTAGAAGGTCGGACGCCATGCTTTCCAGCATAGTTACGTCCCTTTACGATCTGAGTTCAAATCACGCCAAGGTTGACTTTGCCTTTCATCCTTACGGAGTCGATAAAATAAAGTACCAGTAATGCACTGGGTAATTGCTGGCCTTGTGCCTAAAGTAGAAACAATTATTTTGCATGAAAGTGTGATGAGAAGGGGCATAATGGTGAAGAGGTTGAAAGAGGAGAGTATATGAATATGAATGTGATGAGGGAAACAACGCAATAGGATGGTAGGGGAAAGAGATGGACAATAATAGATACATGTTGGGTATTGAGTAGACAGCATGAGCAAGGTGATGGGATAGCAATAGAGATGCATCATGGCTAGAAAAAGCAACTGATAGAAAGCAACTAATACGTGAGATGGTAAGGAAGAGAGAATGATGGTTAGCTGTAGAGGGTGATGGCATTGAATGCTAACTGGTGACAGTGGTGGTGGCGTTGATTATGGTGGGTGGAGTGGTGGTAGTCATGGTGATGATAATGGTGGAGGTGGTTGTGATGGCAATGATGATGATGGTGGCAGTGTTGGTGGTGTAATGATGATGATGGTGGTGGTGGCAGTGTTGGTGGTTGTGGTAGAAACAATGATAATGATGGTGGCAGTGTTGGTGTTGTAGTGGTGATGATAATGGTGGTAGTGATGGTGATGGTGGAGGTATTGGTGGTTATGTTGGTGGTAGTGATGATGATGGCAGTGTTAGTGGTTGTGTTGGCATTGGTGTTGGCAGTCGTGGTGAAGATGAAGAGGAACACTTGACAGATAACAAAGACAGATAAGATACAAACCTTTAAAGTTGAGTTGCTCCGGTGACTGTACAAAACTGTCCAAGGAAACATCTGATGCTGTACTTTTGTCATTACTGTCTAACGGATCATTAATTGGATCCAGAGGGATCCCATTCTCCACAAGAAACTCATCAAGATCCATGTACTCCAGTTTGAAATCAGCACCACTGGATTTCTCCCACAGATTTGGTCCCAGAAATGCTGATAAGTTGTTCTGTTCATCATCACTATATTTGGAACTTTCTTCTTTCACTGGAAATATATGAGAAGAAAGAATATATTAACCATAAACAACTGACAAAGTGTTCAGGATTTAACCTGCTCATTAACCTATTTCTAATGAAAGATACTACCTAAGATTTTCAAACACTTTTGAAAACAATCAAGAATTTTGAGGGATTTAGTAATATAACTACCTCAATATTAATTAGGGTGATGGACTGGCAGGGTTTTTAGGGCATCAGACAGATACTTTGTGGTGTTTATTACAGCTCTTTATGCTCTGAGTTCAAATCCTGTTAAGGCCAACTTTACCTTTCATCCTTCCGGGGCCAATAGAATAAAGTACCAGTCAAGAACTGGGATTAATATAATTGATTTTCTCAATATTAAGTTGGTGTTTGGAACATAGCTTAACAAAGGTTCTTACATACATTTATAATTGTTTCTACTTTTGGCACAAGACCAGTGATTATCCCAGTACATTACTGGTACTTTATTTTATCGACCCCTTAAGGATGAAAGGCAAAGTTAACCTCGATGGGATTTGAACATAAATTTATAATGGAAGGCTTTTAGATAAATATAAACATTTAAAAATAGTTATGTATCTTAGAATCAGAGGTAGTTTCAGGTAGTTTGGTATGCATGATGATAATCATTGGGCAAAAATGTACCAGGAAATTTCAGTGGAGGGAGGCCATGGAAGACCTGGACAGAGCTTGTGAGAACTGATCTCAAATCATGGAGGCTCACAGAGAAGATGACAAATGACTGCAGTGCAGATTTACAGCTAACAACACTGCAGAAAAATGTTGAGAAGATGGGGTTCAAGATCAATGCCAAGAAGACCAAAGTGATAAAAATAGCAACAATACCAACAGCTAAAGAAACAACAGTCAAGGTAAACCAACAAAAACTAGATGAAGTCCACCACTTCACCTACCCGAGCAGCGTTCTAAACAACAACTGCAACAATAAAATGGATATCAACAGGAGGATCAGTAAAGCAGTTACAGTGCTACCTCATAAATATACCACATGTAACTCCATGTCACCACATGTGTAGCCTCATATATATATATACCCAATGTAACTTCATAAGTATGCTCACATAGCTTCATGTTACCATGTCTACCCTCACAAATATGCACACATGTGGCTTCATGTTACCATGTATAACCTCATATAAATATACCCATACATGGCTTCATATTACAATGTATAACCTTATATAAATATACCCACATGTAACTTCATTTTACCATGTGTAACCTCATAAATATATCCCCATGTAGCTTAGTGTTATGGATAACCACATATAAACATACCAACATGCAGCTTCATGTTACCATGTGTAACCTCATATAATTATACCAACATGTGTGTGTGTGTGTGTGTGTGTATCATGACTCACACACTGTTCACTTTCCTGACTATTGTATATTATTCTATGTACTATACATGCACTTTTGGCTACCTTTTCTGGTGAGTTGTAGTGCACCTGAACACTGTGCATAATATTTTTCATTATTATGTGTAACCTCACACATGAGCTCTCTGTGTTCAGACTTAACTATTAGTACAGATGTCAAGCAACACCTACATATCATCGCCATTCTTCCTACAGCAATCTATGATAGTGAGACTTAGAAGAACATGACAAAGATAAAAAGCTGTCTATATACAATCAAAGTTGCCCCACATAGTAAGACTGGGTTATAAATGAAGATATCTTGAAAAGAGCAAAGTCATAATCCACATTTTCTGTCCACCAGCACTTGAAAACAGCAATGACTTCAACTCCACTATAGTACAAATAGGAGGGGCAAAGTAAGGATCCAAAGATCACCTGACTGCAAATATTTTAAGATGATCTGAAGGCTATTAAAATCACCTGGAATAGATGGGAAGTAGATTGAATGGATGGGTAGTGGATTGAATGTAGAGGAGGAAGCTTGTTGCCCAGTGTGCCACCCAGCACAAGTTGACATAAGTCTAAGTGTGTCTGAGTTTGTGTCTTGTAACTTAACAGTCCAACAAAAAGAAAATATAATAATAATAATTGTTTCTACTTTTGGCACAAGGCCAGCAGTTACTCCAGTGTATTACTGCTACTTTATTTTATTGACCCCAGAAGGATGAAAGGTAAAGTTAACCTCGGCAGGATTTGAACTCGGAACGTAAAGGACCAGAACTCTATGCTGCAAAGTATGGTGTTTAACGTTCTACCGATACTGCCAAACCACCACCCTAAAATATAATAATAATAAGTGATATGGTAACTTCAATATAATCAACTAAATCTTTCTCAAGGTGATGCTAAGCATGACCACAGTCTAATAACTGAAACCAGTAAAAGAATATAATAACCATCTGCTCTAAAATTAAACATTTCACCTCTAGATACCAAACTGTCCAACATTGTTTCCTCACTTCCTAAAAACTCATCAACACAGAAACATTTCCTACTGGACATATGTAAGTTATGTAACCATGAGTAACTTTGCATAACAGTGCGTAACCTTGTATAACCATGAGTAATCTTGTATAACCATGTATAACATTGTATAACCATGAGTAACCTTGTATAACCATGAGTAATCTTGTATAACCATGAGTAATCTTGTATAACCATGAGTAATCTTGTATAACCATGAGTAACCTTGTACAACCATGAGTAATCTTGTACAACCATGAGTAACCTTGTATAACCATGAGTAATCTTGTACAACCATGAGTAACCTTGTATAACCATGAGTAATCTTGTATAACCATGTATAACGTTGTATAACCATGAGTAATCTTGTATAACCATGAGTAACCTTGTATAACCATGAGTAATCTTGTATAACCATGAGTAATCTTGTACAACCATGAGTAATCTTGTATAACCATGAGTAACCTTGTATAACCATGAGTAACCTTGTACAACCATGAGTAATCTTGTATAACCATGAGTAACCTTGTATAACCATGAGTAACCTTGTATAACCATGTGTAACAATGAGTAACCATGTATAACATTGTATAACCATGTGTATGAGTAACCCTGTATAACCATGAGCAATCTTGTATAACCATGAGTAACCTTGTATAACCATGTGTACCATTGTGTAACGATGAGTAACTATTTATAACCATGAGTAACCTCATGCAACCATGTGTAAATTTGTATAACCATATAAACCTTGTGTAACCTTGTATAACAAGTAACCACATGTAAGTTTGTATTACCATATAAACACATGTAACCTCAACGTAACATGTAATCATGTGCAGTCTCCTGTAACTACATGTAACCTCATAAATATACCCACATGTAGCCCTATGTTACCATGTGTAACCTCATGTTATGTATAAACTCATAAATTATACCCACATGTAGCCTCATGTTACCATATATAACCTCACAAATATACCGATATGTAGCCCCATGTTACCGTGTGTAACCTCACAAATATACCCACATGTACCCTATGTTACAATGTGTAACCTCATAAATATATCGACATGGACCACATGTAACCTCATATAAACATACCCACATGTAACAACATGTATAACTCCATATAACCATATGCAACCTCATGTATAACCACATGGAAATTTACATAACCACATACCAGCACAGCATCTTATCCCAGTCCTTCATCATCTCATTTGTAATGTCCAGCAACCTAACATCACACCTCACCACTTCCTCTTCCACAGACTTCTTACAATGACAGCATAGTCAACATGCTTTGCAGTATAGAGTTACGTCCCTTTATGTTCTGAGTTCAAATACTGCTGAGGTTAACTTTGCCTTTCATCCTTACGGGGTCGATAAAATAAAGTACCAGTAACACACTGGGGATGATTTAATTGACTTACCTTCCCCCCAAAAGGCCTTGTGCCTAAGTCAAAAACGAAACCAAAATCAGAAACCATTATTTGAATTATTATTTAAAATATCATTATTTAAATTATCCTATGTCCCTTTACGGCCTGAGTTCAAATCCCGTTGAGGTTAACTTTGCCTTTCATCCTTACGGGGTCGATAAAAATAAAGTACCAGTAATGCACTGGGTAATTGCTGGCCTTGTGTCAAATGTAGAAACAATTATTTAAATTATCCTAATTTGAATTATCCTTATTTAAATTATTATTATTGAAATATTATTTGAATTACCATTATTTGAATTATGATCAAAGTTAACTATGATTTCTAACTGAAGCACACGTGTCCAATACTTTATTTTACAGATCCCTGAAATATGTATGGCAAAGTCCACCTTGAGGGGATTTGAACTCAGCTTGTAAGTCCACATGATTAGATACAACAACAAAGTTATTTTGTCTGACATACTCCCCATTGTGTCTCCACAGTTTTATAAATAACCATGTGTAGGAAGATAATCTTCCTCAGTTAATCTCAAACAAATATATTACTCACTGGTCAGTCACCTCTAGCTAATCTCAAATAATTAACACAGCCATGTATTAGATGAATTCATCTTAACCATGAGCCAACAAGCAAGCCTCCAGATGGTCATTTCAAGAGCTAGAACTAGCAGCCAGATTCCCCACAAATCATACCCTACTGCTGTGATTCTTAACCGTTTCTTTCAGGAAACTCAATTCCCTAAACATGTGTACTCTTAATGAACTTACAAAGTTGGCCTTTGACTTTCAAGTAAAGTCTATCTGACGGGCTTCCAAACAGTTTCTGTCTACCAAATTTCACTCATATGGCTTGGGTTGACCCAAGGCTCTAGTAAATGACACCCAAGGTAACACACAGTGGAACTGAACTTTGGATACTATTATTATTGTATGACAACAGGCAAATAAAAGAATAAAGTTGTTTTAAAATATTTTAATGGCTAGAAAATCATAAGTGTCATGGTTTAGAAATAATTATCAAAATGGAAGGAAATTCATTAAACAACCATAAACTATAAATCACTCTTCAACGGTGTTGTTTTCTTCAAAGCCTGAAAATTTGGTAGTCTTTGATTTCTGGGAGGAAGTCTTCACTATTTTCAAAATCTTCAAAGATAAGTTTATCTTCAATGCTGCCTATATTGTTATTTATACCATATATTTTAAAGTCCACCCCTTAACCCTTTAACATTTAAACCGACCATATCTGGTCAGATTCTCTCATCTCTTTCTGTTCAAACCGGCTGTAACTGGCCACTCATACTGTTGTTAAGGTATTGTTCTCAAAATAAATAATATCAAATCTCATAGATTCAATATTATGTGAGATAAAAGATAAAGCCTTTACCACTAAAATGCAATAATATATATAGAGTAATGTAAATGCTAAAGGGTTAAAGTAATTGTGTTGGTGAAATGATAAAACGTACCCAGTCCACCCTTTAAAGTGGTTATGTTGGTGAAACGACAAAAAGTATCCAGTCCCACCAGTCAGTTGGTTATTTTGGTGCCACATTAAAAAGCACCCAGTCCACACTGTAAAGTGGTCATGCTGGTGTCACAACAAAAAGCACCCAGTCCACACTGTAAATGTGGTTGGTATTAGGAGGGGCATTTAGCCATAGAAACCAAGCCTGAGGGGCATCTAGCCATAGAAACCAAGCCTGAAGGGCAAAACACAGTCATCTGATCTGACTTGTCTCACAATGGGGCAACTCGTCTAACCCATGCTAGCATGGAAAAATGGACATTAAACAGTGATGATGACGATGATGATGATTTTTATAACAGCATTTTCTTTAATGACCTCTCAGCATTTCATAGATAAGTGAATACAATACTTGAATGTTTCATTTGGCCTGTTGGGATTTATTTGATGTACTTATCAACTCTTGATGCATGGAATATTTGAAGGGTTTGTTGATTCACACATTTTAAGATATATCCAAATCTCATGATATACATGTAAAGATTATGAATATGATCTGATATTTATGCTTGCGGTTAGAATATTTTAGGAAAGAATTCCTGGACAGATTTTACAGGCAAAACCAACCAGCAGGAAACCCAGGAGCAAGATAGTTGGATAACATCGATCAGGTCAGCTGGTCTTGCTTGGGGATCCAGCTGGATCAATTGGAGATGGCTGCTTCTGATAGGACCCACCGGGAGGTGTGTTTGAGGACTCTACCCCACCCAAAACCCTCCCAGGAATAAGTGGGCTAAGAAGAAGAATGTGCAGGGCAGTTTATAAGACTAATTTTTACAAACAAAAGTCTGCATTATATGCAATGAAATATGCTATTTTGGGGAAAAAGAAAGTACCTTCACTGTCAGGTAATTTTATTCTTTTACTGTATCCACACTAGTATACTACCCTTAAGGGTTTTAATCAACCTTTAATTGATCCCAGTATATATTTCAGACAGGTACTTACTTTATTGACCTGTATTTATTGAATGGCACTTTATACCTCCTCCAACCAACCCTCACTTCCCCTCACTCACATTCCTCCAGCCAACACTCTTTTCCCTCTCCTCCACCCAATCCTCTTCCCTCTCCTTCACCCAACCCTCTTCCCCTCTCATCATTCCTCCAACCAACCATCTTCCTCCTCCTCTCCTCCAACCAACCCTCTTCAATTTGTCTGCTGTTTGTTTCACCAATATCACCTCTCTCTCTCACCAATATCACTTTTGTCTGTCTTTCACTCTCCCTCTCACCAATATCACTTCTATCCGTTTGCCTGTCTCTCGCCCTCTCTCACCAATATCACCTTTATCTCTCTCTCTCTCTCTCTCTCTCCCTCCCTCTCTCACCAATATCACCTCTATATCCATCTCTCACTCACCAATATCACCTCTATTTATCTGTCTGTCTCCCTCTCTCACACTCATCAATATCACCTCTATTTATCTGTCTGTCTCCCCCTCTCTCTCTCACACTCATCAATATCACCTCTCTGTCTCCCCCCCCTCTCTCACCAATATCACCACCAATATTTCCCATGCTATGTCATAGAGAGTCACACAATATCACTGTATTACCCCACAACCAAACATGCCAACATCACCACAAAAAATGTCCGTCAAATGTTTATAAAATTGATAATAGTCTTGATCAACAGGTTGGTTTTTAATTCCACTCTAATTTATCCTGGCATTTGGCACACTTATCATCATCATCATATATATATATATATATATATATATATATATATATATATATATATAACTCACGTGTGCGCATACACATATATACACTCACATACACACATATATATTTAAATAACTCACATGTACACATACACACATTCACACACACACACACAGTACATGAATAACCCACCACCATCACCACTAAATCTTGTAAAAAGAAGATTAACCATGAGATTAAGTGTTTAAGAAGCGGTAGAGCAACTTATAAGTAGTGCTGACCTTTCAGTTTGACATATACAGGGAAATTACACCACCAATATCATCCCAGCACCAGCACCACCATTGTCATCACCAGCAATGTTGTAAGTGTTTAACAGTAAACTAATCCATTTTTACAATAAAGTCTACTGGATGATGGCTCGCCTGGGGCTAAACAACAACAGCAATAACAAGCAGTACCTATATTAATGAGAAAGTCTTTACATAGTCGCTCAACTTGATAGAAATAGCAACCACATCTCCCACAAATCATACCCTACTGAGCAGTCGCCAACCTGGGAGCCCACGAATGTAGTACTACATGAGTGGGGTGGGGTGGGGGGTGTCCTATGAACTAACTAAAAAATTTCAAGTACTTTGTTAAAAACATAATATACACACTGTATTGGGCACCCACTGATCTCTAATTAGCAGTAGCATATGATTCATAATAGAGATGTATATGAAAGCTTAGACAATCATATGGTATGGTATGATTCCAATTTAAACCTAGCAGACCCCATCTCTCTCCAGGCCTGATTACAGCAGATTTCCTCTAGAGAGAGAGAGAGAGAGGGAGGAGGTTAGAAAGAGATATTAAAGGAAGAATTGGCCCCAGTAGTAAACTGGTACTTTTTTTTTTATCAAACTCAAATGAATGAAAGCCAAAGTTGACCTGTGTGAGATTTGAACTCAGAGAGTAGAGATGGAATGAATACTGCAAAGCATTCTATCTGATGTTCTAATGACTATGCCAATTCACTGCCTTATAAAAAGAAATACATGTCTTGCTATTAATATCTTAAGCTGTGATCATATCACAGCTACCCCAAGAGCTGTGTGGGTATACCAGACACTCAAAAAAATCTATATAAGCTGTGGTTTATTCTTGGCCCAGAACTGAATGAATAAATTCCACTGAAGATAGCTAAAAATCCTAAAACACTAATATCTATCATTCTCACATGGCTACTGAGCTAGCTGTGACATGATTACAGACTAAAACACTCAGCAAGACTCACATTTATTATACATAAATATAATGTATATGTTTTGATATACACCTTTATTATTTATCTCTAAGTAGAAACATTTCACTTTTTCCATAGTTATTCTTTCCTAGTATGACAATCTGGGAGAGAAGTAATTGTAGTAGAAGGTCTGTGGGAAAATTCATTTACATGAAAGGGATTCTTGATTAGTTGGGAACCATTGTTCTACTCTCTTAACACTTTTAATACTAAATCACTCCTGGTTCAATTAATACAATACTAAGCTGTTTATTTACAACACAGTGGGTTTCACTAAAGGTACACAAGGGCTGGGTGGTGTTATTAAACTCTGGAACTGATTAAGTCTACCACCACAAATATGCCACATTACAGACATACCAAATGTATCTTTTGGTGCTATAAACATACCAGATGTATCTTTTGGTACTATAGACATACCAGATGTCTCTTTTGGTACTATAGACACACCAGGTGTATCTTTTGGTGCTACAGACACACCAAATGTATCTTTTGGTGCTACAGACATACCAGATGTCTCTTTTGGTACTATAGACACACCAGGTGTATCTTTTGGTGCTACAGACACACCAGATGTATCTTTTGGTGCTACAGACATACCAGATGTCTCTTTTGGTACTATAGACACACCAGGTGTATCTTTTGGTGCTACAGACACACCAGATGTATCTTTTGGTGCTACAGACATACCAGATGTCTCTTTTGGTACTATAGACACACCAGGTGTATCTTTTGGTGCTACAGACATACCAGATGTATCTTTTGGTGCTACAGACATACCAGATGTCTCTTTTGGTACTATAGACACACCAGGTGTATCTTTTGGTGCTACAGACCCACCAGATGTATCTTTTGGTGCTACAGACATACCAGATGTCTCTTTTGGTACTATAGACACACCAGGTGTATCTTTTGGTGCTACAGACATACCAGATGTATCTTTTGGTACTATAGACACACCAGGTGTATCTTTTGGTGCTACAGACATACCAGATGTATCTTTTGGTGCTACAGACATACCAGATGTATCTTTTGGTACTCTAGACATAACAGGTGTATCTTTTAGAACCCTGAGACATAACTAGAGACCACTATAATGTGAATATACCTGATGTACTTTATGGTAGTAACCAATATATTATAAAATGAATATTACTTACCACCATTATCATCATCATCCTCATCAGGAAAATATCTAAAATTCATCCTATCTTCAAATTTATTATGTTTACCTGTTGCCCTTTCACTTGTCCTTGGCAAACAGTCTTTCTGTCACTTCTATCAAAACTCACACCTGTCACTTGTGTCAAAACTCACAGGTGTCATTTGTGTCAACACTCACATCTGTCCCTTGTGTCAAAACTCACAGCTGTCATTTGTGTCAACACTCACATCTGTCATTTGTCAACACTCACAGCTGTCACTTGTGTCAAAACTCACATCTGTCATTTGTGTCAAAACTCAGCTGTCATTTGTGTCAACACTCCCTGTTGTCTTCAGTTTCCAATATAAATTCTACGGACTTACAACTTCTTAAAAACATAAGAAGTAAACCTTCATAAAACACACAACTAAGGGAAAACTATGAACAACAACAACAAAATATATAAATAAAAAAAGACAAATTTATAAGGGAGCCTCCACATAGTAGTTTGAAATGTTAGAAATAGTAGTTAAATCTGCCTCAAATTACACACTTCAGTGTTGAAAAAGGGAAGGGTACGCCAGATATTGTAGACATAGATATTCCTAAAAAGACAAGATGAACTTGATTATAGGTTTGCTCGATTACAGGTGAGCTGAAGCTAAACAACAATAACAACAACAACCTAACATGATGGATCAATGGATCAAAGTTGTTGAAATAATATTTAACAAGAGGTCAAGAATAAAAAGTACCATCTTAATACTATTGTCAGACAAAAGTCATTTTAACCTAGTGAATACAATCAATTTAATGTCTTCAAACTAACAATGAAATTATTAATGGTTGTTTCATTGACATTTAAATGTGGAATTCGAAAAAAAAACATTTTTTTTAATAGGAAAATTGAATAGGATAAAAAAATAACAAAAACAGACATAATGCATAAAAATGTTGAAAATAAATGAAGAAGAAGAAGAGTATATAGCTTTTAGAAATAGTTCTCTCCAAATATTTTCTCTAACATACAATTCAAAAATAGTTGTTTGCAATTGCAGACGTGCATAGAATGAAGGAACAAAAACTGTGATAGGCTACAATTGTTTTTTTCTTCTTTGTCTATAGAATAACAAAGTTGACATTGAAACAATACAGCCTATTAGGCTACAGATGTAAATGATGGTACATAAATACTGAGAGGAAGTTTGGTATGATGGAATTTGTAGACATTGCAGTAGATAGTGAATGACCGTAATATAAATGGATGCCATTCTATTGTCGATTGTGTGGGTGCTGGACAACATTGAGGAACGGCTGATGGTTGTTCTAACTGAAAAACTACCTTGATTACATTAAATTAGAAACAAAAGCCAAGGAATAAATGCTATATAATGCTGTATATATATATTGTAAGTTGGCTTATAATACAGTATTCTATTGTCTAATGCATGGGTGGGAAACAGAGGACATCAAGTGAACATCAGGGAAATGTTAGAGCTGAAAAAACTATCTCCATTAGATTAAACTAAAGACAAATAATAGGAAGTAAATGCTACTATATAAGAGGATATTGGTTGGTTAATAAAATATTTGGGCGTTTGGTGCACTAACACTGGCCATTAAGTAGTCAAACCTACCTATAGTTGATCGTATCTCAGGATAGCAGGTAGTGGTGCCATGCTTACTAAGGGACTCTCTCATGCAGTTTCTCCGAGTGATGATTGCATCCATCTTTACAGGGTGATGCCAGTTAAACATATGGTTGTTACCATTACTGCTGCTTGTGGTTGGGGGTAAAGACTTTGAGATCGATGATGGAATGGTCGACTGACCAGTTGGATAGACTGAAGAATGATGGAAGTTCTGGTGATTGAAAGACCCAAGGGGTAACTGAGGTTTTGTACATCGAAAAGATGATTGTAAAAGTGTATATGTAGCACAAGAATTATAAGTAGACATTTTAATTAAAGAGACAGTGACTCCAACAGAATCAAGAGTTTTTTGTTGTTTTTTCCTCTGTTGGTTCAGTCTGATTTTAAATCAAGACTTAAACAATAAATTCATGAAAGCTCAGTCATGTGGAATTAAAATGTGGTAGATGGATGTAAACCGTGTCATCAATAGGATCACATTGTCACATTGGATTTTTCTGGTTATTTTTCTGTTTATTTTGGCTTTTTTTTTTGTTTGCTTGATTTGTTCCAACTTTTAATTTCAAATGATTGCCATTTGTAAATATATTTGTAAATATGTCATGATTGATAGTAGGCAAATCTTTCTTTTTCAGTCAAAATTTGAAAAAAGAATTATACTCAATATATTGAAATTTAAATATTTTTCATCTTTTAATTAAAAAAAAACAAGGGGGTAAATTTATTGTAAAGGTGACCGGAATAATGCCAAGGGAGAGAATTGGTGTAAGCTTGTAGTTAGCTCCATCTAGTGATAGAGAAAAATGTGGTAATGTTGGTATGGAGTTGTTGAAGGCTCAGAGAAGATAGAGAGAATAATTTGCTGACGGACCATCATAATGGTAGAGGTAGTAGTAGTAGTTAATAAGATGCTATAGTCTCCGGCTTTATTTAGGCAAGTGTGATGCAACCTGTCAAGAGAAGACAAGCGAAAAATCACATCAAAACATGCAAAAATGGGGAAAAAAGGGTTAAAGAGGATAAGCAACAGAGAGGGAGAGATAATCAGAGCAGTCAAAATATCAGTTTAATATGAGAACTGTGACATGGTCTTTAAAAATAAGGGAAAGAAATGAGAAAGTGAATTTTAAAAATAAGATAAAGATACATCTTTTATAATGAAATGCAGTATATCAAAATTTAGTTGAAGACTGGTTGGTAGATAGAAATCTTCTCTTAACTATCTTGTGTTAACATTTCTATTGAAATGTCAGTTGGTGTATTCTAAGTAATCGAGAATTTTGAAGGATTTAATGAAATAACTAATTTTGTCATTGTAAAGATGGTGTTTCAAATATAACTTAACAAAACATTAAGTCAATTTATTTTTTATAGGTTTTGATATAAATATGAACAGGCATTTTTGTGTCATAGAATTTAAGGTGGTTTTGGTGGGTTAGTAGCAAAATCATTAAATTATAAGGACATTTAGAACACATTTCAAAGAATTTGTGTTCAGGTTCAGGGATAATCTTTTGCATGTGAGAAGATTTCTCACAGATTTCAGTCAAATTCTTCTTAAACTGTTCAATGTCTTTCATTACCATATTTCTAATGAAAGATACTGCTTATGATTTTCAAATAATTTGGAAAATAATCAAGAATTTAGAAGGATTTAGCAAAATAACTAATTTTCTCATTATTAAGCTGGCATTTGGAACATAACAGGTTATTACATAACATTTTGATGGAATTTAGATTAACTATAAACTGCTTTATATTGTAGAAACAGGAACTGTTTCAGACAGTTTGCTATCAAAAGGTTTAAATGCTAATCCGAGTGGAGAAAGAGTTAATATGTGTTACCATATCTCTAATAAAAGACATTGCCTGTCCTTAACCCTTTTCTTGTCATATTTTTAATAAATGACACTGTCTATGGTTTGTAATTAATTTTGAAAATAATTCAGCATTTGGAGGGATTTAGCAATATAACTAACTTTCTCATTATTAAGTTGGTGTTTGGAACATAATTTTAGAATGGTTCTAATATAAAATTATTATGGAAGGTTTATATATAAATAAAAACACTTTAAAACAATCAGTTTTATGTTGTAGAAAAAGGTTGTTTCAGGCAGTTTGGTGTCAAAAGAGTTAAGCATCTACAAGCAGAACAACTCGGTTCCTGTTCTACATTGGATGCCATTTTCTATTTTTTATTGCATATTGAGGAGGCAGGGCAGCACCCATAACATTTTTCAGAGACCTCAAAGACAGGTCAGAGGGAAAAAAGGGAGGGACGATAATAACCATAAATCAGAGAACTAGCCTGGTGTGCAACAGCATAAACTCCAATAAAGGAACCCAAAGGCCAAGTGGTCGTGTTAATCCAGGCAACAGATTAAATCTATCATTAAAGAATATAAATGGATTTAGAAATCTTTATTTAATTTATCTAAGTTCTTTACACTGTCAAAGTTTGGTTGGGTATGTTAGTATATTTTAGACATCCACCAATATTTTCTGAGATTGTTTGGGGGGAAAGCTAGTACAAATATATAAACTGTAAATGTGTGTAATATAAACTTTTTTGTTTGTCTTACTTTACTCTGGTTTCCACTCCTGTATTTCTAACTTGCGTTGTACCAGCTTCTCCAAACAACCATAACCACATATTTTTACAATGCTTCATATAAATTATATTATTTTCTGTGATGTTATTTTTGATATAAACAAGTTTATCAAAGTGTCAGAACAGTTCTGAAAGACTCTGTGAGAACATAAATACTTATTACAATACATTTTTCTTTTCTAGAATTTTTTTTCCCAGTACATCATATCCCTGCATGTCAGAAGAGACAATTAAAATTGTTAACATCAGGAAGGATATCTAGCTGTAATATATTGCCTCAAAAGGGTCCTAGGATGGGTATGAAGCCTTACTTTAGTAAGGGGAAATGGCTTTACAACACTAGTTGTTCTAGAATTTTCTTTTTCTGATAATTCTATACTCTATAATTCCTACCAATCTTTTTCTTGCCCACTTGAGTCAATCTGGCTTTGTAGTCAAATGAAAAGACAGGAATACTGATATCTATAAATGAACAGATTGCATTGGACCAGCTTTCTATAAACAATCTCAAAAGTTTTACAAATTCCCCTTTATGTCAAGAAGACAGTGATGTGGGTTTGTTGTTGCTTTTGTTGTTATTTTACCCAAACAACTACTATAACATCTCCCATTCCCTAATGTTTAGTCAGGGAATTATAAGGAGGGGAGGAACAAGGGGTCAATGCACAATGACCAGGGCTGAACTTTCACCTGCTGAGGCCCTAAACTATATGAAATTTGAGGTCCTTTGCTAAAAATTTTTTAAAATAATTATGATAATTATACATAATAATTATTTTTTTAAATATTAATTTTAATGATAAAGACTTAAATTAATTAAAGCACTCAATGTTATGTAAGTCATCCATCATGGATGTGGTATCCAGTGGTTGGTACTGGTTGAAAATAAACCACACTAAATTAACCCTCAACACAAGTGCACATATATACACACAAAATAGCCTGATAACCCCTTATTCTTCCAATAAAGCACTTTCATAAATTCTGGCTATTAGAAGTTTTAAAAAAACAACTGCCTTATTTAACATAAATCTAGCACATAATGTTTGTAAGTTCTGGCAAACTTTATTATTTTTTGAAAATTCCTTAATGTTATTATAATTCTTATTATTCATGCAACCTTACAATCTTTATAATTGTTTGTATCTTATTTCATCTATTTAAAACCTCTATTCTTACATAGCTCTGTTCCCCTTTAAATACTGTCATGGTAGACTGACTTGTCTGGTCAATGACCAATATATTAATAGCTTTTGATCTCTGCAGCACGGTTGTCCCAAGTATAATTAAGGAATGGCATTCTCTAAGACATATATATCTCAGTCGCCACTTGGCATCCCCTACCTCATTGTCTTACATCATAATCAGATGATAAAGCTATGCCATCAAAATATGATGATTATGATGATACATATATATATACATACAGTCAGTGTGTGTGTGTGTGTGTATATATATACATACAGTCAGTGTGTGTGTGTGTGTGTGTATATATATACATACAGTCAGTGTGTGTGTGTGTGTGTATATATATACATACAGTCAGTGTGTGTGTGTGTGTATATATATATATATGATGGCTGGCCCCTCGTTATCCAGTATGACCATTGCACGATATACCATTATTAATAATTATTAATTAATTCTATCATTCAATGCTTGTGCGTGAAGATATTTTTTTAAAGTGAGGAAAGACTGTGCACTGAGCCAATCCCACTCTCTGAGTGACAGTAGCTATAACCCAAAAAGAAGAAAAGATCAACATCGTTGGTAACTACTGAGCCGCAGGTTTTATATCGGAGTTATCCCAGTTTCCTGAGTTGCCTTCTACTAGAAGAATGCCCTGACAAAGGCTAGGGGTCCTTCACTCCCAGTGGTTTAACCGCGCGATTGGGTATCCAGCCCGACTATTTCTATGTCCCCGCGTATATACATATACATACATATGTACATGTGTATATACATATTTACACAATTTTGGATGGCCATTGACTCTTATGAGTTCTTCCGCCCTTTGTCAGGTTTTGTTTTTTGTCCTGCAGGGTGTCCAAAATCACCCTCCTCACCAAGTAAACTTGGTGGGGTTGCCGGTTTAGTTGCCGACAATCTGACCATGAGACAGGTTGTACTGGGTTACATGTTACCAGTAGCACTCAAGAGTGACCCGACATAGTATATATATATATATATACCGATGTGTGTGTGTATATATATATATATATATCATCATCATCATCAACGTTTAACGTCCGTGTTCCACGCTTGCATGGGTTTGGACGGGGGTAGTCCCACTTGAGGCAAGAGTGATTGTCTTGCTCGCATAGGACTGTCTGGCAGGTTTTCTACAGTTGGATGCCCTACCTAACACCAACCACATTTACAGTGTGGGTCTGGGAGGTTTTTACCGTGTTGCCTACACGGCCACATTACAGCGTGGACTGTGTGTTTTTTTGTCGTGACACCTACACGATCTCATTTGTTTCGGCCTGGATGGCGCGGCACCAACATAACTTTACATAGAATGGGGTGGTGTGGATGGGGTGGGGGTGGTGGTGGTGGGACGGGGTGTATTTTGTTAGAGATGCCTACTGGCTGGAGTAGGTTTTACTATATATTTAGGTAAGGCGGGTCTTCTCTGTTACTGAGTACCGCCAAAGGTCTCGGTCCAGTGACATTGTCTTGGAGAGGTGTAAGTGTGTGATGTCGGAGTTTATCAGCTCGTCCCAGGTTTTTCTAGGTCTGCCTATTCCGTGACTACCATCTATCTTTATTGCCCTGCACTTTGTTATACAGCTATCGACTTTCATGCGCATCACGTGTCCATACCAACGTAGCCTTCTCTCGAGTAAACAACATCTGATCCCTCTTATCTCTAATTTTTTCCTTAGTTCGTTTATGCTTTGCCGTTCACGTATATTACTGTTACACATCCAGCGGAGCATGCAAGCTTCATTCCTCTCTAGTTTGCGTATATCCTCTGCACACAATGCCCAGGTCTCACTGCCATGCAGCATTGCTGTTCGTATGCAGGCATCGTACAACCTGCCTTTCATTTTTAGGGAGAACCCTTTAGCAGCTAATAGTGGTATAAGCTCTCTGAACTTTTTCCAACCAGTTCTGACTCTAGCTACAGTACTTTCAGAGCACCCTCCCCCACTGCTGATTTTATCGCCCAGGTAACGGAAGCTGTCCACTATTTCTATAGAACCCTCTGCGCAATTGAAAGAGCTAGTATTTTGTGGGCACTTGCTGCTACTTATTGCACCAGAACACCGGCCACATGTAAAATCTATGTTCTTAGTTAGCTTACCTGTGATCCCACTACATCTTTTATGCACCCATACTTTGCATTTAGGACATAAAATGGAGTTTCTACCTACGCCTTTCCTACACACCGAGCACGACCATTTCCCAGAAGGGACCGCCGCCTTGTTTTCTTTCCTACAAACTAGAACTTTGGTCTTAGCCAGGTTAATTTTAAGTCCTTTTGACTCTAATATATATATATGCATTCCAGTGTCTCTCACTCCCTATTTTCTGGAAGAAACCTGCTGAGGAGAAAGGCTCCACCAGGTTTGAATATATATATACATATATATAACATATATATATATATATATATATATATATATATATATATATATATATATATATATATATATATATATATGTCTCAAAATATACACACATATATATATATATATATGTCCCAAGGCTCTGATACCATCAACACCATAAACACAGAGCTGGCATATCTAAGAACTGACTAACTGCCTGATGAGGTCATAGCCATTCAATGGCTATCATCGAAATATATATAGCAGTAAATAAAGGATTATGAGTTCATGCAATTGACTTATGTTTCGTCACTATATATATATATATATATATAATATATATATATTTATTAAAATAACAGATTATTATTATTACTATATATATATATATATAGTAATAATAATAATATATATATACATATATACTATATGTATATATATATACATATATATGCATATAGTATATATGTGTGTGTATATGTATATAAAGACTTAAGCACAGCTACTTTAATAGGATCACATGCAGTATCAAAACTACTATAATGAGGTCATTGGGTAAATGTCACAATGAACTGAAAGGAAAATCACAATCTACCCCCCCCCCCCCGCCACTCTCACTTTATCTCTTTGGTACAACAATACTTTTAAAAACACCCTGTAATATTATCTCACAGAAGAGCAGTGGAATTGGTGTAGTAAAATATGAAGCAGGTTGGTAGATAGGACGCCCAATAGCAAGCACAGAGCACTTCTATCTCAGCTAGATGAGGGTGGCATGAGGGTGGGCTAATTACAGAATTACTGCTAGACAAATGTCTATTAGAGGAATATTATCAAGCTTATGTAAGAAATAGGACATGTTGCATTGGTTAACCATCAAAGCAAACAAGATAGCCACCCTGATGAAAATAGTATACAGCAGTGTATTTTAAGTTGGGGGCGCAGCAATATTTAGGGCATGGAGTGTATATACTATGCTATATATTATATACCATACTATGTACTATACTCTATAACATACTATATACTACACTAGAAAATATACTGTGTTATATACAATGCTATATACTGTCATAAACTGTGCCATATACAATACTATCTATGCTATATAATTATGCTATATACAGTGTTATATACTGTACTATGTCCTATGCTAGACACCATACTATACACTATGATATATTTCATGCTACATACTATACTATAGGCATAGATGCAAAGACCATAACTCCTGGGGGAGTTGTAGGGACACTGAATTGATACCCTGCGTTCCTAGCGCAATTTTGTAAAAAAAAAAAACCAAACCTGGTGGAGACCATCTCTTCAGGTTTGAATACAACAGATTTCTGCCAGAGAATATTGAGAACATGGAATGAAGGTATTGGAAAGGGTGTTAGAGAAAAGGATAAAGAAAAAAATGAAGATTGATGAAATGCAGTTTGTATTTGTACCAGGAAAAATAATATTGATGTAATTTTTATTGTGGGACACTTAGAGAAGTATAGGGACAAGAGGAAGAATTTGTTTAGAGATTTGTTGTTGTTGTTGTTGCTGTCATCACATTGTGTCCCATATGATTAATCAGTGGACTGTACAGCATGGACAGTCCTCAGCTGATTAGAGACATGGTATAACTGGAATAGATGGACCAGTCCATGTAAAGGTCACATGTACTGGCCTCTCTCCCTCGACTAACTTATGAAAACAAACATATTTGAATCTACATTACAATAAGAGTGCCGTGTGTCTGTCTGTCTGTCACACTTTATATAGAGAGGAGGAGCGGCAAGTAAGAGACATGTACATAGATAGAGTGAGAAAAGGGAACGCTGTGTTTTCGAGGTGACACACAAAGGTAGATGGACAGAAAGTTATGACTTTGCCCTCATGTATATACAGAAAGGGAGAGCGCCAAGCGAAAGTGATATATATAGATAGAGAGAGAGGGGGGGGGGGGAGGAGGAGACGACATTGCTCTCATCTAGTTTCTATAATATATAAACTTTGAGATCACTGCCATGCTTTCCTTCAGAAAATAAATCTTACAACATGACATCTCTACAACATTATATATATATCTACAACAATGATGTATGTATGACATGATATTTTTACAACATATCTCAATAATATGATATATATCTACACATAATATATATATATATATATATATATATATATATATATATATATATATATATATATATATATATATCTACAACATGATATATATCTATAACATGATATATATCTACAACATGATATATATCTACAACATGATATATATCTACAACATGATATATATCTACAACATGATATATATCTATAACATGATATATATATATATAACATGATATATATCTACATATATAAATATATATATATATATATATCTACAACATGATATATATCTACAACATGATATATATCTACAACATGATATATATCTACAACATGATATATATCTATAACATGATATATATCTATAACATGATATATATCTACAACATGATATATATCTATAACATGATATATATCTACAACATGATATATATCTATAACATGATATATATCTATAACATGATATATATCTACAACATGATATATATCTATAACATGATATATATATATATATAACATGATATATATCTACATATATAAATATATATATATATATCTACAACATGATATATATCTACAACATGATTTATATCTACAACATGATATATATCTATAACATGATATATATCTACAACATGATATATATCTATAACATGATATATATCTACAACATGATATATATCTATAACATGATATATATCTACAACATGATATATATCTACATGATATATATCTATAACATGATATATATCTACAACATGATATATATCTATAACATGATATATATATATATAACATGATATATATCTACATATATAAATATATATATATATATATATCTACAACATGATATATATCTACAACATGATATATATCTATAACATGATATATATCTATAACATGATATATATCTACAACATGATATATATCTATAACATGATATATATCTACAACATGATATATATCTATAACATGATATATATCTATAACATGATATATATCTACAACATGATATATATCTATAACATGATATATATCTACAACATGATATATATCTACAACATGATATATATCTATAACATGATATATATATATATATAACATGATATATATCTACATATATAAATATATATATATATATATCTACAACATGATATATATCTACAACATGATATATATCTATAACATGATATATATCTATAACATGATATATATCTACAACATGATATATATCTATAACATGATATATATCTACAACATGATATATATCTATAACATGATATATATCTACAACATGATATATATCTACAACATGATATATATCTATAACATGATATATATCTATAACATGATATATATCTATAACATGATATATATATATATATATAACATGATATATATCTACATATATAAATATATATATATATATATCTACAACATGATATATATCTACAACATGATATATATCTATAACATGATATATATCTATAACATGATATATATCTACAACATGATATATATCTATAACATGATATATATCTACAACATGATATATATCTATAACATGATATATATCTACAACATGATATATATCTACAACATGATATATATCTATAACATGATATATATCTATAACATGATATATATCTATAACATGATATATATATATATATATAACATGATATATATCTACATATATAAATATATATATATATATATCTACAACATGATATATATCTACAACATGATATATATCTATAACATGATATATATCTATAACATGATATATATCTACAACATGATATATATCTATAACATGATATATATCTACAACATGATATATATCTATAACATGATATATATCTACAACATGATATATATCTACAACATGATATATATCTATAACATGATATATATATATATAACATGATATATATCTACATATATAAATATATATATATATATATCTACAACATGATATATATCTACAACATGATATATATCTATAACATGATATATATCTATAACATGATATATATCTACAACATGATATATATCTATAACATGATATATATCTACAACATGATATATATCTATAACATGATATATATCTACAACATGATATATATCTACAACATGATATATATCTATAACATGATATATATCTATAACATGATATATATCTATAACATGATATATATATATATATAACATGATATATATCTACATATATAAATATATATATATATATATATCTACAACATGATATATATCTACAACATGATATATATCTATAACATGATATATATCTATAACATGATATATATCTACAACATGATATATATATACAATATGATATATATATACAACATGATATATATCTACAACATGATATATATCTACAACATGATATATATCTACAACATGATATATATCTATAACATGATATATATCTACAACATGATATATCCACAACATGGTATATCTACAGAAATGGTGTATCTACGACATGATATATCTACAATAGTATATATATATATATCTACATGATATATCCCTACAACAATATCTACATATAACATGATATATATTCACAACATATATATTACAACATGATATATATCTACGACATAATATACCTACAACAATATATATATATATATATATATATATATATATATATATATATATATATATATATTTATATAGGAACGAGTAGGACCCCGACGGCTGAGCTCAAGCCGTTTCGACGGCTAATTCTACATTTTAGTCCAGAATTAGCCGTCGAAACGGCTTGAGCTCAGTCGTCGGGGTCCTACTCGTTCCTATTACCCACTCTACTACCCTAAATATTGAGTATTTTGGTGTGTTATGGTCCATCTGGTTCCTTACCACATTTCCTTCGTTATATATATACAGAGTACCCGACCTCCCATGGGTACAAGCTGAAGCATATAGACAATATGCCCCCACACCCTCCCACTGCAAGGTGGTCGTGGAGGTGCCACGGCAAAAAAGCACCCAGCCCACACTGTAAAGTGGATGTGTAGGTGCCACGAAAAAGCACCCAGCACTCACTGTAAATGAGGTTGGTGTTAGGAAGGGCATCCCGCTGTAGAAATCAAGCCAAATCAGTTCCTGTATGAGCAAGGCATGGTCAGCCGACCAGACACTGCCCACAACAGGACAACCTGTCTAACCCATGCTAGCGTGGAAGAACGGACGTAAAACGGTGATGATGATGATGATGACACAACAATGATATCTATCTACAACATGATATATCTACACATGATATATATATACATACATCATATACATCTGCAATATGATATATATCTACAACATTATATATATACCAACATGATATATATATATATAATATTTTTTATTTGTTTGACCCGAATTACTTGATCGTTTTTTTTTGGCTATGCGAATGATTGTTTAACCATCGTCTCAGTGTGTTTGGCCTTTAACGTTTGTTATAGCTCTGGTTCATCTGAATCATTGAGCACTTGCCACACATCTCGGAGGTTGTTTTTCGTTATTTCGTGGGCTGAAATGCGATTCTCGATAATTTATATTTATATATATATATATATATACCAACATGATATATATATATATACCAATATGATATATATCTACCAACATTATATATATATTTACCTGTTTCAAGGGCGGTGGATTGGCAGTATCGGTAGAGGGTCGGACGCTATGCTTTGACGTATAGAGTTACGGCCCTTGCCATTCTGAGTTCAAATCCTGCCGAGGTTAACTTTGCCTTTCATCCTTACGGGGTCAATAAAATAAAGTACCAGTAATGCTCTGGGTAATTTCTGGCCTTGTGCCAAACGTAGAAACAATTATATATATATTTACCAACATTATATATATTTACAATATGATATATATCTACTACATGATATATATCTATTACATGATATATATCTATTACATGATATATATCTACTACATGATATATATCTATTACATGATATATATCTACTACATGATATATATCTACTACATGATATATATCTACTACATGATATATCTACCAACATGATATATCTACCAACATGATATATCTACCACATGATATATCTACCAACATGATATATATTTACAATATGATATATGTATCTATAACATGGTATATATACACCATATGATATATATACACCACATATGATATCGTAATATGATATACAAGATATATATTGACACTATTTGTGTCACCCACACATGTCAAATACCTCCAACAATTTACATATTTATTTCTATTCTTTATTTTCTAGACATTGTGTGTGTGTGTATGTGTGGGGGGTGTTTGTGTGTACATATGCATGCGTATGTGTATGGCATGCATATGTATGAGGTTGTGTTTGTAAGCATGTGTGCGTGTATGTGTGAGTGTATGCATGTGCAATAAATCATTGAAAAGTTGGGAGTGTTTCAATACAACAGCTAACTCATGCAACTATTGGAATGAAACAGGTGAACAATCAACACATTAAAACTGGAAAAAAATCTTTTGAAAAGAATAACTGTAGACAGCAAAATAAATAAATATACAATAATAATAATATATATAAATAATTGTTTCTACTTTTGGCACAAGGCCAGCAATTCCCCAGTGCATTACTGGTACTTTATTTTATCGACCTCATAAGGATGAAAGGCAAAGTTAACCTCGGCGGGATTTGAACTCAGAATAGCAAGGGCCGTAACTCTATGCGTCAAAGTATGGAGTCCGACCCTCTACCGATACTGCCAATTCACCGCCCTATATATATATATAATATAATGTATATATATATATAATGTATATATGTATATATACACACATACACCCATATATAAATTCAATACATCAATGCATTTCAGTGTCACCATAACATTATTATAGACTAGACTACTAGACAACCAGGCATACATTTAATGCTTTCCATATAAAACCACTTGAAACTGACCCTGGTTCAATCAAGATGAAATTAAATGTACAGCTCATGCTTATTTTCAGACGACATGGTGTTACTTAACTCGACAGAAAGGTGATCACCAATTTACACTTGATAGGTTTGATGTTGAGTGCTGCATGGCTGGAATTAAAATCAGTGCCACGAAAACTGAGACACTTGTCCTCTCAAGGAAGCTTGCGTAGTGTACACCACTTGTGAATGGAGTTCCACTGAAACTGGTGAAGTTCAGGGCTGTGTTCATGAGTGATGAAAGGCAGGACACTGAACTAAGTGCAAGAATTGCAGGAGCTGGTGCAGTAATGCGCTAGCTTCAGCATTCGGTAATCAGAAAAAAGGAGGTAGGTGTAAAAGCCAAACACGTTATCTTCAATTCATTGTTCATGCCAACCCTTGCCTATGGTAATGAATCTTGGGTAATGACTGAAAGAATGCGATCGCAAATACAAGCAATCAAAATGGGGTTCCTCCGAAGGGTCTTCGGAATAACATTACTTGATAGAATGTGTAACTCAGAGAGTCACTCCAGGTAGAGCCACTACTTCTCCAAATTTAGATACCACAGCTCTGATACTATGGGAATGTGATTAAAATGTCTCAGGAAAGAATCACTGGACAGATTTTACTGTCCAAACTAACCAGCAGGAGACCCAGGTGTAGACCTGAGCAAGATAGTTTGACAACATCCATGAGCTTGGCTGGTCTCACTAGGGGATCCAACCAGATCAGTTGGGGATGGTTGCGTCTGTCAGGACCTGCTGAAAGGAGTGTTTGAGAGCTCTGCCCTCACAACCCTCCCAGGAATAATTGGATAAAAAACAAGAAGCTTATGCTTATTTTGATTTGTCAGCCTCCTACATGGTTGTATCTCATAGGAGGTTTCTTGAGTGTTTTAATGATAGGGCCTCAGTTCTATCATGGAAAGCAACATGAAATTAACTCTCTTGCTTGAGAACATAACACACCACCTTATGATCACAATTCCAACACTCTAACTACTAAACCACATGCCAAAACTGTTTATATTTATCTAAAAATCTTCCATCTTAATGTTTATGTATTTATTTTGCAAGATTCGTGATGTGAAACCATGTGTTGAAAACCGATATTGTTATATTATTAAGTATCAACATAGAATTCAAAGGTACAATGAAAACAATTCCAAGTTTATGTTAAGTCAACCGTAAACATATATCAGAAGGTGGAGTCATTATTGAACGAAACTATATAATAACCAAAGTATATAATAAACAATTTCTTTCATGCTGACTACAAATAATATCAATCAAGATAGTGTCATAGATTTTCTATAGGAATGTAATATTTCTACAACTAGGAATGGTGAAAATATATATATGTGTGTGTGTGTATATATATATACACTCTGTAAAGTGGTCGTTTTGATGCCACAATAAAAAGCACTGTCCACATTGTAAATATGGTTGACGTTAGGAAAGGCATAGAAACCAAGAAATACAGAAACAGTTGTGTATGAGCAAGACACAGTAATCTGATCTGTCTTATCTCACAACAGGACAACAACTCGTCTAACCCATGCTAGCGTGGAAAATGGATGTTAAATGATGATGATGATGATGGTGATGGTGGTTGTGATGATGATGATTATATATATTATTAACATAATCATTATTATTAACATAATCAAAGGGCGGTGGATTGGCAGTATCGGTAGAGAGTCGGACGGCATGCTTTCCAACATAGTTACGTCCCTTTACGATCTGAGTTCAAATCCCGCCGAGGTTGACTTTGCCTTTCATCTTTACGGGGTCGATAAAATAAAGTACCAGTAATGCGCTGGATAATTGCTGGCCTTGTGCCTAAAGTAGAAACAATTATTAACATAATCATTAGCTACATCCCAGCAAAATTTGTTAAAAAATATATCCAATCAAGAAAGTTCTTAGCCCCCACCCCTACTACCACCACCACCACCACCACCACAGATGGGGAGAGGGCAATGAATTACAAGTATGCCAATATATTTGTCATACCAATTAAAGTTCATCTTTAACAAAATGAAAAAATGAAGTTCACCTCACTGAACATCTACAAACAAAATAAAAAAGGTAAATATATAATTGGTTGATTGTTAATTAGGAATTAATTAAACGAACATTAATCTACCGCAATATAATGTATTGAATATATTTATTATATGACCTCAGGTAAAAAAAAACGATTGCCAAAAAAAAAAATAATAATGTTTCTACTTTTGGCACAAGGCCAGCAATTACTCAGTGTATTACTGGTACTTTATTTTATCGACATCCGTAAGGATGAAAGGCAAAGTTAACCTTGGCGGGATTTGAACTGAGAAAGTAAAGGGCCATAAACTACGCTGTAAAGCATGGCGTCCGATCCTCTACCTATAACAATTGGCGTGGGCAGAGCTATGTGGTTCAGGAGTTCGGCTTCGTAACCACGTCGTTAAGGGTTCAGTCTCATGGTTCGGCACCTTTTAGGAAACTGTCTCCTACTATATCCTCGGGTTGACCAATGCCGTAAAAGCCCGCCGCACACACATATATATATATATATCTTTCTCTCGCATATATATATATATATATATATATATATATGCGAGAGAAAGAGAGAGAGAGAGTGAGTGAGAAGGTCGGCTGAAAAGTTCATAGGCTGACCAAGGTACTCTCATGAGGTTTATTTTTCAACATTGGGTCCCTGGATGGAAACAAGGCAGTTATTAATAAGAAGAGTTGAAATTAATGCATGCAAGATTTCACAGCTCTAGCATCACTTCTTCATAGTCAGCCTATCCTCGTGTTTGTGTCCGTCCGTATTTGCGTTTACGTTTATTGTTTATGTTCCGTAACTTGGCACTCCGACAAAAAATAGATCAATAGAATAAATAGCAGACTTAGGAAAAAAAAGACTAATGGGGTTGATATTATTGACTAAATCCCTTGAAGCCGGTGCCCCAACATGGCCGCAGTTAGATGCCTGAAACACATAACCTATGATAGTAACAGAATAAACAATAACACAGGGAAAATGTTTTCCACAAAAAGACAACGGGAATTACCTCCCTTTATGTAAATATCAACGAAGTTATGTTGAAGCTGTTTTACAGTGGTTCGTTTTATCTCTTGTCTAAAATTAAATATATTTGAGAAATAACACCAGCTTTCCCATAGCAGAGGCAAAAAACTGAAAAAATATATAGATTACTTAAGTGAAATTTACAGCTTTTTATTTGTGTGTGTGTGTGTGTACTGCAGCATCACTTTTCTATACAGCTAGCAATTTATCTCCGCTCAGGCCACATTCATTATTCACTCTCACTTGACATCTATGACGCTCACACTATCACCCATCTCTATCGCTATCCATTATTTGCTTTCTCTCTCTCTATCTCTATTTATCTATCTCTCTCATTAGAAACATGTCTCTCTTCTGCCACATTATTTCCCCCATTATACTCTCATCTGTCACCCACTTGCTCTGGTTCTGCTGACATCGTTGTCTCTTCTACTTCACATGATGGCCACATTGCTTTGTAAAAGCGGAGACAGCATAGAATAGTGAGAACTCTTTAGACTGGTAGGGCACAAAGAAACTTTGCTAATACTGGTGCTATGACAAAATTCATTCAGTACCCAGTACACCCTAAACCAGCGGTCGCCAACTGGTGGTCCAAGAGAAAATTTCGGTGGTCCGCAGAAAAAATGTGGACATTATTTGCAATTCTTATGTCTTATTAATAATAAAACAAAAATAATATTTGATTAAAAATTATTTTATACCCCCTCCCTCCTCCTCTAAAAATGTTTCTCTAACATCCATGAAAGAATTTTACACATATGTATCATCTATCGACAATGTGACATATGTACGCTTCAGTATTGTTTCGACTATTGACCATTAATTCATATCAATGGTCTGCGGGATTTAAAATTATGAATTTAGTGGTCCGAAAAATAGGCGACCACTGCTCTAAACAGAGGTTGGCAAATAAACAGATATGATGCAGAGTCAAAAGGTTCTTTTAGTCCTGCTGTAGACACAGCCTCACTGGTATTGATGCCACAATTAAATGTACCCAGTACATCCTGTACAGTGGTCAGAAAATGAACGGAGACAACATAATGTTGAGAAAACCCTTTAGTTTTGATGCAGACATAATCTCGCCAATGTTGGTGTCTTGATAAATGTACTTAATACACTTTAAACTTGTGGCCGGCTACAAGTTTAGGAGGGCAGCATCTTTGAATAAGAAATAACTCAAGCCATAATGACCCATCAAATCTATGTTAACATGGAACTGAATGTAAAATGATATCTATGTGTGCGTGTGTGCTAAAATATAAACGTGTGTGTGTGTGTATATATATATATATATATATATATGTGTGTGTGTGTGTGTGTGTGTATAGAGAAATTAGGACATTGGTTTATATGCTTTGATATTTGTTCTAGCTTACTGCTTTCTGAGTTCATATCCTAACATGCTCAAACTTTGCTTTAAATTGGTATTAAACAATCATCTTCGTTTAACGTCCATTTTCCACGCTAGCATGGGTTAGAGTGGAAAATGGACGTTAAACGAAGATGATGATGATGATAATCATAAACACACAAACCCACACATATATATTATTTAACATCCATTTTCTGTGATAGTAGGGGTTGGACATGTTATCACAGACTGGCCAGTGCTCAAGCGGAACCTCCGATCTTCAAGTAGACTGGGGGCTTGGCATAAGATGACACGTTCAACTGAGGGCATTTTATCATGGCACCAACACGAAGGCAGTTGTCACTGTTTTGACAGCTGAAGAGTCTTCCCAATCCTTTATATATATATATATATATATATATATATATATATATATATATATATATATATATATATTTATTTAATATTTATACTCTGCTAAGTATTGAGTTCCTTACTTACAGTGGTTACCCCGATTGAACCCAGGATAAACTTATATATACACATACACACATTTGAGAGGAAGTAACCTTGATAAAACACGAGTGAATATATACACTTCCATTTGTTCTTTCTTTTCCTCTCCAAATATATATATATATATGTATATATATACATAATATATATATAGATAGATATACACACACAGCTGGATGACCTTAATATCACCAACTGTTTTACTGAGTGTACTGGGTGTGCTCATTATCTTATTATCATGTAGATCACCAACACTAGGGAAGTTGTTATGCCTATGAGAGAGAGAGAGAGAGAGAGAGAGAGCACGAGGGGTAGGAGAGAAGTGGAAAGTGAACTAATTTAAAAACAACCAAATGACAAACTCTTCGATATTTAGGTAAATGTTTGACATGTTGAAATCAAGTAAATTTGGACAGGTGTTGCTAGCACATAGAGAGATATAGAACACCTGCTTCATACCAAAAATGAAGGTCTATGATTCTGCCAGGTGAGGAATTACTGTATCAGTAGTGTTGTCTGCTAAAGAATTATTGTACTACAGTGGAATTTCAGTTCACAAACAGCTCTCATCACGAACAAATTAGTTCACAAACAATTTTTCCAAACAAAACATTTTAGTTCACGAACTGTATCTCGAGTAACGAACATGCAAGCTGGCAACAAGCTTGGAGTATGAGCAGGAAAGTATCACTTGCTATGTACTTACTAACTGTGGTGATATCTATCTGTCTTTCACACACAATCTCTCTCTTTCACTGTATTTCTCTCTCAACATTTCATATGGGAAAAATAGTTTTGATTTACAAACAATTGATGAACGGCTTTCAGGAATGAATTAAGTTCGTGAACCAGGATTCCACTGTATATCAGTCAGTTGATGCTGTAGTATGTCTGACACAGCCTCTATCAGTTTCTAAACAAATGTTAGCAGATTAAATCATAACAGATATATTATTTTATAAAGCTTCTTCTTAAGAAATCTTTTGTCTTCAGGCTTCTAAACACCTCATTATCTACCACAATGTAACCTTTTTGTTTTATTGCTGTTTTTATCATCATCCTCCTCATCATCATCATTCTTTTTTAATATTATCCGATGATCTGGAAATGTCAGAAAATATCAACATATTCTCAATGAGGGGAGATTAACCAAGATTAGATCACACAAATAGATCATACACAGTCATGTGTTGGTGTTTGTTTTTTTAAAAAAAGTTGTGTTGACATTTATCTATTCTTCAGGTAAGATTTAATTAAACCCAATAAAATATATTTTACATTATCAATAAAAATAATTGGTAGTCAAGTCAAATAAATACTTTTTTTTTTTTTTGAAAATTCAATAAATGTTAAAATTTCAAATTATTATTTTGTCAACTCTAGAATTGAACTGTGGACATATGTTGAATAAATAACTTTGTTTATATTCTTAGTAGTTTATATTCTTAGTGTAGGACTACGATCATAATGTTATAGGTTCAATTCCTGGACAAGGTGCCACGTTGTGTTCTTGAGGAAAACACTTCATTTCACATTACTTCAATATATTCAGCAGAAAATGTGTACCAGAATTAACTGGGAGTTAACCCTATGAAAGACAGGCATCCTGTCTAGTTGGTAGGTTTTGTACTCTTAGTTACTTAATGCCAAGGAAACTGGGTTATGCCCTGACCAGATAAGCCTCCAGGCTTGAAACAGACTTGGACTCGAACTTATATTCTTAACCAATTTGTTATCATATTTCTAAATCATAGACATTGCCTATGATTTTCAAATAATATTGAAAATAATCAAGAATTTGGAGGGATTTATAAAATAACTAAGTTTCTCATTATTAAGTTAACATTCTAAAATAAAATTCCAACCCTCACATTATATTAGAATTACTTAATAAAATGGAAATATCTAAAATGTTGTTAATGTAAAAAATTGAGGTTTATTCAATTAATGTGGAATGAACAGATAAACATTGGAGTTATTGTCTTACTCATTAACTGGGTTAAATGTTACATATGGTGGTTAAGATATGACAGTTATCACAATATGGTTAACCTTCTCATTACCATATTTCTAATGAAAGACATTGCCTATAGTTTTCAAATAATTCTGAAAATAATCAAGAATTTTAAGAGATTTAGTAATATAACTGACTTTCCTGTCTTTTCTAACTTCTAACTTAAAGTTTTACATAAAATTATGATGAAAGATTTTTAGATATATATAACACATTGGCCCTTTCTTTACCCTATTTCTAATCAAAGACACTGCCTATGATCTTCAAATACTTTGGAAAATAATCAAGAATTTTAAGAATTTTAAAAATATAACTGATTTTTTTGTCTTTTTCTGGTGTTTGGAGCATAACTTAACAAAAGTTTTACATAAAATTATGATGGAAGGTGTTTAGATATATATATAACACATTGGCTCTTTCATTACTGTATTTCTAATGAAATACACTGTCTATGATATTCAAATACTTATGAAAATAATCAAGAATAATAAAGAGATTTAGTAAATTAACTTCCTTTTTATTAAGCTGATGTTTGGAACATAACTTAACAAAGGTTCTTACATAAAATTATGATTGAAGTTTTTTTAAGATAATTCTAAAACAGTTTTATGTTGTAAAATAAAAAGTAGTTTCAGGCAGTTTGGTTTCAAAGGGGTTACAGCTTTATATAAAACTGGGTAGTTTCAAGCACTTTGGTATCAAAAGGGTTAATAAAATTTTATATACTAGATCTAATGAGATAATTTAGGTTGTATCCAGTGATTTACAATGACCAACCCATGTAATCATATACGTAATACAATGATGATGAATTCTTTCTCACAATTTAACTGAAATATTTGTCGAGTCATTTGGGTGGTCTTCACATTATCTATGAATAGATGTGAACTCTATTATTATATATATTAATTGTTTTCTGCACTAAGTATATATTCTTTTATTTTTTTTTACCGGTTTCAGTCATTAGACTGTGTCCATGCTGGGGCACTGTCTGGGTCAGATTTAACCAATCATATCAACCACAGTACTAGTCTTTTTTCCTGCCTAGTACTTACTTTATCGATTTTTATTTGTCAAACTGCTAAGTTATGGTGTATAAACAAACACTAAATGTAAATACACACATATATATATATATATGATGGGCTTCCACACAGTTTCCATCTACCTATTTTCACTTACAAAACATTGGTCAACCCAATGTTATAGAAGACAGTTGCCCAAGGTGCCATGCAGTTAAACTGAAGCACACAGCCATGTCTGCAGCTATATACATATATATATAGCTATATACATATATAGCTCTTTCTCTCTCTTATATATATATATATATATATATATATATATATATATATATATATATATATATATATATATATATATATATATATATTAAAGTTTAAGCAAAGAATCGCTGCTTTCACCCTTAACGGGATCTTCTGAAAATATTTGCTCTATGGTTCTTATATATTTGATATATATTTATCCTTATCGACCCCTCTTTGGATTTTAGTCTTCAAATTTATTATTATTACTATATATATATATAGATATATATATATATATATAGAGAGAGAGAGACCTTAGATTGGTCAACAAAAGATGGAAGAACATAAAAAATCTGGCTCAAGACAGGACATAGTGGAATACACTAACCGACTTATATGTCAGGTCACATGACATGAGAGCTACTGTGTCTAAATAAGTCATTACATTTAATTATCATATCAAAAGTCATTAATTAACATAATGTCAAAACCCCTCATTATAAACAAAGTTTAATTTGTAAATATTTGATTGACTTAAGCATTGGGAAAATTTGAAATTTAAAATGAAGTTCTAACACAAATGACTGCAATGATAGTTCATTTTCTTCTTCTCCCACATATTGCTGGGAAGGTCATGGGGGCAGAGCCCTCAAACACTCCTTCCAGGGGGTTCTGTCAGAAGCAACTGTCTCCAATTGATCCAGCTGGATCGCCAAGTGAATCCAGCCAAGCTCATGGATGTTATCCAACTATTTTGCTCAGGGTCTATGCCTAGCTCTCCTGTCCATCAGAATGTTTATCTGTATTAGTTCTACTTTTGATATTTTATTGAATTATAATCCATGATTTTCTTACATGTGGCTACTATTCAGTTATTGTTGCTATGGCGACCACAGCTACATGTTGCTATGGAAATCACAGACACATGTTGCCATTGAGCTGTGGAGATCGCCCACATGTTGCCATTGAGCTATGGAGATCACATCCACATGTTGCTATGGAGACCACAGCTACATGTTGCCATGGAGCTACGGAGACTACAACCCCATGGCGCTATTGAGCAATGGAGATCACAGCCACATATTTCCATGGAGCTAGAGACCACAGCCACATGTTATCATTGAATTATGGAGGCCACAGCCACATGGTGTTATTGTGCTATGAAGTGTCTTCTACCATAACATCTAGTTGACCAATGATACCATATGTGTGGACTTCAGTAGAGAGAAACTGTACAGAAGCCTAATGTGTTTACACACACATACATGTTCCATACAGTAATTGTTGTAAGACATATAGTGGTATTGGTTTTACAAGTTCAAGCATCTGATAACAAACCTTAAAAGTGTCGGTCACTTGCAATACAAGTTTCCTTTTATGGCCTTTCCTAATACCAACCACTTCACAGAATGTACTGGGTACATTTTATCATTGTACCAGCCCTACTATTGCATAGTGTGAACTGGGTGCATTTTATCACGATGCCAGCACTACCACTTCATAGTGTGAATAGGGTGCATTTTATCATGATACCAGCACTACCACTTCATAGTGTGAACTGGATGTATTATTGTGGCACCAGCATTGCCAATTCATTGTGTGAACTGGGTGCATATCATCATGGTCACAGAATTACCACTTTACATTGAGTATTGGGTGTATTTTACCATGGCAACAGTAATATCAATCTACTGGGTACATTTAATGATAACGCTAACACTATCACTTTACAGACTGTACTCGGAACATTTTATTGTGGCACCAGCTAGAACAAAAAACTTCAGAGAACCATTGTTGGATGCCTGTATGCATGGTCCTGTAACTCCCGAGGGAGTCGTAGGGACAGTGTATTAACATACAGCATTTTTAGGCAACTGTTGGATAAGATATGATAAAAATATATTTTATCAAAGATTATATAAATTCCTTATATTGCTACATTGTACTTCACTTGAAGAATTAAGAATGTGTCACCAACATGTATAAGATATGGTAAAATGATTACTGGGTTTACAGGCATTCTTTGTTGCCAAAAACAAAACAAAATAATTATTCTCATAATTGCAATTCTTTTAATGAGTGCATGTTATTAAAATAAATTACTGCCTTAAATTGAATAGAAATCAGGTCAGGCTAACCTCAAACCAGAAACAATGTGTAAAAGAAACTGCTAATTTTAAAACATAAGAGATGTTTGCAGCTCTATTGCTACTGTTGGTCTCCAAAGTGTAACTCATTCACTGTTGGTAGTAGAGAATGAGATTATCTCCAAAGTGTAACTCATTCACTGCTACTGTTGGTAGAAGTTAATGAAATTGTCTTCAATGTCTAGATCATTCTAATAGCACTACCACAAATAGTAATATTGGTTTTTGTACTGCATAAATAGAAGTTTAGTTACTAAGTGGTTAGACATGCAAAGATCATCTTACTGTGAACATTAAAAAAAATTATCTTAAACAAGGAAGGGTATCATTGAATTCTGTCTCAAAAACTCTTATCCAACCCATGCAAGCATTGAAAAACACATGCTAAATCAATGATGATGAAAACCATGATAATTATCATACAGAAATACTTCTACAATTTAACCTGTGTTGGTATGGAGGTGTAATGTGCATGGATGGTGATCACTGGGTGAAGAAGTGCCAAGAAATCCTAGTGGAAGGAAGCCAAAGAAGACCAAGGAAAACCTAGACAAAGGTGGTCAGAGCTGATCTCAAATCACTGAAACTCACAGTGGACATGATAAAGGATTGTAATGTGTGGAGAGACGCTGTGTTAAAAAGGAGCCGTCCAACCCATGCAAGCATGGAAAAACAGACATAAAAACAATGATGATGATGATTTCTAATGAAAAACTGCTTACAATTTTCAAATAATTTTGAAAATAATCAAGAGTTTTGAGGGATTTAGTGATATAACTAACTCTATCACTATTAAGCTGGTGTTTGAAACATAACTTAATTATGATTAGATAAATATAAACACTTTAAAATAAATAGTTTTGTGTCATAGAACCAGGGGCAGTTTCAGGCAATTTCGTATCAAAAGGGTTAAGCATTTTTTGCAGAATAACTGTGAAATACTAATCCAGATTTCCAGATTTCTTGTTAAATATATTTTGGTTATAATCTGTGAGTTGCTTGATAGATTTATTTCATTTGTAGAGATGTGTGTAATTAACAGATTAATTTTATTGGAAGAGATTAAGTTAAAAATATCCTGTTTATTACACAAATATATAAAATTGTCTTAGATTAAGTATCACCATCATCACTATTATCATCATCACCATCATTATAATCATTACCACCACCATCAGCATTACAACCATCACCACCACCATTCCCACAACCACCACTATCCCCACCATCATTATTATGCCTACTATCCCCATTATTACTCTCTACCACCACCACCACCTATATATGTTCTCTCTTGATCCCTATAATCTACAACCCA
This sequence comes from Eledone cirrhosa, assembly GCA_964016885.1. NCBI lineage: Eukaryota > Metazoa > Mollusca > Cephalopoda > Octopoda > Eledonidae > Eledone > Eledone cirrhosa. The sequence goes on along the minus strand of OZ024746.1, from coordinate 23,254,671 downwards.
TATAAATGATCCCTATAATCTACCCTTTCACTGCAGCCCTTGACCCTTATATTTGACAGTTGTAATAATAAATACAAAGACCAAAATTCAGAGAGGACTCGATAAGGGTTGTATATATATATATATATATATATATATGTATATATATAATCATCATCATCATTTTACGTCCGCTTTTCCCTGCTTGCAAGGTTGGACAGGTCCTATTCAACACAGCATCTCTCCACTTGTCACGGTTCTTCATCATCTCCTCGGTGAGTTTCAGCGATCTGAGGTCTGCTCTCACCACCTCCGTCCATGTTTTACATGGTCTACCTCTACTGCGTCTTATATATATATATATATATATATATATATATATATATCATCATCATCATCATTTAATGTCTATCTTCCACGCTAGCATGGGTTAGATGGGAATTGTCCCACTTGAGGCAAGATTGGTCATGAATTTTACATTGGATCTGGATATATTATCAGCTTTGGAAACCTACATATAAAAATCTGGGCTGGGCCTATTAACAACCTTGCATGGGCCTACATTTAAAACTAGACCTAGGCCTACTATCAGCTTTGCACAGGCTCAGTTACAGGCAAGGGTCTGCCATGCAGTATTGGTAGAGGGTCTGGTACCATGCTTTCCAGCATAGAGTTACATCTCTTTATGGTTTTATTTCAAATCCCGCCATGGTTAACTTTGCCTTTCATCCTTATGGGGTCGATAAAATAAAGTACCAGTAATGTACTGGGATAATTGCTGGCCTTGTGCCAAAAGTAGAAACAATTATTAGAGCAGAAAGGGAGAGCCTACAATCAGTAGAGTAAGGGGGTAAAATAATAGAGAACAACAACGAGAAAGAATCATCATCATTTCATCATTTCATTTTACGTCCGCTTTTCCCTGCTTGCAAGGGTGGGACGGGAACTGATTCTGGCTTGATTTCTACAGCTGGATGCCCTTCCTAACACCAACCTCATTTACAGTGAGTGCTGGGTGCTTTTATGCCGTGGCACCTCCACGACCACTTTGCAGTGGAATGATATGGACCCCAGTCCCTATCATCTCATTTCTACAGCTGAGTAAACTGGAGCAATGTGAAATAAAGTGTCTTGCTCAAGGAAACAACACATCACCCAGTCTGAGAATTGAACTCATAACCTTTCGATTGCAAGGCCAATGCTCTAACCACTAAGCCATGTGCCTCCAAAGAATATTGCAGGATATTCCAAGAGTTGTTCTGGTTATACAATTGGAATAAATGTCCCCCTCCTCCTCCTCCCACCCCCAATATATCTCTCTCTCTCAGTACAAAAGTGATATTATATAAGGCATGTGTAGAAAGTAAAGCCTTGTGTGTAGATATGGCAGTGAGATATAGGCAGTGGTTGCTGCTATAGAAGAGGAAATTACCTCAGTTGGCAACAGGAAATTGCTTATGATTTGTTGGATGTATGATGTTAACACAGACATGAAGTAGAGCAGAACCAAAGTGGTAAAGTGACCAGATATGAAGAGACACTGGCCTGTATATATATTTACAACAACAACAAGTATTTAGAGGCCATTTTCTCTGCTGAAGGAGATGATACATAACATATTAGACCCATCAAATCACAAAACAACATAGAAAAATGTACGGTAGACCCATCAAATCACAAAACAACATAGAAAAATGTACGGTAGACTCATCAAATCACAAAACAATATAAAAAAAGGGATCATCATCATCATCATCAGCAACTACAGTATAATATCAAATCATGGTCCACAACCCAGAGCTGGTCTCCAGGAAATAAATTTCGAATCCTCCCTCACATTATATTAGAATAATTATTCTATAAAACATTATTCTATAAAAAATGTTGTTAATGTCAAAAATTGAGGTTTATTCAGTAAACTAATCAGCTTGAATGTGGAATGAACAGATAAACATTGGAGTTATTGTCTCATTCATTAACTGGGTCAAATGTTACATATGGTGGTTAAGATATGACAGTTATCACAATATGGTTAACCTTCTCATTACCAATTTCAAATAATTCTGAAAATAATCAAGAATTTTAAGAGATTTAGTAATATAACTGACTTTCCTGTCTTTTATCTGGAGTTTGAAGCATAACAAAGTTTTACATAAAATTATGATGGAAGATTTTTAGATATATAACACATTGGCTCTTTCTTTATCCTATTTCTAATTAAAGACACTGCCTATGATCTTCAAATACTTTTGAAAATAATCAAGAATTTTAATAGATTTAGTAATATAACTGACTTTTATCTAATGTTTGAAGCATAACTTAAAAATTTTACATAAAATTATGATACAAAATAAATTGTTTTCATATTTTTAATGAAAGACACTACTTATCATAATCAAATAATTTTGAAAAGATTTAGTAATATAACTAACGGCTGTATCGGTAGAGCATTAGACACCATGCTTTGTAACATAGAGTTATGGCCCTCTACGGTCTCAGTTCAAAGCCTGCCAAGGTTACTTTTCTTCCTTATGGGGTCGATAAAATAAAGCACTAGTAATGCACTGGGGTAATTGCTGACCTTGTGCCAAAAGTAGAAACAATTATTAACCTATTTGATACCAAAACTCTTGAAACTGTCCTTGGTTTTATGATACAAAACTATTTGTTTTATAGTGTTTATATTTACCTAAAAAATCTTTCATCATAATTTCATGTAAAAACATTTTTTAAGTTTTTAAGTCTAAATAACAACTTAATAACAAAAAAGTTTATTTTTTTAAATGTATTTAAATTCTTGATTATTTTCAAAATCATTTGAAAATCAAAGGCAGTATCTTTCATTAGAAATATGGTAACAAAAGATTGAAGCTTGTGTCTGGAGACACTGTCTATGATTTTCAAATAATTTCAATGTAATTAAGTATTTAGAAAAAATTTGATTGTATAATTAACATTCTCATTATTAAGTGGTGTTTGGAGTATAACTTAACAAAGGTTCTTATATGAAATTATGATGAATGTTTTTTTTTAGAAAAATATAAACACTTTAAAATAAACAGCTTTGTATTGTAGAACCAGATGTAGCTTCAGTTGGTTTAACAAAAGGTTTAACACAATATTAGGAAAATATTCTGTAAATACTGACAGCATACTGGGCATCAGGCGACATATTTTCTATATATATTTTTACAGTTGTTTGCTCTAAATTAACACAATTATTGGTGTAGATGAGTATTAACATCAAATTATACACTTGTTCTAATTATTTTTATCAAGATTATTACTTACTGATAATTTTCTACTTTATTTATCAGGAAATCCCCAACTACTTTCATTACAAACAAACAGCTCAGGAAACACTACAGCAATACAACTGTATCAGCTAACTACAAGCAAACATATCAGTAAGAACAGATTAACCTTTTAATACCAAACCATCTATAACTGTCCTTAAACCTCCTGTTCTAAAATGCAGTGTGTATCCGGTTTCGAACAGGTACACTATAACCATATTCCTGCATGTCATAAGAGCCAACTAAAAGGCTAGGCAGCAAGAAGGACATCCGGCCATAAAACATTGCTTTAAAAAGGATGCCATTTCATAGGGCCTGCATGGCTAACCTCTGCTTTAGCAGGGAAAATGGCCTTAAAACACTTGCTGCTGTTATACATCATCCTCATTTAATGTCCATTTTCCAGACTTGCATGGATTAGACAGGCTGTCATGTTATGAGACATGTCAGGTGTTAGGTGACCATGTTTTGCTCATACGGATCTGTACTTTGGCTTGGTTTCTACAGCTGGATGCCATTCTAATGCTAACCATTACAATGTGGACTGGGTGCTTTTTGTTGTGTCATGAGCATGACCACCTTACAGGGTTGACTGGGTGCATTTGTCATGGCATCAGCACTACCACTTTCAAGGGTGAACTGGGTGCTGTATTAAAACTACTCATCATGATTCTATGTAAGAATATTTTTGGTCTTTTAGGCCAGTTACATTCCAAGGGAGGCCAGCATGCTAGGGAAGGAGTATACTATCAGCTAGACATAACTCATCTCAGAAATGTCAACAATTTTCCAGTTACCTGATGTGGGATTTGAACTAAGAACACACAGAGCCAAAACAGATACTGCAAAGAATCCATATTTCACAAACTCACTGCCTTGAATTGGTACTTTATTTTATCAATATTGAAAGTATGAAAGGGAAAGTTGACCATAGCAGAATTTGAAATCAGAGTAGAGACAGCCAGAACAAACATCAAGGCATGTATTCTGACACACTAATGAGTCAGCCAAACCTTCAAATATTATAATAAATATTTTAAGTTCAGTTTCATTGCAACTAGAACCCGTAATTATCAGCTATACCAAATTATCAAGAAGTGCAGATAACCATCAACATCTTTACAATATTTGTATAGCCAACATCTTCAATAGTGAAATAGACTGAGAAGAATTATACACCCTTCCAATAAAAACTCACTTTTCTGAAGTTTCAACTCCTGTAGCTGAGACAGGATATCCACATTGTACTGTATGTATATATGGACCCATAACTGCACTGTAGTAACATACAGCATGTCTTGAACATTTTAAATCTGGCAAAGCCCACCCTTCTACAAGTCTGAATGCAACCGGTTTCTTTTAGAGAAGAAGAGAGAGTAACATAGGGAAAGAATCAACCACAGCAGACTACTCTTCAGTCTGGGTGGTATATCTCAACTGTGACCTATGGACAAAATGACAAAAGTCTTGTCTCAAAGAACAGCTAATGGTACCTGTTGCATTAGTCACTCCACCTCATGGGCTCTGTCCTCAGGCAGGATTCACTCCTTCCAATTTTGAAGAGGAAAATAGTAGTTCAGGGACCAAATGCATCAGAGGTCACAATGGCAACTGGCACAAAAAGGAAGTGGCCAGTCAAGTCCTGGTATTTGGAATAGATTGGATATGAAATGAGATTGGAAGATAAAGTTCTCTTCTTTCTTTCCTAAAATACAATTGTTTTCAGTTTGATCAGCACCAACTGGCATGTCTTGGCTGTCACCCAGTCTCATAGTAACACCTGGCTAAATACTATATCCATGCAACTAACTGGTATCCAGTTGGACAACAACGGTCTCTGTATTGGGTGTTTTTTTAACTCAGGTTTGGTTTCTAGATCTGCTAGCAATACAAATGTCATTGTGGGTCTATACCAGAGACTTTTGGACTTTTGCTACTGTTATGCCGCTTCAGTGCAGACCATCTTCCATGATATGCCACATGGTGCCCCCCCCCCCCCCCCCCCACACACACACATTTAGCTGGAACCAGTGGGATTAGACTAAGGAGACACAGAAAAAAGTTGGATGTCTAAACATAAACTCAGAAATTAAATCATGCTTTCTCATTTTATGATGATAATGAATATCAATCAGCATAATGTCAAAAATTTGGTGGGTAGAAATGGCAGAAGCCTGGTATATCCTCATTGCTTTCCCTGTTAGCATGGGTTGGACTGGTCTACATAGACCAAGCCAGTATTGAAGCAGGGCTACTGATCTCTCAGACAAGCCAGGGATCTGTCATCTTGCTTATGTACAGTCACATGTTCTACTGAGTGCACAAGAGAGGTCTTCTCAACCTTTTGTGTGGCAAGCTTTCTATGGCTGGATGTCCTTCCTATCACCAATCACTTTACAGTGTGTACTAGGTGCGTTTATCATGTAGATCACCAACACTAAGTAAGCTGTCATGTCCATGACATGACTGAAGGGTCCTCCATATATATATATGTGTGTGTGTGTGTGTGTGTATGTGTAGCTAGGGGTGGAGGAAGGGTCAGTGTCCATAACCTTTTCATGCCCTCTGAGATCAATGAGATTTGTTATTGATGTTTAGTTTAAACATAAAATACATGACCCAGGAAAGAATTCCAGAGAGATGACATTCTAGGTAGGATCAACAGGGTATATATAAGGCTTTGGGGTTGGAGGGTGGACACAATATGTTTGAGGAGAGGAGGAGAGGAGAGACGAATGTGGGTGGTAGTGCCTGAGTGGAAATGACATGAGGTCAGCTAGTTCTGAGGAGCATAAATTGTAGAAAAATAATATTATATATAAGCAGGGAAAAGCACACATAAAATGATGATGATGATGATATACTGAAGTAAAAGTTAAGTGGAAATATCCAAGAGTAAGAGCACTCAGTCCATAGGGCAAGTTTAGCATAAATAATTACAACAGTGGCATAAACAGGTACTCTAGTTTCGTTGGGTTCTGGGCCCCAAATCATTCAACCTGTCATGAGAAAAATAAAAACAAGGATTTCTATTTTTCTCATGACAGGCTGAATGAGTTAGGGCCCAGAGCCCAACGAAACTTGAGTACCTGCTTATGTCACTGTTGTAATTATATATATATATATATGAGAAAGTATGACCCCGACGGCAGAGCTCAAGCCGTTTCGACGGCTTGCGCTCTGCCGTCGGGGTCATACTTTCTCCAATTACCCACTCTACTACCCTAAGTATTGAGTATTCTGGTGCGTTATGGTCCATCTGGTTCCTTACCACAACTCCTTCGTTATATATATATATATATATGTAAAAGGTAAACAGAAATAACAACACAATCGGTACAGTATATTAGGTTAACGCTTGATATAGCACAAAGAGGGTCTTAACGTTTCGGACGCTAGTCCTTCATCAGAAGAAAGAGTGAGAAATAAAATAGATGGCGGGGACGGGCGGGATGGAATTGGAAAAAATGTCTTTAGATAAAAATAACAAGTCCATTCATGTTGATATATATATATATATATCAGATTGGAGGTGTCAAAAACCAACTAGACCATAACTAACCAGAATACTCGATACTTGGGGTAGTAGAGTGGGTAATATGAACACATTCAGGACTCCGAGGGCTGAGCTCTGGCCGTTTCGACAGCTAGATCCGACCGTTGGGGTCCTGAATTTTTTCATATATATATATATATATATATATATATATATATATATATATATATTTGTTAATCTAAGCTATTTTAGAAAATTATTTTTTATTTTAGTGCCCTGAATTTTTTCCTCGTAGGGTTATTATTTTAATTAATTATCAGATAGATGGGCTGGCAGAATCGTTGGAGTGTCGGACAAAATGTTTTGCAGTATTCAGTTCAAAACATGTCAAGGTCTATTTTGCTATAAATCATACAATAAAAGTACCAGTCAAGTTCTGGGGATCGATTTAATCGACTAACAATTCCCCTTTCATCAAAGTGTTTAACATTGAAATTATTGTTATTATTATTTGTAAAATCTGACATCTATATTGTTATAGGTATTAGCTTGGACCGCGAAAAGAAAGTATAACAATATACAGATCGATCCCCTTTTAATACACAGATACACAGTGTGTGCGCGTGTAGAAGGAAAAGGTAGCAGTGACATCGGAGTTGCGGCGTCGTTGATACTGTTTCAGACAGACTTTGTAAAAAAACAAAATATATATCTTATACACTCCTCACATGTATTGAGTTCTCATTCAGTAAATGTTTATGCGATCTACGTAATTTGTACACAATACATACACACATATATGTGTACACATACATAAATATCGGGGTTGAGGCAATGACATACACAGACACTAACAAAGAAAAAAAAAAACCTAACTGGAAAGGTGACACTGAAATCTTTACGTCACTAAAATATATTTTAACCAATTAACTTATTCATTCTTTTGATACGACGACACAAAAACATTGTAAATAGCTTCTAACCAACAACACAGAATCTTAGCTGTATAGAGAACACACGGACTTAGAAGTGGACATTTGTGGGGCTTGAAAATAAGATATTTCTACGGCAGGCTTTATTTTGAAGAAAGTACATTAAAAAAGGGTTTTAAAGGGAAACAGCATGTTTAATGCGAATGAATGAGAGAAATTAGTTAACCTATATACGCAGCGAAGAGCTTTTCAGGACGTCAGTCACGTGTTTAAGTTTACACGCACTGAGCTGCTTAGTGCACATGTACTGAGCTGGAAACTGTAAGTAAATCTGAGACCGCGCAGGCGCGCGCACACACATATATACGCACCTGCTTATACATATATACACACATATAGTTAAATAAATTCCCTCATATTCTCTCTTTCTCTCATATATACACATACATCTTACAAATATAAACATAAATACATTTGTATACATCTATATGCACACATATTTACGACTGCTTATAGATTATACACACTTAAATAAATTCGCCCCTATACATTTTTATACATATACACATACATGAATCTCCTTATAGATACACATAACTGAATAAATTAACACATTTGTGTATATATATATATATATATATATATATATATATATATATATACCTACACAAATATGTGTTAATTTATTGGATTTAAGAATCTTATAAAACATGCAAATATATATATATATTCGCATGTTTTATAGGATTCTTAAATCCAATATTTGACTGGTACATGATATTATCGCCTCCCTGCAGGATTTGAACTCAGGACGTAGCGATTCTGCCAATTCAGTACTGTCGAATTAATCACACCATTGTATGACTGGTACTTATTTCAAATCCCGTTGAGTTCAATGGTTGTCTTTCAATTTTCCTTCAGGTCATGAAGTACCAGTGAAATACTGGGTCGATATAATCAACTAATCCCCCGTCTCCTCTCATGTGCATGTGCTAGAGACAAGGGCTTGCTACCGAACTAGGTGAAGGTGTCTCGTGGCCTAATGCTCCTAACAAACGGGACTAAAATCAGTGACTGTTTCTATGGTCACCGGAAAAATGACCAGCAAAGTTGACCCCAATGTGATTTGAACACAGAATATAAAGGAACGTAGCTTAAGACCACAAACGTATTTAAAACCCTTTCATTTCCGCCATCTACCACCTTGTTTCCCTAATACTGATGTTGGCAAGGGTTTGGGCGTAAAGGGTTATAGTTGAATGAAACCCTCTCAGAATATTACTGTTTTCGGCGATCTTTCGTAAGAGGTAGAAGGAAAGTAAACAATGAAATTGGCATTTTACCTATACAAAAAATAAAGCTTATATATATATATATATAGAGAGAGAGAGAGAGGGGGAGGATTTTTCGTATATGGAGAATGTCGACAAACACCAATTTAACGAATCACATTCTGTCTACCTCTTACGAAAGATCATATTTTTTCCCATTCTTTTACCTGTCATCACAACTTCCCCTCACCCTCCTCTCTCTTAGACAATCACTTGAACATCACTCTATACACACACACTACATAACATACACACAATTAAGAATATTTATAACATCATATACTACGAAGAAAATAGAAAAGTACGTGCGATTCCTCTCTCTCTCTCTCCCGCCACTTAAAAATACTGAATGACAGAGAATTGATAAATTGTCAATTTGTGCCAAAATAGCTTCTTGAAACTAATTCAATAATATTATAAACATTTAAAAAAAATTACTATTTCATATTAATATAATTTAATTGTCCATTTTGGAATTTGTGAAATAGAATTTATGAGGAAAGCATGTTCCTTTGCAATTCTGTATTTGTTTTTGCTTGATTTCATTGATAAATCTCGGAAGAAAATTGATTATATTTGACAAGATGATAGGAGTCATTCCATAGACGAAGGGAATACAGGAATAAATTCGGTCAAACCAATAACGATATATCACAGACAAGGTCTTTGACGATTAAACTGACATTTCAGAAAGGAACAGCTGAAAAATCCTTACACTAGCGATTCAATATTTCCACATTCGATTGTTGACGTTCCGAATGTCGCCCCCTAACTGGAAAGGGATGGGGCGGAGATAAGAGTTTTATTTTGGAGAACTAGTGTGTTACTGATTGACCTACACAATTAATACAAATGATTCTTTTAGTCGGAAGTAAAAAATATTTAAGAACTACACTTGGTGAAAATGTACAGCAAGGGCAATAAAAAAATTAGAAATTCTCTATTTATGATCCTGAAAACCGTCTCCACAATACTGTGACGAGGTGGGTAGATAACTGTGAGGACCCCCCCACCCTAAAAAAACTGAAGTCACAAGGCCACCATGACCTTAAAAACGTAACTGTATGTCCCTTTTGAGACTAGAACCTCAATCCCCCGAACAACTACACCCAAAGACTAGAAGGAGAATATGTATTCTTCAAATATGGTAAACACTAATCATGGTACAACGTTGAGTACCTATCTATCTAGGGCGGGTAAACGTTGAGTATCGAATGCTCAATATATACATAATACATTGAGATCAATTCAGAGGAGGAGAGAGAGAACGTTTGAAGTTTCAAGTAACACTACTGTAAGACAAATATCTGAGAACATCTTCCTAATTAATTTTTGATTAACCCTTTCTGCTAGACAAAACAAATTAAAAGAATTGAAAGTCTCAGTTTCCTTTGGTAGATATATCGGTTATACAATAATGAACAATGTACTTCGTATCCCGTAATGTCCGCAAAGCAGTTGGCAACATAAAGCAGAGCGAAGAATATCTGAGAATAGGAACTGCATGGAATTGGCATGGAAGCATCATTACAGACAAAAATATACCGACAACGATGGTCAATGACCGAAAGATCTCTCCGTGGGGCCTCGATATGTTATACTAGAATAACTACGTGTTTTCTTTTAAATCAGCAATTACTTTGCTATTCTTAAAAAAAAAAAAAAAGTCTTGATTATTCTTTGGTTTGAATGAAGAGAGATCTGCATGTATGAAATATAAATTATTCCTTGGTTTGAATGAGGATAGATCTAATGTGTGGAATATAAATAATTCTTAGGTTGATTGAAGAAAATACGTGTATGGAATATAAACAAGTGCAATAACAAACTACGAGACTCTAAAGAAACCCGATCGTCTAAGTGTATTCCTTTCATCGCAACTTCTAAAATGATATGAAAAAAAAAAAAAAAATTAAACTTCTTTCAATATGTACGTTAATTAGTGACAGAGCAAGAAGATTTATGATCTGAAATCCCAATCAAGTTGAAAACCTCACAAGTCCGGGTGCACGTGGGTAGACAACCAAATTCTTTCAAAGGGATCTAAGTTATTATTTCAAATAAGTGGTATAAAATGTAGAACATTAGTAACACTCTCTTGTTTTCATCTGGTCTGGAGAAAAAGGGTTGTGTCCCAGAGCCTTTGCGATCTTACCCCCACTCTCGAGACCAGTAAGACCGACTACATGGAACCCACCAAAATTTCCAGAACAAGTTCATAGAAATATTTCCGCTTCATTTATTTCAACTGATGATACTGTTGAAAAGTGGGCTCCACTGAAATATCGGAGAAAACGAGATGATTGAAGATCGAACCACACTTAAAAAAAACAAACTTCCTTGATACAACTGCTCGAACGAAGATCGAAGTGTCCCAACCCAGAAAGCAAACAATCTTACAGACATATAGAACCATGCCATGCTGTTTGTTGCCATTGTTGTTCAAACAACTGATGCACTTTCGAAATCCCACGCATTAGTTATCCAGTGAGAACGAATCCAAAAACAGATATTTTGTGTAAGTTGAAGGACTTCAGCACTAGTTTTCTTGACCTCTAAGCTACGTCTACTATCTATAATTTGCTTTCATATATGATCCAAGAGTTCTTTTATAACCATTGTCACCTAATAAATATTATAATGATCTCTCGTTTCATACCTTTCTCTTTTAACTGTCAAATATATTTGCCTTGTAACACCCGATTCGAGTTTCTATTCTACTGAACATGACTCTAACAACGAAGACTTGTCATTGTAAAGAGACAGACAGACAATAAAAACCAAGAGAAAAATACTTTCGCAGTTTGCATATGTCAGCTAAATTGTTAATAAAATTCTAATTTATATATACATATATATATAAAAAAACTTAACTAAGAGTTATAAAAAAAACTTTAAGAGAAAACATCGAGGGGAGAAGATGGCCCTAAGACGTATTTATCGATGACATATCACATTTTTAGATATATAATAACAATAAAAGATACTGTTGCCGCTGATGATGATGATGATGATGAAGGGGAGGATGCTGAGAATGATGACAATGAAGGCGATGCTGATGAGAATGATGATGGTATTAATTTTAAATGTTATTAATAATAACAATAAAAAGGTAATTTTTAAAGAAACTTACCGGCTACGGTAGGTAGCTCGCCTTTTTTCTTTGAAGCAGTAACATTGGCACCCGGGAAATCCTGTTTTTCGAGAAGGTCCTTCAAACTTAGACCACGGGCAGATGAAAGATTACTGGTCATAGTCGGGTCAACAGCAGGACTAATATGGACAAAAACTCAAGTAAGAACAACAAACAAACAAGCGATTTCAAGTGACTGAAATTTTGTTAAGTTGAATGAACATTCGACAAGAATTTATCGCATTAAAACATCTCTTATTTTCTTTCGCTTCCTTCCCATTCTCACCCCTCTCTCTCTCTCGTATGTGTTTATATATAAATAAATAAATATATATATATATACATCTGTATACATCGTACATATTCTATACACGCATTTGTGTGTATACATATATGTGTATACATACACATTTATTCATACATACATTCATATATATATATATTTACATTTACGTATACATTCTACAAACGATCAATTTATAAACATATACACATACACACATGTGTCTGCTTTATATATATATATATATACACATACATACCAGTTCCATCAACCTTTCTTTCATTTCACAATACAAAAATAAGTGTTGTTTATAAATATAGTAAAAGTTTTCGCACCTCTCTCTCTATATATATATTTATAAATATATATATTTATATGAATCGGAATAAAGGTATAAATTTGTCCAGGTAGATCTGTAAAGCAGTGGTTTGATATATCTATATATATGTGTATATATATATAAATATATATATATATACGCAAGATTTCTCTCAATGTAGCTGTTTTCCCGGGAAAGAAGATGTAGACAATTGAAAAGGTAGAATCTCGTATACGTCTAAGTTAGTTTCAATTGATTGGAGCTGTAAAATGTGCCTATACTCGCTTTACCAGCGAGGGTGTGTATATGTTGTGTACGGTAGAGTGAGAATGTATGTTTGTATGCTGTGTACGGTAGTGCGTGTGTAAGTGCGCGCGTATGTGTGTGTATGCTTAGGGAAACATCTATTCTCTCTCTCTCTCTTTCTCTCCGTGTGTGTATGTGTGTGAAGTTTTTATTCAGAGTTGTGTTCTTCTGACAAGTACCAACTATATTACGAATACCGCATTTATGCTCTGTATGTATGAAAATGTATATCTGTATATATATATATAATTTTATTTCATTTAGAATTGACTTGTACAGGACTAGTACTGTTTCATTCGATCATGAAACAACCAGGAAATCATGTGTATATATGTACGTATACACACACAGACACACACACATATATATGTATATATATATTATAGAAACGTCTTCTACAGGACTAGAACTGTTTCATTCGTAAGAAATCACCAGAAGTCATTTCTATAATAGCATATATAATACTCTACTAACGTACTGAGTACTTTTTTGACTGTGGTCACCTCCCAATTCACACACCCGTATAAATGTATGTATGCAAGTATGTATAAGTACGATAGTACTTGTCCTATGAATATTACATTTAAGTTAGTGTTTATTTCGTTTACATCGGTGTTTATGAATATAAATATACCGTTGTTAGTGTCAAGATTTATAATGTACACAGTCATTCATATATACAACTATATATATATAATTATTCATTCACACACGTATACACATAATCAATTATAAAAAAAATGACTATATATATATATATATATATATATATATGTGTGTGTGTGTGTATATATATGTTGTATATATAGTGTGTGTGTGTGTATATATGTATATGTATATATAGTGTGTGTGTATATATATGTTGTATATATATATATATATATATATAGTGTGTGTGTATCTATATACGCGTAGTAGGTTGGGGGTGTAATTAGCACTATGCTTTATGTATATAATTTGGCTAGTTGGTTAGGAAGGAAGGAAGAAAGAACAAAAGAAAACAAGGCAAAAAAGAAGACGGTGTATATATAAATGTGAAATGGTGTGTAGCAAAGTCAAGTAAGTAAAGAAGGGAGTACTTGAAACGTATGAATAAAGAGGCAAATATTCTTTCTCACGTTGATGAAATAGACAAAACACGTGCGACTATCTGCCTTAGACTATATATGTATATATACATGCAATGCACTGAAACTTCGAAGTCACTGTCACATTTCTTTTCAGAAAATATATTTTAAACTCTGTGTCAATAAAAACAACAACAAAAAAATATATATTGAATGCTTATTCGGTTAATGTGTGTGTGTATGTGTGTATGTATATATATATATATATATATATATATATATATATATATATATATATATATGTGTGTGTGGACGCCAGCGGTTACAAATGAAAGAAAAGAGCAATCAACAGTTTGACTAGTCACTGCATTACACGTTGTTTCACAGACGTAAGCACACACACATATATGAGAGAGAGAGAGTGTGGGGGGAGACACACACACACACATCAACTTCGAGAAGGCATTAAAGAATTGAGAATAAGAATTATCACTGACGATCAAAGCAAATTATTGTATTCAAGGTCGAACGAGATCGAAAAATCGTCAATCAAAAATTACTATTATTCCCCACCCCCACCATGTATTTTCTTTAATTCCTTTCAATGGAATCGTAAAAATAATCACCAATATTTAAGATCAATCCCTTCCCGCTCATCTGCCAATAATAATAATGGTTTCTGATTTAGGCACAAGGCCAGCAATTTTTTGGGGGAGGTGGTAGTCGATTAAATCAAATCCCAATGCGTTACTGGTACTTTAATTTATCGACCTCGGCATTTGAACTCAGAACGTAAATGGCCGTAACTATGCCCTTTATAATAATAATAATAATAATTGTTTCTACTTTTGGCACAAGGCCAGCAATTAACCAGTGCATTACTGGTACTTTATTTTATCGACCCCGTAAGGATGAAAGGCAAAGTTAACCTCGGCGGGATTTGAACTCAGAATGGCAAGGGCCGTAACTCTATGCGTCAAAGCATGGCGTCCGTCCCTCTACCGATACTGCCAAACCCACCGATCTCGGCATTTGAACTCAGAACGTAACTATGCCCTTTATAATAATAATAATAATAATGATTTCTACTATAGGCACAAGGCCAGCAATTTGGGGGAGAGGAGAGTCGATTAAATCGACCTCAGTGCATTACTGGTGCTTTATTTTATCGACTCCGGTAAAGCTAACAATGATAATAATTTCGGCGCAAGGCCATCAATTTGTAAGGGAATAGGAAAAGGGGGCGGTAGTTGATGGATTCTTAACTGGTATTTTATTTTATCGACTCCTGGAAGGATGACAGGCTAACTTGAGAGGAATTTGAATTCAGGGTGTAAATAGGGCAAGGCACTCTGTCCGACGCTCCAACGATTCTGATAATCCACTAATAATAATTGTTTCTACTTTTGGCACAAGGCCAGCAATTATCCAGTGTATTACTAGTACTTTATTTTATCGACCCCGTAAGGATGAAAGGCAAAGTTAATCTCGGTGGGATTTGAACTCATAATAATAATAATAATTCCTTTTATTCGTCACAAAGGGCCGAGGCAGGAAACGAAATACAAGACAACAAACACGAAGTGGGAGTTACCATCGGGATTAAGAAGGTTCGAAATCAACAAAAATAAAGTTTCAAGCAAAACTCCCCTCAAATATAAACAAAAAAAAAAATATATATATATATATCGGGGCCCCACAAAATGTATCCGAGTAAGACGGGAACCAGAGGGTTATAATCGAACAAAGTGGTTAACTTAAATCGAGAGATAGTTAAATGGTAGTTTATGTTGTTGTTATAATGAAATAAGAATTATTAGTCGTTTAATAAATAATTAATTTCTTCTTTCACTTCTGTTGCTGGAAGTTGGTTGACCTGGAAATCTAACATACTGTTGTACTTTCCAAGGTCGTTTGAACTCAAACTCAAGGATGTTTGTACTTATAGATTTATATATTCTATTACAGGTTTCAGTCATTAGACTCCAGCCACATTAGGGCATCACCTTATTGAAGATTTTAGTCGATCGTAACGACTTCGCTTTCTTTTATTTTTGTCTTTCAAGCTTGTTGCTACTTATTTTATCGATCTCTTTTTGTCGAGCTGCTAAGTTTCGGGACGTAAACACAGACACCGACGTACACACACATATATTATATATATATACTGTATATATATATATATATATATAATATAAAATCAAAAGATGGTTAAAAGAGTTCCATGTATTTTATTATGCGCATTTCAAAAACAAATATCATCATGGGATGATATTTGCGTTCTCATCAGATAAAATAGGGAGACATGATATGAAGCTTAAAAAACACTTGAGAGCAGTGAAGTGTTAAATCACCTCCTACACACACATATATATATATATATATATATATATATATAAAATATAAAAAAAATAATGAATAAAACAATGAAACAGTTCCTTATATTAAACAAAAAAAGTTCATTATTTAACGATCGTTTCTAGGACATATATGTGTTAGAATTGGCATGCATATTCAACAGATCTATGTACAAAATTATACAAAATTATACATACCAACACATACATATGCCGTCTTCAGAAATAAATTTATTTCTGAAGACGGCATATGTATGTGTTGGTATGTATATTAAATTTGATAGTTTGTATAATTTTGTATAATTTTGTACATAGATCTGTTGAATATGCATGCCAATTCTAACACATATATGTCCTAGAAACGATCGTTAAATAATGAACTTTTTTTGTTTAATATAAGGAACTGTTTCATTGTTTTATTCATTATTTTTTAAATATTTTATCTTGACTCTGTATTCCGTTTATCTTTCACCGAAAGTGATTTTGAATGCATCTCTTCTTTCCATGATATCCGGATTACATTGAGTTCTTCATACGGATTGGACACTACCGTAAACTCTTGGTAGATTTATCTACATATATATATATATATATATATATATATATATATATATATATTATCAAGAAAACGAAAAATCAGTGATGCATCTGGACTTAGTTTATTTCGTGTTACAAATGTTTCGCCGGCATGTAGCTCGAGTCATGGTCCTTGTATGGATCTGGCTGATTCTACTTCTGCGGGTTCTTTCAGATACGTCTGTTATGTCCGGAGCAAATTTTATCACTGGGGTGTTGTTATCAAAACAACCCCTCAAAAAAACCTTCTTTCCACTCTGATATGTATATATATATAAATTACGAAGTTGAATAACGATCTTTCTGGTCGTAACTAGTAATATATATATATATATATATATATATATATAAGATCAAAAGATGGTTAAAAGAGTTCCATGTATTTTATTATGCGCATTTCAAAAACAAATATCCGATATCTGCATTGTACTACAATAAAACTCACCTCCTACATATATATATATATATATATATATATATATAGATATATATATATATATATATATAGATATATATATATATATATATATATTTCTAGTTAAGACCAGAAAGATCGTTATTCAACTTCGTAATTTATACTGAAGTAAAGTAGTGTAGATAATATTATAAGGATTCTTTGCCCTTCAGTTAAGCTTATGCCGTTTCGAAACAATATAAGCTTAATCTCTGTCATATATATATATATATATATACATACATACTCACATAGAGAGATAGAGATGGGGAGGGGGTAAAATTCCGACCGCGGCGTCATGCGGCTTCGGCTTGTTTCTAATTTTACCTATTTCTATACCCACTCTGCATCTCCCCATACATACATTGAGTACTCCCATGATTTGAGGTCTCCCCGCAGAATCTCTCTCTCTCTATATATATATATATATACAATATATTAACAAATGGAAACTATATTTATAAAACCATATTTATTTTAATTTACCTATTTCAAAGGGCCACCAAACCAAATTATGGTGCGCTTTCATCAGATAAAATACAATACAGATTTGTTTTATAAATAAATATTGACATACCCTGAAAAAAGACAACCTTAACGGTTGGAGCTTCCTGGATAGTGTATTTTTTCAGGTATGTCAATATTTATTTATAAAACAAATCTGTATTGTATTTTATCTGATGAAAGCGCACCATAATTTGCCTTGGTGGCCCTTGAAATATGTATAATAAAATAAATATGGTTTTATAAATATAGTTTCCATTTGTTAATATATTTTCCATTTGTTAATATATTGTGTGCTTTATATCAGTTATAAAAATGTTTAAGCTTGTTGAATCCCAACAAATTAAATATAACCTCTGCATATATATATATATTACGTTAAATATTTTCCATCTTGACGCTATAGTCACTTATATATTATGAAATACTGTTGGCTTCTTGCTCACATTAATTTCTCTATTTTCATTTATATATATATATATATATACACATACATAGCGGATTTCTGCAGTTGCCGTCCACCAAATTTCATTCACAAAGCATTGGTCTTTTTTTTCTTTTTTCTTATATTCTTCCTCATAAAAAAGTATTGTTTTTTTTCCTATAAATTGATTTCAACCTTTAAAATATTTTCTTAGATATATAAACGTCATTATAAAATCGTAAATACGTAGTGTAGTGTATAGATTACCTTAATGACACATCTGAGGAAAACTGTTAAGCCAATTAAATCGATCCTATAGTTAGTTACCTTAAACTATTTAACTTCATGATTATAATCTATTTATTATATGGTGTATTGATTATCTTAACTACACATTTTTGTTTGCTGAAGTGGAGGAGATATGTCAATTGAATTGATCCAAGGATTTGATTTGCAACAATTCTATTGATCGTGAGATGAAAGGTAAGTTCCCTGTCTACGGGATTTAAACTCTGAACTTAAAATGACGTAACTAAATGTCATTAAGCATTTTGCCCTGCGCTCTATTGATTCTGCCAAGCGCCACCTTCTGATTAAGCTAATACTTAAATATGTATTTAAAGGGGGGGGGGGGCTATTTCGGCCAGTTTTGACTAGTATTCAGTGAACAGCCTACTCATTGAATTAACGCGAAAGTGGCTGAGTATTCCACAGACACTTGTACTCTTAATATTTTCCTCAGACAGAACTAGAGTGAGCCAGTGCGAAACAAGTTTGGTCTTGCTTTCTTTCGGTTTTGGTACGTCAAAAGTGAAAATGAGTCTATGATGATTGATTTGACTAACTGATGTTAATATTTTCAAATAGAACGAAAAGATATCGTTTGATTCATCGAGTGTATATATGTTAGGGTCGAGAAGTGTATTTCGTATTTTGTGGATACGAAACTAAATAACACCGTCGTAGTAGTCATGGTAAATTCATGTTCAACTTCGATATGCCAATAATGAAGGATTACCTCTGGACCTTTGAATTACAGATACAATTCATCAAACGAAATTTTGCACAGTTTCTATCTATCAAATCCCCCCACCCCCACCCCCAAAGGCTTAAGGTCGACTTGACTTGAGCCTGTAGTAAAAGATATATCTAGACGTAGAGTCGTCAGAGCGTAGGACAAAAACGCCTTGAGGTATTTATTCCAGTTCTCTGAATTCCAATGTTGCTGCGATCAACTTAGTCATTTATCTTTTCAGTGTCAATAAAAGAAGTACCAACCGAGGGCTCTCATATCACATTCCCGCAACTGGTGCAGCCAGACGTTGGCGGTGTCACTATAGACGCTTGACAAAATTGTTAAAGTGTCGGACAAAACGCCTTATGGCAGTGGTTACCAAATCATGCACCTCGGCACACTGCTGTACCGCAAGATGCAATCAAGTTTGTCGCAAAAGAGCAAGATGCTATTTCAAAATGTGAAAAATACAAATTGAAATTCTTAATAAAGTTCATATATAATTGTCAAAATGGTAAAGAAAAAAACCCCAACAAACACATGTTTCTCATTTATAACTTTGTTCTATTTATTCACTAAAGAAGGATGTACAAATAATTTTTCTGTATTTTTAATTATCTCTATATTTCTACTTTATGCTATGCTAATATGTAGAAAGGCGGTGGCTTTATGGTATTCGTTATGGTTCTCTGCTCTCTTAGTTGAAATCCCGTCGAGGTCAACTTTGCCTTTCATCATTTTGAGGTCGATAAAAAATACTAATCTAATACTGGTGGAGGCTAAAGTCGAATAAATTGACTCCAGTGTGTTACTGATACTTTATTATATCGACCCCGAAAGGATGAAAGGGAAAGCTAACTACGGTGGGATTTGAATTCAGAATGTTAAGGGGCGTAACTATATGCCGTAAAGCATGTCCGACTGCCAATCTACCGGGAAATAATATTAAACGAATAATACTGCACTTACATGACACCATAATTATGGTATATTAAATGAGTTCTTATGACGTTCAAATTATATTACAAGAGTTTTTATTGCATTCAAGAAACAAACAAGGTCATATGGTAAATACGGTACATCGTGGAATGACGTGAATAACTTCAGTTGGAAACCAAAACTATGTGCCAGCATCAGCTTACCAAAATATATTACAATTCTATAACAGATATAGGGCGGTGGTTTGACAATATCGGTAGAGCGTCGAACAACATATTTTGCGGCATAGAGTTATAGCCGTTTCTCCTGAAGAAATCTGCTGTACTCAGACCTGGAGAAGAGATGGGTTCCGACACAGGGGGGTTTTTTTATGCTCTAGAAACACCGTATGTCAACAGGGCGCACCAACGACTCCCCCAGGAATTACGGGACCATGCATGCATGTATGTACATGACAACAAGCAACACGTTTGAAAAATGAGATTACAGGGAAGTACAAAACGAATCACTAAATATAAACAGAACAACAAATTAAGAGGGAAAATAATATTGCATATATGAAAATTGAATTAGAAGATTTCGCCGTAACTTTTTCTAAATAATAAATATTCTAATAATAACGGGGCGTATAAACCAACCGAACAGAAATAGATGGGCATCAGTGAGTTTATATGCCTCGTTATTATTAGACGATTTTATTTAATCAAAGTTACGGCGAAATCTTTCTAATTCAATTTTTAAACACAGCTCGCCGTTTTCTAAACCTACTTTCTTTGATTACATATATAATTTAATTGTTTCTACTTTTGGCACAAGGCCAGAAATTACCCAGTGTATTACTGGTACTTTATTTTATCAACCCTGTAAGGATGAAAGGCAAAGTTAACCTCGGCGGGATTTGAACTCAGACCATAAAGGGCCGTAACTCTTTCCTGCAAAGCATGGCGTCCGGCCCTCTACCGATACTGCCAATCCACCGCCTATTACATATATAATTTAATGTTTATAAAACACACACACACAC
Organism: Eledone cirrhosa; assembly: GCA_964016885.1. Lineage (NCBI taxonomy): Eukaryota > Metazoa > Mollusca > Cephalopoda > Octopoda > Eledonidae > Eledone > Eledone cirrhosa. The sequence continues at coordinate 23,233,236 of OZ024746.1, read as the reverse complement.
ACTAAAACATATGACACGAAACGGAGCAAAACAAAACAAAACAAAACAAACTTTACAGTGTGTACTGGGCACTTTTTGTCATCAGATAAAATATTTTATATTCTGAGTTCAAATCCACCTGAAGACCAACATTGTCTTTATCCTTATGGGATTGATAAAAAAAGTATCAGTCAAGTCCAATCCAATCGAGAGCCTTCTCACTCCTCTTGGAGGAACCCTGCTCTAGTTGATGTCCACCATTTTGTTTAGTTTGGGTCATTTCTTCAGGGGTGTAGCCATATTCACCATGTTTGTCAATTGCGGGTTGGTGAGGCTATTTAACCCATAGCATTCACCCCTTTAACAGCTCTTGTTTATTTTCTGCTGCTGGAGTTCCACTTACCTTCTTCACCAGACCACTTTAGTCGCAGACCACTGGACCATGAAGCAAGTTGTACAGGGTTTACATGGTACTAGTAGCAAGCAGAAGCTAGATCTGGCCTGGGTCTGATGGAGGAGCCACTTTAGTTGCTGACCACTGGACCATGAATTAGGTTGCACTGGGTTATATGGTACTAGTAGCAAGCAGAAGCCAGACCTGACCAGTGTCTGGTGGAGGAAATGGTTTAGTCACCAACCACTTGATCATGAAGCAGGTTGTACTGGGTTACATACTACCAGTAGCAGTCAGAATAGGGTGTTTTGGGGGAGCTGGTTTAGTAGCCAACCACTCGACCATGAAGAAGGTTGTACTGGGTTACATACTACCAGTAGCAGTCGGAATAGGGTGTTTTGGGGGAGCTGGTTTAGTAGCCAACCACTCGATCATGAAGAAGGTTGTACTAGGTTACAGTGGCAGTCAAGTACCAGTGTCAATTTCATCAATGTTCTCCTAAACCCTATTATACATTAACTTTGCTCCCCCTCCCTCATTTTCTTTTTTCCTATTTATTATTTTAATCTTTTGATTTCCTTTTTTTTTTTAAAATTTGAAATAAAGGAAGGTCTGCGGGACTGCGTACGATTTATTTATTTATTTATTTATTTATTTTTTTATCCCGTTAGTAAAATAAGTCGGATTACTTTGAATAAATAAGGAATGAATATTACATAATTTATCTACTAAATTTCGTAAAAATAAATAATTTCGTAAAAATAAATAATTTAAAATTGACTTCTTTTCAAAGTTGCACTTCCGGTATATCGTTGCCACCACCACCACTTCAACTACCATATATATAGAAAACACTTCCGGTGGCGATCACTTAAATAAACATACTAATTTTCTGTCACTAATTTTCTCCTAATGCAGTTTATATATAATATCGTCTTTTTTTAATGTATCATGGATTACTTTACTGATTACATAAGACAGTGTAATATACGTCTGGATCGGTCGTCAGACAGAGATGTTATATATATATATATATGTAAGTATGTATGTATGTATACGTACATACATATATGTATACAGACGTACAGTAGTATGTATATATATACATACATGCACACACATATATATATATATATATATATATATGCACGTATCGGTTTACCGAACATTTATTATAATTGTTTCTACTTTTGGCACAAGGCCAGCAATTACCCAGTACATTACTGGTACTTTATTTTATCGACCCCGTAAGGATGAAAGGCAAAGTTGACCTCGGCGGGATTTGAACTCAGAATGGAAAGGGCCGTAACTCTATGCGTCAAAGCATGACGTCCGACTCTCTACCGATACTGCCAATCCACCGCCTCGGTTTGTTTGTTTGTAAACAAACCGAGCATATACAGCATATATATATATATATATATATATATATATCTCATCATCATCATCATCATCATCATCGTTTAACGTCTATCTTCCACGCTAGCATGGGTTAGACGGGAGTTGTCCCACTTGAGGCAAGATTGGTCGGGTGACGATATCTCGCTCGTATAGCACTATCTGGCAGGTTTTCTATGGCTGGATGCCCTTCCTAACACCAACCACATTTACAGTGTGGACTGGGAGCTTTTTACCGTGTTACCTACACGACCACATTACAGCGTGGACTGTGTTTTTACTTTTTTGTCGTGACACCTACGATCTCATTAGTTTGGACTGGATGATGTATATATATATATACACACATATATATTATTTCTTCTTTATCATTAACATTAATATAAAAATAATAAATATATTTTTTTAGAGAAAGGCCTCAAATTTCGTATAGCTTAGGGCCTCAGCAGGTGAAAGTCTGGCCTTTGCCTCTCTCCTGAGGAGGGATCGGTTGCTATTTCTAGATGGGTGTGTGACTGCATAGAAAGCCTCTGTCCTGCGATGAATAATGTATGATGGTAATGGGTGGAGATTTGAGGAGGATTTTGTTGTTATTTCTAGTAGGGTGTGTGATCATGTAGAAGACCTTACGCCTGTGGTGAGTAGATAAGATGTATGATGTTAATAGAGTGATTTTGAGGAGGATTTGACTGCTATTTCTTGTCGGGTATGTGACTACATAGGAGGCCTCTCTTCTGTGATGAGCGGATAAGATGTATGATGGTATTGGTTGGTGACAGAGAGTTTAGTCAGTGGTAAGGACATCGAAGGAAATCAATGAGAGGATGTAGTTTATATACATATATATATATATATATAACAGACTTTAACTTTTAATTTATATATATATATATATATATATATATATATAAATTAAAAGTTAAAGTCTGTCTCGAGTCTGAAGGCTCATCAGGCCTGTACTTATCCCGGTTTCCGTGGTGTGAAGCGACTGAGAGTACAAGATCACCCCCTGGACAGGACGCCAGTCCATCGCAGGGTATCCCACCACCACCACCACCACCACCACAACCAGCTATTACTATACTTAATTTCCGACGAGTATACTGGAACTACGTGAAATGAAATGTTTTGCTCAAGAACACAACACGCAACCCAGTCCAGGAATCGAACTCACAACATTATGATCGTATGTCCAACAACTTACCACTAGGCCACTCGCCTCCACAAAAACATAAACCTATAACCTGGAAAATAGTCGTTTAAATGATGACGATTATATATATATATATATATATATATATATATATATATATATATATATATATATATATATATATATATATATATATATATATATATATATATATATATATATATATATATATATATATATATATATATATATATATATATATATATATATATATATATATATATATATATATATATATATATATATATATATATATATATATATATATATATATATATATATATATATATATATATATATATATATATACAATATTAAATAAATGGAAACTATATTTATAAAACCATATTTATTTCATTATATATATTTCAGGGATAACATATTAACAATATGCTATGCCTTCCTCAGACAAAATACAATATAAACAGTTTTATAGATAAATAGATTTGACATACCGTACAACATCGACTTGTATTTGAAAAGTTGAACTGTTTATATTGTATTTTGTCTGAGGAAGGCATAGCATATTGTTAATATGTTATCCCTGAAATATATATAATGAAATAAATATGGTTTTATAAATATAGTTTCCATTTATTTAATATTGTAAATATACTCCAAATATTTGTCGAGTGCTTTTATATCAGTTATAAATATTTACTAGTTGTAACCCAACAATTTAAATATAACTTTCCATATATATATATATATATATATATATATATTTTTTTTTGAAACAGTGAGCAGGTTTGAAATTAGAATAGCTTTCACAGTATTTTTGATTAAAGGAATTTTAGCCTGATAATGGGGTTTAGAACCCTCAGATAAATGGAAAAAGATGAGTATTGACGTGCCATTACACCAACACGATGTGTTGGTGTAATGGTAGCACAGTGGTCGCGATAACCAAAGATGTGGGTTCGACTCCCACGTACGTCAATACTCATCTTTTTCCATTTATCTGAGGGTTCTAAACCCCATTATCAGGCTAAAATTCCTTTAGTCAAAAATACGGTGAAAGCTATTCTATTTTTTATATATACGTATATATATATATACTCAAGAGGGATTGTAACACACAGACAGACTTTATATTGTGGCCAAATGTACCATAAACACACAGGCATTGTATTGTAAACAAATGTAACATACATACACACCCTCTCTCATGCACACATAAACACAGGCATTGTATTGTAGACGAATGTATCACACACAAACACATACACACTATAGTTTTCTCTCTCCCACTTACACATACATACATACACAGAAGTTCATTAACATATACATACACACAAACATTAATATATACACACAGACATATTAACACACGCACATACACAACTTATTCTGTAAAGTGGTAGTGGTGCTATGATAAAATGCACTCAGTTCACTCTGTAATGTGAGACTGTTGGTGTCATAATAAACCACAATCAGTACACTGTGACGTAGGAGTGCCATGATAAAATACACCCAGCACACTCTGTAAAGTGATTGTCATTAGGAAGAGCATTCACTTGTAGGAACAATGCCAGAATGGAACATGAGCAACATGTCTAGCCTCAGAACGGGTAACCTGTCCAACCCATGCTAGCATGGAAAATAAACGTGTGATGATGATGATGACATCCACACACAAACACATTAACACGCACAGACAAAGACACATACACAAAAAATCATTAACACAAACGCACAAATACATTGTTTTTGTGTATGTGTCTTTGTGTATGTGTCTTTGTGTATGTGTCTTTGTGTGTGCACAAAAAAATACGCTCACAAACACATTGACACACACAAACACATAAATTAACAGACAGTCACATCCCCCACCTCCAGACACACGTCAGAATAATTTACAGATAACTGGTGACGATACAATAAGATATTAAAGATAAGAATGTTGATGCAGAATATGACATGAGCAGAGGAATGGACCTCCGTCGGTTTCAACGAAGTGTGTTACAGTTGTTCTATCAACGGATCAGCCTTCTCATGAAATTAACGTGTAAGTGGCTGAGAATTTCACAGACATATACCCGGAGTTGTAACTAGAGTATGTCAAGCATGACACGTGCCGTGGGCACTACTTAGACTAGGATAATTTTCTATTAAAGTCAGATAAGCTATCGTCGGAGAGTGAAAAAATAAACATCTTCAGATGTATTATCTGTCTTTGATTATCATGGGTGAGAAGCACTATGGTTGCTGGATCATTAAACCATTTATATAAATTATTAGGCCCATAGTTAAAAATGAAAGCAAAGTTAGCCTTGGCGGAATTTGAACCTAGAGTTGTTTGTTCTGTGTGGACATAGAGTATAGCTAAAAGCGAGACATAAATTATGTACTTCACGGGAGGAAATTTATTTTAGTTTTAAGTATTTTGGATAATTATAGTCATGAATATATTTAGAGTTTTGTAAATCGAGAAATATATCTTTTAAAATAAGAAATTGTCGTTATTCACATCCTAGATCTAGATGCTACGGCGAAGGTCATTGCATCCATAGCCGAGCGGAATAAATAATTGAAATATTCCACGATTTATTGGCAAATTCTACATTTTTTTTCAATCTGTGCTATTCGAGACATTCGGGAAAGCAGGGCCGCTGACAACGAAATATCGGGTGATGCTGGTGAAAGTGTTTGGCTATTTCAAAGCCTTAGTATCGCTATTACCTGCAGCAGTGCTGTGAGTGTTTTGGTCAGCTTTCCTTGATGTAGCGTGTAATTAAGTATATCTTGTCTTCTTCCTGACTATTTTCATCGATATATATTATATAAAACAAACATTATATAATTTGCGTAACTATAATTTAGTGCCCCCCGACTTTCTTTCCCTATATATATATATATATATATATATGCTCCAAGCAAACTTCAACATTCTCTCTCTCTATATATATATATATATGTATATATATATAACAAGTGGTTTATCGCTCTACAAGGCTGAATACAATAAATGTAATGAGTTTTTCGAATATTAATAATTGTTTCTACTTTTGGCACAAGGCCAGCACTTACTCAGTGTATTACTGGTACTCTATTTTATCGACCCCGTAAGGATGAAAGGTAAAGTTAACCTCGGCTGGATTTGGTTAACTTTGCCTCGAATACAGTGCTTTGCGAAACATGGTTACGGACGGCCCCTTTACGTTCTGGGTTCAAATTCCGCCAAGGTTAGCTTTCCCTTTCATCCTTAACTACGGACCTAATAATTTATATAAATGGTTTAATCATCCAGCCACCATAGTGTTTCTCACCCATGACAATCAAAGACAGATAATACATCTGAAGATGTTTATTTTTTCAGTCTCCGACGATAGCTTATCTGACTTTAATAGAAAATTATCCAAGTCTAAGTAGTGCCCACGGCACGTGTCATGCTTGACATACTCTAGTTACATCTCTAGTTACATATATGTCTGTGAAATTCGAATATCAATAATCAATTCGTTTGCAATTATGCAGACAGCTTCTTTAAAGCCATGTCAGTAGAATGACCCCATCATTCTTGCTCTTGTGATACAGGGTGTCCCCCAAAAATGTATACTCACTTTAACAGCATTCTAATAAATATTCCCTGTACAGGTAATCAAAGTGTTATACAGTTTTTGGGGACACCCTATATATATATATATATATATATATATATATATATATATATATATATATATATACACACAATGAAATTTTATACGTAGATTTTCGAAGATGTAGATTTCGCCGCGGTTAGCTTTTCCCTTCATCCGTGTGGGGACGATAAAATAAAGTACCAGTAACACACTGGGGTCGATTTGATCGACTTTTCCTTCCCTCAAATTTGCTGGCCTTGTGCCTTAATCAGAAGCCATTATTATTTTATTTTATCACAATTCCTAGTTGGTTAATTTTTTTTTTACAATTACAACCCTCTCGTGTTGCAGGTGAAATTTATGTTTTTTCAATGGTTTTTGATGAATTTCAAAACAAATTTCACCTCTAACGCGAGTAAAGTGTAAATATTTACGCTCCAGTATAAAATCTTATATTATCCCGACTGATATTACTATCGACATGAGGAAAGCATGATGAACAAATTTTCGAGTCTATATTTAGTCTACTGCGAACGCAAATTGAAAATATTAACGAACAGAACTATATAACAAATAATGAAAGTATTAAAAAACAATTAATTGATTTCTAAAACCCATTTTTAGTCATGAAAAACGTATCTCGTATCTCTGCAAAATTTCATTAAAAAATATGTATGGACCCATAACTCCTGGTGGTGTCGTAGGGGGTGCCGTAGTGACATACGGCATTTTGGGGGCATTTTTTAAAACCTGATAGAGCCCAACTCCACTCCAGGTCTGATCACAGCCGATATCTTCCAGAGATGTGAGAAAGAGATGTAGAGAAACAATCGACCCAAAGTTATGAAGAAACAAATTCGGGGGCAGGATCAGAAAACTATAGATGTGCTTATAAGACTAACACTCCTTGCTGTGACGTGTGGTAAAGTGTGCATGTCTTTCTTTTAAATATGAATTTAAAAAAAAATATAAATTGTGTTTATTTGTATGCATTCTATTAAAGATAAAACTAAGAATTAACAAGTCCCTAAAAAATTTAATACATGAATAAAGATAGGATTCTATTTTATTATGTAAATAATTCAGACTACTTATCTTTCTCCACTTGGGGTCGAAACAAAAATACGGACTTCCGTTCCAGTTTCTGCTTGTGTAAGTTATCCTGGACCTTAACACCTAACTAGGCCAAGGCTGACAGATTTGGCTCAAGTAGCGGAAGTATCAGGTGATGCTCAACGTGACGGTACTTGGCTATTCCAGCATCCTAGCCTTGCTATCACCTTTGGTAATGCCTTGAGTGTCTTGGCTCGCCTCAAACATTTTTTAGAGAGAAACTCCAGCATTCCCTGTTGTAGTGTGTTTGTCATCGTTGAGTACTCAACTTTCAAACATTTTTTAGAGAGAAACTCCAGCATTCCCTGTTGTAGTGTGTTTGTCATCGTTGAGTACTCAACTTTCAAACATTTTTTAGAGAGAAACTTCAGCATTCCCTGTTGTAGTGTGTTTGTCATCGTTGAGTACTCAACGTGGTTATTTCAGTACCTTAACATCGTTATCATTTGTGATAATGCCGTGAGGGTCGTGGCTTGTCTTTAAAAATATTTAGAGGGAAACACAACATTCCTTGGTGTTGTGTGTAATTGGGTTACCCACTATCAACTGAGGTAAGTGCCTTGGCTTGTCTAAAGGATGTTTAAATGGGTAACACCAACATGTTGTAGTGTGTAACCAAGTGAGCACGTCTTTTTTCTTTTCCTCTTCTTTCTGAGATTTTTTTGGTTCCTTTTGCAAACCAAAAATATTTAATAACTAACATAACTGGCACTTCGTCGGTTACGACGACGAGTGTTTCAGTTGATTCGATTAACGGTACAACCTGCTCATGAAACTAACCTGCAAGTGGTTGAGCATCCCACAGACACGTGTACCCTTAACGCAGCACTCAAGGAGATTCAGCGTGACAAACAATGTGACACGACTGACACTTCAAATTACAGGTACAATTTATTTTTGCCAGCTGAGTTGACTGGAGCAACGTAAAATAACTCACGACCATCACTAAATGTATATACACTGCAGAATTAGATATATATTACAGTTTTTAAAATGCTTTTTTTAAAATAAGTAGTGGATTACACTACTTTTCGTGACTGGATGCTTAAACAAATTATTATATTACTCTTTTACTAGTTTCTGTCAGACTGCCGCCGTGCCGAGCACTACTTTGAATGCTGGGATGTTATTAATGTTCTTGTTTTTTTTTTCACAAGAGTAAAATTCCTATAATGGGATTTACAAAAGACCTGTCGATAAAGACGTGTCAGACGAACAGTAAGAAAAAACATGCATATTCCATCAGTTACGTATAATTACGGATTATAGAAACGCAAGCAATAATAATAATTATTATTTGTGTTCTCTAGAAAGTTCTTTATTTTGAAATTTTAATTCTTAAAGACAAAAAAACAAAAGCAAAACAAAATTAACTGTTGGACATTAATTTAATATCATATTAAATTACCAACAAATTATATTTGAATTGACCAACAGACAGCCCTTATATATGTATATCTTCAAGATTTACTAGTAAAATTGACATTTTAATCTTTCTAACGGTGTTCGATAGTTTTTAAAAAGAAAAATGCAACTTTTAATAAAACTGAGCTAACAACTCTGGACCTCGTAGCAATTTTATTGGATTTTACAAGTTCAACTTTTAAACGAAGGTTCCTCTCTGAGCACCATCACACCAGAACAGATAAAGTGCGACCTATTTCTTGTTTCAAACCTTAAAAAAAAAATTAACCAAACTATACAAACTGACACAGTAAAATATAAGAGAATGAAAACGAAAGGTACTTAATGTTCCGTTGTAAATATTCGCCTTTTGAAATGATTTTAGATCGATAAGCTGGAATATGTATTTATGAAATGATTTTCCAATGACCTATTTGTGAATTTTATTCACAACCGACTGTTTATAGTCAAGTGCCACCTATCATTAAACGAACCATGACACACACACACACACACACACACACACACACACACACACACACACACACACACACGCGCGCACACACACACACACACACACACACACACACACACACACACACACACATATATATATATATATATATATAAGTCCCAGATAAGAAATTTTAATTAAAGCTGTAAAGTCTAGAACCATGTTTCATTCACATTCATTTTATTTCTGTTATGAATAAAGCGAAAAAGCCTTAATATTTTATGTCACCTATTGTTTTATTCCTTATCTATTTAACACTTTCCTTTACATATTTCTAATGAAAGACACTGCCTCAGTACATTATATGTCCCATCTACGACAATGCACTATTCAGAGAGGCACTCAGCAGCACTACCCGAGGACACAACCGGAAGCTACAGGTGCAACATCAACGAAGTCCTAGGAACCACTTCTTTTCTGCGAGTGCGATCAACCACTGGAACAACTTCAAACAAGAAACAGTTGACACACTCTCAGTCAACATTTTAAAGTCAAGACTCGAGAAGGAGTGGACCAACCACCAGCTCAAGTTTAACCCGTTTCTCGTATTGAGGCCCATCTGGGAGGCATCGATACCAAGTGATGCTCGATACTCAGAACAGGATCAACTCTACCTTGGTATGAGTCTAATTACCCTTACCGGGTTCCAAATGACCATACTTAAAATATATACTTTATAATGATTAAATTTTACAATTAAATCCGTCTCGTGCTGGTGGTGAAATTTGTGTTTTCTGTAGTTTTGTTTACCTTTTGAACTTATCTGACCATCTAACCCGTCGGAAATTATTCGTTTTTTAGTTAACAGAAATTTTGCAAGGCAGTACAAGATCACTTTGGGGCCCGAAGCAGGCAAAGATTTTTCTCAAAATGGATGTTGTATGGTTGCTGTGGGGCTTTCTTAGCCCTTGAGCATCGGGACAAAGTACCTGCTGGACCCCCCACCCATAGGCCCTGCCTGTGATTGATATAAATATAATTTGTACACCATTGTTCTGTCTGTTGACCAAATGTTGTATCTGATTGTTTTCTCGTAACTTATTTTTATCTGGATTCGGATTTGGTTGGTGCTACGTCTACGTTTAAGGCTGGCACTACTATCAAGGCCGTTGAGCATTACTGAAACTTAAAGGATCAGTTTTATGAAAATTTGTATATTTAAAGTAAATATATAGTTTCCTGTACTCGATAAATAAATCACCAAACATTTTTGGTGAGTATGAGCGTTGTGGAAATATCCAGAAAACGGTGGAGATTGTTGTATGGTGTTATGACTTGCAACTAGATTTACCGAGGGTGAGTGTGGACTGTACGATAGAACCGGCTTAGTAATTTTCTAAGTGTGGTCAGAGGAAGAAGTGTCAAACTCTAGGTTTGTCAGCTTACCAAACTGCCAGCAGAAATTATTCTATTTAGGCGAATGGGGCTACAGAGTGTAAAGCTCGGTTAGGGCCCCAAATTCCTCCGCGCCAGTTCCGATTATATTAAGTTTGTAGTTTTATAGACAGCTTTCTTGGTGGCTGATATTGGTTTGAAAAAATGAAATGTACAGCCTATACTTATCCAGGTTGAGCTGTCCTCCTGTAAGGTTGTATCTCTCAAGAGATTTCTCGGGTGTTTTAATGTTAGGTTTGGGCTTGTTCTAAAAAGAAATGAAGCGTCTTGTTTTCAAGAACACAGCATGCTACTCCGTCCAGGAAGAGAACCCACGACTTTATCATGGTGAGTCCAATAACCTAACCTTGGGGACTGATGTTCAATACGTATTGTTCAGTTACTGATAAGTTATGTAAGATAACGAATCTAGGTGAGATAATAGTGGAGGCTGGGTGGGGGGAGATACTGCCTGATTGTTTATTGTTGATTCTTACTAATAACATCGTTTCCATCTTGGACTCAGTATGATGTTAGTTAAATGATTACATCTGAGGTAGATTTGGATTGTATCTCAGGAGGAGTTCATGTTATCAGGTCATTGGCACCCTAAAATCCCGATTACAAATTGGCAGACACGCGACGTGTATGCATATGTATATATATTGTTTGTATGCCTGCCCCCCACCCGTAACATTAGGTGTTTAAGGAAAAAAGGTTGATGAAATAAGCATCAGACTTGAAAAAAAAAAAAGTACTAGAGTTGATGTGATCGACTAAATCCTTTCAAGACGGTGCCTCAGCATGATTGCATTCTGCTTGAAACCTATAAGAGAATGTGTATGAATTCTCTATAGTTATATATATTATGTAACTATATTAATCCCATTACAGAAACTAATTAGTTGGAGTGAAAATTTTAGTAAGTTGATTTTTAATTTAAATTTCATATAATTGTTCTGCATTCACCTGCATAGAACCACATAGGTATTAAGACATAACTTGTATATTTGCTAGCATGAGTGTACATCTGTACACATATGTTGGTAGATGTACTAATTCTCTCTCTCTCTCTCTATATATATATATATATAAGCATGGACGAGGTGTCAAATTTTCATTACCTTTATTCAGGTGTGAAGCACGTTTCACGATTGATCAGCTCAAGGTTCGATCTCTATCGATCGTGCCCGACTTGGAATCGAAAGTTCTTCAGACTTCTGAATAAACGTAATGAGAATTTGACACCTCGTCCATGCTTAGAGCGTCAGAAACAATGCTTTACAGCATAGTTATGGCCATTTATGTTCTGAGTTCAACTCCCTCCGAGGTTAACTTTGCCTTTCATCCTTATGGGGGTCGATAAAATAAAGTACCAGTAATGCACTGGGATAATTGCTGGCCTTGTGCCAAAAGTAGAAACAATTATTACACTTTGCTTAGTACAACCCCAAAGTACATACCGGAGATTACGCATCGAGTACTCACGTTGGTGAACCAACAGTAATTTGACGTTACAACTCCTATATATATATATATATATATATATATATATATATATATATATATATATATATATATATTTATATACATATATATATATACATATATATATAAATAAATAAAATAACAGGAGGTTGGACTGGTGTAAATCCTTGAAAGGTTTATTATACTATGATCATTTCAATGACCGGGTTCCATATGAATCCGGTGATATCATCAGGTATTGGAATATAACAAAGGAATATGTAAAAAACCATGGGTCCGAAAAATCAGAATCAGAGGACGACTGACCAACTAGCTGCCTTCACCTCGGCCAGTCGCCCTCAAAGTGTTGGCAACTGAATCTACTAATGACCATCTAGTGAGGGGGCGAAGGCTTATAATGCACTACCACCTCTCCGTCAAAGAAAAAGGGGAAGAAAGAAAGAAAGGAAGAAAGAAGAAAAAAGGAAGAAAGAAGTCAGCGTAAGGGTCACACTACATTCATGCTAGAAAATTTATTTATAATTAACTCCGTATTCGCACCATCAACTACACAAACGAAGACGGGTGAACTGCACTACGTTGAGTACTCTCCACAATATTACACCAAGATTGACCATACGGAATGACCAATTCTATCTAGTGGTGAACCAACAAACCTAAAGAAATATATATATATAATTCACAAGAATCAAAGCTATGTTCAAAGCATTTATTCACTTACAATTGTTTCATCCAAACCTAGGCTTGGAGTCTTCGGAGCATTTTTCAATGTTTGTACACATAATTGACCTCCTTTCCAACACAAGAGACATATAGATACATATATAATTATATTGATGTACAGTGGAGTGACATATATTATACTATACTATTTTTGTACAGCAATTCAAATTCAAAATCAAAGTCAAAATAAAAATTAAAATCAAAATCAAAATTAAAATACATTCGGCAGATAACACAGATAATGCAAGAGGTAGTTTGATAGTCAGGTCTAGTAGGTAGTGTATGCGTTAGTTACACATGGAGCATGCAAGTGTGTCTCATTTTTATACTATTATTGTGTGGCAGGGTGTTACACGTAATGTAAGCACTTTAAGCGGGTAAGCAAGATTATTATGGTGGTTGTAGTGGTAAGGTATTTTTTGTATAGAACAAAAAAGTATGTGTGCAGAAAAATAAAAATAAAAAGAAGAAGCAAAAGAAAGTTATGTATATATATATGTATATATATATTAACGTTGATCGAATTTGCTGCTACAACGTTGGGTTAATTATAAAATAATCGAACAGTTTGGGCATATAGACTGCGAGAGACGGAAAAAAGTGGGCTGAGTCGCCTTGCCTGAAATTGTTACGGGTTGTCTTCTGTCTACCTTCACGCATCTCTTACATCAACCAACGGGTATTGCAATTTCTGTTACATTTTTAGGTCTATCTGCCAAAATATTTATAACTTCTCTCGTGTAGCTCTTTCTCTGCCAGCACCTGTCCTTTACCATTCACTCTCCCCCCCCTCTCTCTCTCTCTCTCTCGATCCTTTACCAGACACACACGCCCTCACTCCCCTTCTAAATATATATATATATATATATATATATCGAATGTAGAAAAGTATATATATATATATATATATATAATATACATACATACACATTTCGCCTTTCTCTTTTGTCTTTATTAACATTCTCCTTTCCCTCATCTTTTTATTTCCATATTTCGATTCTTCCGCCCACTCCGCTAGCCCCATTCTGTCTTCCCTCTAACTTTACCCTCTTCTCTCCTATAACACCATTCCTTATCATATAAATTCTTCTATTTACCACTTATAGACAGACACACTTCACTTTCCTCTTATAGCCTCTTGATGTTTAGACAACATTGATGCTATATATATATATATATATATATATATATATATATGGTAGAAAGAAGACGCAGTCGAGGAAGACCACGAAAAACATGGGCGGAGGTGGGGTGAGCAGACCTCAGATCGCTGAACCTCACGGGGGAGATGACAAAGGACCGTGACGATTGGAGAGATGCCGTGCTTAATAGGACCCGTACCACCCTTGCAAGGAAAAGCGGACGTCAAATGATGATGAGGATGATATATATATATATATATATATATATATATATATATGTATATATATATAAAGAGTGAGAGATAGAGAGAGATTCCCGGGTTGTATCGGGGAGAGGGGGGGGGGTAACTACAGTTAAAAAAGGCTACTCAATACATTGGTAAAGTATATATATATATATATATAGAAATGATTTCTTACGAATGAAACAATTCTAGTCCTGTAGAAGTCATTTCTATATATATATAATTGTTTCTACTTTTGGCACAAGGCCAGCAAATACCCAGTGTATTACTGGTACTTTATATATATAATAAAGAGTCTTCAGGTCACTTCTGTGCGCCAACACACTTCTCCTTGTCCTTCTCTTTCAAGTGTTTCTATATTTCAGCTGCCTGTCATCCACCTTATGGGTTCTCTCTCTGTTGACCACTGGTTTCTGTCCTTTCAGGCATTTTTGCCCATCACTGTCTTTGACAGCATTTAGGTCTTTTAACGGCTGTTCTAGCGATGAGTTTTCTCATTTTTATATGTATGTATGTTTAATATATATATATATATATGATATATAATACATACATATGTGTATATATATATATATATATATATATATATATATATAGGAACCAGTAAGACCCCGACGGCTGAGCTCAAGCCGTTTCGACGAATTAGCCGTCGAAACGGCTTGAGCTCAGCCGTCGGGGTCTTACTGGTTCCTATTACCCACTCTACTACCCTAAGTATTGAGTACTTTGGTGCGTTATGGTCCACCTGGTTCCTTACCACATTTCCTTCGTTATATATATATATATATATATATACACATATATATATATATATACTGCCCGTTTCTCTCTCTCTCTCTCTCTCTCCCCCCCTCTCTCTCTCTCTCCCCCCCTCTCTCTCTCTCTCTCTATCTGATATATATATATATCAGAGAGAGAGAGAGGAAGAGAGATAGCCATTGATAGAGAACACATTTCTAGTATGAATGAATGCATTTTAGAATGCCACCACGATTTCTTTTGTTGTCTCACATTTGTATTAAGGCCGAAACACTTGCTTGAGGGGGGGGGGGGATTTCTTCTCTGCAGACCTGCTGTCCAGCTCTGCTGAGAGGTTCTTACCTCAGTGTTCCGTGAATTTTAAATAAAACATTCCAGAATGTTTTGTTAGATTGTAGCGTTGGCGTAACAGACTGACAAAAAGGGTGTACAATTATTATGATATTGGCAGTATTAATAGAGCGTCGGAAAACATGCTTTGCGGCATATGGTTATGTCCCTTTAAATTCTGAGTTCAAATCCCGCCGAGGTTAGCTTTGTCTTTCATCCTTACGGGGTCGATATAATAAAGTACCAGTAACGCACTGGGGTCGATTTGATCGACTTTCCCCATCCCCCAAAATTGTTGGCCTTGTGCTTAAATCAGAAACCATTATGATATAGATTCCGAATAAAAGGTCTACATTTTAGGAACCCAATGGAAGCTAAGAAGCAAAGTATAGGTTGAAAATGTTGATTCAGATTAGTTGCCCAAATTATTAGTTGTCCCTAATTTTGTGGGAGGTAAGGTGCCTGTCGGTATATTGTGTGTGTGTGTGTGTAGAAAGAGAAAGAGAGAGAGAGAGAGAGAGAGCAAGTAATAATAGATATGACTACAAAACAACGCCGAAAATTATCAGGGTGTTAAGTGAAATTAAATATCAGCTTATAGACATTTAATTTATAATTGTAGGAAAAATTGTTGTAGGATTGACACAGGATTGTAGAGAAAATTGTTGAAGAATTGTGGAGAAAATTGTTGAAGAATTGTTATAGAACTGTAGAGAGAACTGTAGACACAGGATTATAGGGGAAATTAAAAAGGGACTATTGCCATGTCGTTATCAATTGAAGTTAAGAAAGGAAGTGCATATGACTCTTAAAACAACCCTCAAATGCGCAAGATCCGTAGTTTAATTCGAATTTGTCTAGGTTGATGTTTGTAAAGAAAGAGGAATCAGGAGCAAAGTTATACAACATTTTAATAAATGAATGGTTTTAATGGATTTTTGTTCCATTTTATTGAAAACATTGAATAAAACCGGATTATTTACTACATAATAGATGTAGTCGTGTTGCTGCAGTGACTGTATTTGGCTATTATATCACTATGGCGAGTCAAAATTGACTGTAAGGAGTTTGAATGTCTTAGATCAAAGGTTCTCAACGGGGGGGGGGGGGATATGCACCCCGGGGGCGTTCTCGGAACTCCAGGGGGCGTTTGGAGCTTGAGGGGGGGGGGGGGGCTGGAAGACTCTTTACTTTGGTAAGTTTTATAAGCCATATTTGTATATTTGTATGTCTTTGAGACAGCCAGTGTGAATGCATTTGAATGAGCTTGCAGACAGCATAACTATAGTCTGACCGCAGCTGTCAGTAGGTGTGCAGGTGTGTCTAGATATTAACCGGTAATTGAGATCCTCAAAATGAAAAAGCTCACAGTCATCTGGGTCAAGGACACTTTGAGCGCAGCCAGTTAGAATCTTATCTTTCCTTCACCGATAACAATGTATTTCATGTCTGAAATTATTGACTCAACCGTAACGAGTTAACACTATGTAGATCTATTTTATTCCCTATTGTATAAAGCCGAGGTTTACTTTGCCTTTCATCCTTACGGGGTCGATAAAATAAAGTACCAGTAATGTACTGGGATAATTGCTGGCCTTGTGCCAAAAGTAGAAACAAATATTACAAATAAAAAAAGAAAAAAAAACACAGAAGCGGGTAGCACATACATCTAGGACCACATACAACACATAAGCAGGTAATACACGCATCTAAGACCACATACAACACATAAGCAGGTAATACACACATCTAGGACCACATGCAACACATAAGGAGGTAGCACACACACATCTAGGACCACATAAAATACACAGGCAGGTAGCACATACATCTAAGACCACATACAACACATAAGCAGGTAATACAAACATCTAGGATCATATACAACACAATCAGGTAATACATACATCTAGGACCACATTCAACACATAAGGAGGGAATACACACATCTAGAGCCACATACAACACACAAGCAGGTAATACATACAGCTGGGACCACATGCAATACATAAGCAGGTAATTCATACATCTAGGACTACATACAACACACAGGCAGGTAATACATACATCTAGGACCACATACAACACACATTGTATCATGTGCTATGGACGACGCAAGAGCAATGGTCGGCCAATATAAGAGCTTCGTCACTCTTCTGAAGAGAGAAAATCTATCTGTATTTGCTGTTCATTGTGTCATTCATCGATAACACTTGGCTGCGAAGAAATTCAGCAAGCCTCTGAGCAAGTCCTTGCAGGTGGCCATTGATGTCATCAATTTTATCAAACGGCATTCCCTCAATGAACGAATTTTCCAGCAACTATGCCAAGATAATGACGAAGAATTCGTCAAGTTGCTCCTTCATACTGAAGTGAGGTGGCTTTCAAAGGGCAAGTGCTTTACTCACTTCTTTCAACTCTTCGACTCTATCATTGAGTTTCTGCGAGGACGCAACACAGAACTGTACAAGAAAACCCTCGATGTGAGGCAAGATTGCGCCTACCTCACCAACATCTTCGACAAATGCAATAGCGTCATTTTGGCTTTGCAGGGGAGGAAGATCACCTTGCTTAAAGCAAGGAATGCTGTGAAAACATTCCTGGCCAAATTGAATGTCATCGAAAGGAATCTTTGTTGACGGGAATTCTATAATGTTCCTAGTGTCGCCAATGTTCAAAACATTGTAAGCGATGACCAACTCCAAATTTATAGCACTCACCTCCGTGCGCTACAAGACAACACGAGAGAACGGTTTGTCGACCCTTTGCCGATGGACATCCCAATGTGGATAGCAGATGCTTTCATAGCTAACGTCGACGATTTGGACGTTAAATTTCAGGAAGAATTAATTGAACTTCAAGCAGATGACATGATCAAAATTAGATTTCCCAAAATAGGTGAACCCCTTTTTGGGATGCAAGAGGAAATTCAGCGTTGATTTCCACACCTACATGCAGAGGCTAAGAGATTTGCTCTGCCTTTTCCAAGCTCATACTTAGTCGAGAGGAGGTTTGGTGTTGTTTCCAGACTGCACAGTAAGGCTCGCAACCGCTACAATGTAATTACACGTGGAGATCTCTGCCTACATCTTAGGAAAATTCAGCCTCACGTCAAAGAGTTAGCTAGACCCCATGAAGCTCAAGGGTCCCATTGAAATGAGTCAAAGTTAAAGTAAGTTGATTTATCCGAAAACTTTAGATGGATAAAAGGGCCGATGAACTCCTCAGAGTCAACGGCCATCCACCCTAACTATGAGTTAAATAGCCCCACCAACATGCAATTGCCAAAGCATGGTGAGTAGGGCTACATCCCTGACTTGACCAAAACCAAACAGAAAGCAGTGGAGGTCAACCAGGGAGGGGTTCCTCCAACAAGAGTGAGAAGGCCCTGGATTAGATTGGATTGTTCAGGAGTAAAGACGTAATGTTGTAGGTGTAGAACTTTACTTTGTTGCTGTTGAATGAGACTTGGATGCAACGTCCCTTAATGGTTAAGGTGCTGAGCTTACTGTCTTATGGTCATGAGTTCGATTTCCAGACCGGGTGATTCGTGTTCTTGGGTAAGATACTTTATTTTATATTGAACCAGTCCACTGTACTTCTAGTGGGAAATATGAAGGGTGTGTGATTGATGGCAGTGTGAGAGATTTCGAAATTAGATGTAGTTAGAAGTATCCACAAATTAAAGTTAAAATCTTGAGCTTATTCTCATCAGGCCAGAACTTATCCTGACTGTAAGTACCAGACTCCTGTACAAGACGCTAGTCTGCATTTTCCACGTCACCCAACTACGCCAAATCATGTAACTTATGATAAGACCATACGACACTCTCCACCACTATGAATATTTCCACAGCTCTGCTATTTGGAAAATATGTTTAGCGATTTATTTACTGGTCACTAAGTAAATTATATATTTAATATCATATAAATTTGTATAAATGAACCTTTAAGGTTCAGTAATGCGTCTTTAAGACAGCGAATAGGCAGAGTCGATAGAATACTGGATAGAATGCTTTGCGGTATTCGTTCCGGCTCTCTTCTCTTTGAGTTCAAATCCCGCCGAGGTCAAGTTTGCCTTTAATCCTTTCGCTGTCGATAAAAAAAGTACCAGTTTAATATTGTGATCGATTCTTCCTCTATATCTCTATATCACTCCTCTCTCACTCTCTATCCTCCTCTGGAAGAAATTTGCTATGTTCAGATTGCCTGGAGAAGGATGGGCTCTGCTAGGCTTAAAAATGCCCAAGAAATACCGTATGCCACAACAGAACCCCTACGACTCCATTAAGAGTTACGGGACAATACCATACCATGCCAATGCGTCTTTCTGAGTTGTGCGTCCTAGACATCTAATTATAGCGCCAGCCCTGATGGTAAGTTAACCAGTTGCTAGGGAAGCGGGAACACGACTTTGATATGATCATTGAAACACTGATTTCATTTATTGGAAGGCGGCCTTGGGTTAAATAACTGTTTCTACTTTAGGCACAAGGCCAGCAATTACCCAGTGCATTACTGGTACTTTATTTTATCGACCCCGTAAGGATGAAAGGCAAAGTCAACCTCGGCGGGATTTGAACTCAGATCGTAAAGGGACGTAACTATGCTGGAAAGCATGGCGTCCGACTCTCTACCGATACTGCCAATCCACCGGCCTTGGGTTAAATAACAATGTACAAACTGTCGAGGGGACGTTTGGAGAATAAAATATATCCAGGCAGTAGTATGGATTCATTGGAATGAATAGGACTGGGAAAGATTCAACAAAGGAAGACGTAATTGAGAAGACGACAGAGATGGAATTGAGAAGACGAATAATGTGTGTGTTAATGCATGTATGTGAGTGTTAATGCACGTATATATGTGTCTGTGTGTATGTGTGCTTGTGTGTATACATTCACTAAAAAAATAAAGTATACAATTATTGTCTTAAATAGACCAAGGAAAAATAGTAACAAAGCCTTTTAGAAATGTTATGCGTATTGTGTGTGTATGTATTTCATACATACACACACACACATATATATATATATACACACACACACATATATATATACACACACACACACATATATATACACATATATATCAATGTTTATACACACAGACACACTGGTGTAGTATATATATATATATATATATATATATATATATATATATATACATGCATGTATATATATATATACATGTATGTCAATGTGTGTGTATACATATCACACACACGCACACACATATATATATTCTAAAAAACCTCGCTAAACTAATTCATCGCCGCTATATATATATATATATATATACACACACACATTGACATAGATGTATGTATAAATACGCACACACGCACACGCACACACACACATGTATCCCACACCCGCCGCGCATGTCTAGTTCAGTTCAGTATTACCAAAAATAAATTATTCGTTAGTTGAGTTCAATGACCGTTTCATCATTACATTTGCATAATGTTTTCCTCTTTCTCCCCTTCTACTCATACCATATCCCTTGTCTCTCCTACTACTACATTTTTCTCTATCTCCCTTGTCTCTCTACATCTCTTTATATTACTCTTACTCCTCTTTCTCTACCACCTCTTTATCTCACTCTTACTCCTCCTCTTTTTCTATACTATCTTCTTTCTCTCTCTACCGCCTCTTTATCTCACTCTTACTCCTCTCTCTCTATCTCTCCTCCTCCTCTTCTCTCTACCATCTCTTTCTCCCACTCTTCCTCCTACTCGTACCATATCTCTTTCTCTCGTCCTTCCTCCTCTCTACCATCTTCTTACTCTCTCTCTCTACCGCCTCTTTATCTCACTCATCCTCCTCTTCTCTCTACCATCTCTTTATCTCACTCTTCCTACTCTCTCTCTCTCTCTACCATACCTCTTTATCTACCCCCCCCTCTGTCTACATTTCTTTATCCCTCTCTTCCTTCTCTCTGTACTATCACTCTATCTCACCCTTCTCCTCCTCATCTCTCACTCTGCTTTCTTTTTCTCTTTTGCCCTCTTTGTCTCCATTCTCTCCTGCTCCTACACTTTTTGTTCTCTTTCTCTCCCCATCTCTCTCTCTCTCTCTCTCTCTCTCTCTCTCTCTCTCTCTCTCTCTCTCTCTCTCTCTCTCTCTCTCTCTCTCTCTCTCCTCGTTCTCCTCCCCTTCTTACAATAATGGTTTGTAAAAATACCGTCATTTTTTTAGAGTGGGGGTTAATGGGGAGAGCGTTTATGTCGACCCTAGTACATAACAGGTACACCATGACTATATCTACCCTAGTACATAACAGGTACACCATTACTATATCTACCCTAGTACATAACAGGTACACCATTACTATATCTACCCCAGTACATAACAGGTACACCATTACTATATCTATCCTAGTACATAACAGGTACACCATTACTATATCTACCCTAGTACATAACAGGTACACCATTACTATATATACCCCAGTATATAACAGGTACACCATTACTATATCTACTCCAGTACATAACAGGTACACCATTACTATATATACCCCAGTATATAACAGGTACACCATTACTATATCTACCCTAGTACATAACAGGTACACCATTACTATATCTACTCCAGTATATAACAGGTACACCATTACTATATCTACCCTAGTACATAACAGGTACACCATTACTATATCTACCCCAGTATATAACAGGTACACCATTACTATATCTACCCTAGTACATAACAGGTACAGCATTACTATATCTACCCTAGTACATAACAGGTACACCATTACTATATCTACCCTAGTACATAACAGGTACACCATTACTATATCTACCCAAGTATATAACAGGTACACCATTACTATATATACCCTAGTACATAACAGGTACACCACTACTATATCTACCCCAGTACATAACAGGTACACCATTACTATATCTACCCCAGTATATAACAGGTACACCATTACTATATCTACCCAAGTATATAACAGGTACACCATTACTATATCTATCCCAGTACATAACAGGTACACCATTACTGTATCTACACATACACTCACAGACACTCACAGACACATTCACAGATACACGTGGGTACACCGGCACACACACATGTGGACATATACATACTTACGTGAGGCCACTCAAACACAAGTACATTTAAAGACATACTTACATACGCAGTCTCATATAATATATACTTACACACATACATACAAACACACTCGTAGATATATACATACATACATACAAACACACTCGTACATTCATACATACATACATACATACATACATAAATAGAAACACACTCGTACATAGATAGAAACACACTCGTGTATATATATATACGAGGTAGGTTAGAAAAGTTCCAGGACTGATGTCACAAAAGATTTATTTCAAACCCAAACTTTTCTCCTTCAAAGTAACCCCCCTCCCTGGAGTCTAATACACTTTTCCATCCTTTTCTGCCACGCTTGCATGCACTCCTGGAAGGATTCTTCCGGGATGCTCCGCAGTTCCGTCGTCACGGCCTTTTTGATGTCGTCCACGTCTTTAAAACGGGTCCCCTCCGGGTCGTAATCGAAGATCCATGACTCATCACCGGTAATGACTGTCCCTAGCAAGTCTGGTTCGGTTTCAAGACGCTCGAGGATGTCCTGGCACACTTGCATGCGTCGACCCTTCTGGTCATCGTTCAGCAATTTTTGGCACAATCTTCGCGCAGACTTTCCGCATGTCCAAATCTTCAGTGAGAATCTTCCAGACGCTGTCCCGATTCATGCCCAGTTCATTTGCCATCAGTCGAACAGTCAGCCGACGATCGCTACGCACCATCTGCCTGACGCGCTCAACGTTGACCTCAGTCCTGGTTGTTGAGGGCCTTTCGCTCCTGGGGTTATTTTCCACGTCCTCGCGTCCTTCTTTAAACCTCTTGCACCACTCAAAAACAAATGAGCGTGACATCGTCTCATCTCCATACACTTGCTGCAGCAATCCCAGTGTTTCTGACGGAGTTTTCTCCAACCGTACCAGAAACTTCAACTTTGTTCGTTGCTCTGTGCTCATTGCTTGACGACCTGAAACAGAGGATGTGTATATAAAATTATGAAGAACAAAGTTTGATCGCTGCAGAGAGCTAAGATTACAGTTACATACTCCAGGGGGATTACTTTGAAGGAGAAAACTCTTAGTGTGAAATTTGGGTTTGAAATAAATCTTTTGTGACATCAGTCCTGGAACTTTTCTGACACACCTCGTACATACAAATGCGCACACGCACACACACACACACACACACACACACACACACACACACACACACACACACACACACACACACACACACACCTCTACAAGGGCACTTAAAGCCTGGCGCAGCCCATCCCTTTTTATGTCTGAACATAGCAGATTTCTTCCAGAGAAGGACAGAAAGCGAGACAGGTATATTGAGAAAGAATCGATCCCAGTACTAGACTGGTACATTTTTTTTATCGACCTCGAACGGATGAAAGGCAGAGTTGACCTCAGGGAGATTTGAACTGAATGAGCAGAGAGTCGAAACAAATACCACAAAACATTCTATCCGACATTTTAACAACTCTGCCAATGACGTCTGAAGATCCAGCAACTTATTCCGTTTGTGTGTGTTACACCTATGCAGGTTTAGCTGGCCTCCTCCAAGGTATATCTCGTTGGAGGTGTCTTGGATAATTTAATGATAGGGACCCCAGTCCTATCATCTCATTTCTACAGCTGATTAAACTGGAGCAACGTTAAATAAAGTGTCTTGTTCAAGGAAACAACACATCACCCGGTCCGAGAATTTAACTCACAACCCTTCGATTGCAAGCCTAATGCTCTAACCACTAAGCCATGCACCTTCCGTTTGGGTATTTATGTTAGGTATCATATATTAGACACGCCAAAGATTTACAAGGATGTCAACAAATCGTACGAGGATGATGATTACAGGACAATATTGCTGATATGTTTCCAGCCGATGTCTTCTATTTGATATATGGAAATGTTTATCAAGAAAAATCTATGTAGGCGGTAGTCTATTTCCATGTCAGTACCGGTTGAGTGAATGTTATTGATGACAGATTAACAAACTTTGAAACAGCTGTCTGGCATTCTCAACGGCAACTGAGATATATATGACATGTTCACAGAAAAAAAAGAAAACCTTTTCGTAACGAAAAGATATATTTTCTTTGATAGTGAGCCTTCCATATAATTATTATATATAAACGCTTTCATATATAACCTTATGTGTGCATGTATGCGTGTATGATTGTGTGTGTATGTATGTATGTTAGGTCGTTCTCCAGCACCACTGGAACATGTAACCCACTACAACCTGTGCATGGTCGGGTCGCCGGTGACTAAACCGGCAACTCCACCAAGCTTGCTTGGTGAAAAGAAGGATTTGGGACACCATGCGGGATGAAAAACAAAGCATGTCAAAGGGCGGAGGAACTCAAGAGAGTCAACGGCCATCCAATAAATTTTTTGTTTGTTTGTTTTGTGGAGCGAAAGATTCATAGTCCTCATTAAGACATCTCTCTAGGAGAAGGTCCCTTTGATATAAAACCTGCGATTTCGTTTGCATCCAATGATGTAGATTAGTTCTTCTTTTGGGGAAAATGCATTCGTTGTTCAGGGAGTGGGTTGGCTCCGTGCAAAGCCTTTCCTCACCTAGAAAAAGCTTCACGCACAGGCATCGCTTGATATGTGACATTTTTTTGCGATGCATGTCATTGCTGGCCATAGGCAAGTCCCTAGCAGGACTAAAAATCCACGCCCGTGATGCTCATGCTTAAGTATCAAGCGATGGCATTGCTCGACATCGAGTTGCAAGCAACCATCAAGTATGTGTGTGTGTGTGTGTGTGTGTGTGTGTGTGTGTGTGTGTGTGTGTGTGTGTGTGTGTGTGTGTGTGTGTGTGTGTGTGTGTGTGTGTGTGTGTGTGTGTGTGTGTGTGTGTGTGTGTGTGTGTGCGCGCATATATATATACGTATAATATATACGTATATATGAAATAATATATATGTATGATTGCCTATGCATAGATAACTTTCTTATATCCACATTAAAAAGATTATATGAGAATTTAAAACGAAGTCTAACAAAAGAACTGCTTTAAATAAAACCTTCCAATATAGGAATATATTCAGCAAGAGCTGGTTATTTTCTTTGTTTTGCTGCCATCAACAACACCACTATTACCATCTTACATCATAATTGTTATCGTGCTTGTGCACTAACACCACCACCAGTACCACAGCCAACATCACCACCAATACCACAGCCAACACCACCACCACTAGTACCACAGCCAACACCACCACCACTAGTACCACAGCCAACACCACCACCACTAGTACCACAATCAACACCACCACCAGTACCACAGCCAACACCACCACCACCAGTACCACATCAAACACTACCACCAATACAACATCCACCAAGACCTCCACCAATACCAGTACCACATCCATAACCACCATCACGACCACCAACACCATCATCAACACCACCAACACCACCAACACCACCATCAACACCACCAACACCACCAACACTTCACCACCACCACCACGACGACCAACACCACTACCATCACCACCAACACTTCACCACCACCACCATCACGACGGCCAACACCACCAACACCACCACCACCAACTCCACCAATACTTCACTACGACGACGACGACGACGACGACGACGACCACCACCACCACCACCACCACCACCAACACTTCACCACCACCACCATCACGACAGCCAACACCACCAACACCACCACCACCAACTCCACCAATACTTCACTACGACGACGACGACGACCACCACCACCACCACCACCATTACCATCACGACGACTACCACCAACACCACCATCATCACCATCACGACGACCAACACCACCACCACCAACACCACCAACACTTCACCAACACCACCACCATCATCACCATCACGACGACGACCACCACCACCACCAACACCACCAACACTTCACCAACACCACCACCACCATCACCATCACGACGAACAACACCACCACCACCACCATCATCACCATCACGACGACCAACACCACCACCACCATCACCATCATCACGATGACCAACACCACCACCACCAA
The DNA here is from genome assembly GCA_964016885.1 of Eledone cirrhosa. Taxonomy (NCBI): domain Eukaryota; kingdom Metazoa; phylum Mollusca; class Cephalopoda; order Octopoda; family Eledonidae; genus Eledone; species Eledone cirrhosa. The sequence goes on along the minus strand of OZ024746.1, from coordinate 23,206,441 downwards.
CACCACCAACACTTCACCAACACCACCACCACCACCATCATCACCACCACGACGACCAACACCACCACCACCATCACCATCATCACGACGACCAACACCACCACCACCAACACCACCAACACTTCACCAACACCACCACCATCACCATCACGACGACCAACACCACCACCACCATCATCACCATCACGACGACCAACGCCACCACCACCATCACCATCATCACGACGACCAACACCACCACCACCACCATCATCACCATCACGACGACGACCACCACCACCATCATCACCATCACGACGACGACCACCACCATCATCATCACCATCACGACCACCACCACCACCACCATTTAACAAGTTGATGTGATCAGTCGGATATTTATGAGTACATTGACAACAAACGTGTGTGTGCGTGTCTCTGCGTGTATGTGTCTGTGTGTCTCTTTATTTATCTGTCTGTATGTTTGTGTGTCTCTGTGTCTGTCAGTGTCTATGTATGTTATGTATGTGTGTGTCTGTCTCTGTGACTGTGTGCTCCGGTTTATCCGTGTGTCCATGTGTGTGTGTGTGTGTGTGTGTAGGTGTCTGAAGAAGATAAGAAATATCCATGCACCAAAGCTGTGGAGATTGGTGCATACATTTTCTTTCCCACGCATGTCAAGTGCCTATTTTGCATTCAGTGTCACTGCTACTGCACTGGTGCAGTCTTCTGCTGAAAATAGACACTTGCTTCATCGATTTCATGTCTCTTCCCTATTGATTATATGCAGTTTTACTTGTCTTGGTAGTTTTAGGGTAAAGTCGTGTGGTTTAGTTGTTAGGGTGCTCGGCTCATGACCTTAAAGACGTGAATTCAATTCCCGACGGTGCGTTGTGTCCTTGAGCAAGACACTTTAGTTTAGGTTGCTACAATCCGCTTAGTGGGCAAATAGGTACCAGCGTTAGCTGGGGTTTACCCTGCAATGGACTGACGTCATGCCCATGAAGTCGTGATGTACCCTCAGTTGCATAGCACCGCATGAAACCGGAATAAGCTCTGTTAGCAAGACACTTTATTTGATGTTGCCCCAATCCACTCACTTGGGAAAAAATGATTTATACCTGTAATTAAAAGGGTCAGCCTTGTCCCACACATTTTTTTCACGGTCAATCGCTGTGAGAATTACGTTAAGGTTCACGTCTGTGAAATATTTAATCAGTTATGCAGGATAGATTGTACCTGTAATTCAAAGAGTCAGTCTTATCACACATAACCGTGCCGAATTATCTTGAGAACTATTGTAAGGGTGCACGTGTCTGTGTTACGATAATTTCACAAGCTCTGTGTGTGAGTGTGTGTGATTTGGAATCTATCGATGTATCTGTAGGAGGGCAACACGAGTCGATATATCTGGAATGACTCCCACCCTCACCCAATCAACATTCAATGATTCACGAAATGAATTTATTGTTTCAGAGTGGTTATTAATTAATTAATTATTCCATTTTAAAGGGTCTGTGAAGAGAAGGCAGAACAACGCGTGGACACACACACACACACACACACACAACGATTTTTTTTCTTTTTTAAACGATCAACACGATCCTAGACCTCACTCGTTTACCGAATGGCGCAGAACTCATCAAATCAGACCAAGGAAACTATCTACCGGTTTCAACTCCTGGTAGAAAGGGCAACTTGAAATAAAGTGTCTTACTCTAGGACATAACGCATTGCCCGGTCTGGGAATCAAACTCACAACCTCACGATTGCGAATCCAATTTTTTAATCACTAGATCGATATTCAATAGGATTTTTTATTTAAGAATACAGAAGCTCAAATCCTTCAAATAGTAGTATACAGTCTTGAAACGTAGAGTAATCTTTTACCTGTAGCTCCAATTTAGTAAGCCTGCTCACCCTGACATTTCGAAGCTAACGATGGTTCCTGATTTAGGCACAAGGCCAACAATTTGGGGAAACGGAAAGTCCATTAAACCAACCTAAGTGCGTTACTGGTAATTTTTTATCGACCCCCTTAATGATGAAAGGCAAAGCTAACCACGGTGGAATTTGAACTCAAAACGTAAAGAGCCGTAACTATATGCCGCAAAGCATTTTGTCCGACACTGCAAATCCACCGCCTTTTTCGAAGCCAACAATAACATCTATATTACCTATCATAACTTCTTTTTTATTTTTTATTTAGAGTCAATGGAACTGAAATGTAAGACATAAAGGAAATGGGGGGGGGGGGGGGGGGGGGGGCGTGTTTCTAAAATATTTTCATTTATACTGGAAATCAGTGTTCTCTCTCACTTAGTACACACACACACATATATAATTGTTTCTACTTTAGGCACAAGGCCAGCAATTACCCAGTGCATTACTGGTACTTTATTTTATCGACCCCGTAAGGATGAAAGGCAAAGTCAACCTCGGCGGGATTTGAACTCAGATCGTAAAGGGACGTAACTATGCTGGAAAGTATGGCGTCCGACCCTCCATCGATACTGCCAATCTACCGCCTTATATAATAATCCACAAACAGCTTTAAAGTTTGAATATTGTTCCGACTATAAGACAACGGGGTATGTACTAGTGCTGCTAGTGATCTCTGCAGTTGCAGCACTATATGCAATGTTATTGTTAGTAACAGTTGTGTCAATTGAAACAGCCCAGTGCTATGATTATCAATGCTGCAATTGCAGACATATATTACATGTCATATCGCCATTGCCGGTCTTAAGTCCGGTTGGTAAAGGAAGATTTTTAGGCGTTGAGTTAGCAATCCGGTACTGTAAAATGAATAGATGGTTAACCGGTCGTACGAATAATACATTTACTACACCAGTGAAATAATAAACAGCTAATAAAATGTAAGTAAATCCATTCCACATGCCACCACACCACACCACACCACCATAAGTGAAACTTAAGGGTCAGTCCGCTTTGTGGTCTCGGCTGACAGGGTGGAGAAGATATTGCCCCGCAGGTTGGTGAGGGAGACGCGTTGGATCACGAAAGAAAAAAAAAAGCAAGCAAATCTTCATAAGAAGTCCAGCACCAGAAAAGAAAAAAAACAGTGGAGATCATCCATCTATGAAGGGCACCAATGAAGGACTGCAATGTTATGGACGCAGGAGAAGAGAAAGCGATGGAGAGGCCGGCCCAGAAATACCCGAAGCCAAATATTTTGGGAGGACTTCAGATACTTAGGAATTAGTTGGACAAGTGCAGCGAGAACCACGGCTTATCGACTTGTGCATCTTAAATAATGGTTTTTGCTTTAGTCACATGACCAGCAATTTTGGGGGGGAGTGGAAAGTCGATTAAATCGACCCCAGTGCGTTGCTGGTAATTTATTTTATCGATAAGATAATATATGATATTGTTAATAGTTTTATCAGTTGACCAGTCCAGTGTTGTGTGTGGTTACTATATCTGCAGATCTAGAAATATATACGGTGTTGTTACGAATGACCTAGGAAATTCTCCTCCGAGGTACAAGTCCGGACAAGGTTTGTTTGTGGAAGACCACCAGTCGCAAATGCACACCAGTATTCCCTCTCCATACTACCGATGTTGTCCAAGGGAAATACAATGACTGTGAAACGAACTCACAACCTCTTGATTTCAAGCCCAGCTCCCTAACCACTAAGCCATACGCCTTCACTTAGTAGTAGTAGTATTGTGGTGTTGTTAGTAGTTGTAACACATGAAATAGTCCAGTGTTGTGTGTAGTTACCATTTCTAAAGTCCAAAGTCTGTTTTGAGCCCAATGTCTCATTAGTCTTATCCTGTTAAGTGACTGAGAGTACTAGACCCACCCCCACTGGACAAGACATCAGTCCATCGCAGAATTAAACCCCCAGCTACTGCTACTACTCATTTTCAGCTGAGTCTACAAGAGCAACTTGAAAGGAAATGTTTTGCTCAAGAACATAACACACAACTTAGTCCAGGAATCGAACTCACGACATTATGATTATAAGTCCAACATACTTACCACTAGGCCATTGCTGCATATATCGAAATATATAGTGTTGTTGTTGTTGTTGTTAGAAGTAGTGGTTATTGTTGTTATTGTGACAATTAAGAGTTCAATGTTATCTGTGTTTCTCATCTATGGAGTTGTTGTTATTGTTGTTGTTAGTAGTTGTGTCGATTAAAATAGGCTATCTTTGGCTGGCAAATAAGAAATCATAGCTTGGTAAGTTTTCAGAATCGATATGTGTCAGAAATGTGTGTTGGACTTCCGTCGATTAAGACGATGAGTGTTTTAGTTCTTTGATCAACGGAACAGCCTGTTCATGAAAATAACAACATGCAACTGATTGAACATTCCACAGACACGTGTACTTAGAGATATTCAGCGTGACACTGCGTGTGGCAGGACTGTACCTTGGAATTACAGGCTCTGCTCGTTTTCTGTTATAGTTTGACTGAACGTGTACCCTTAACGTAGTTCTCAGGGAGATTCACCATGACACAGTATGCGACAAAACTGGTCCATTAACCCCCCCCCCACCTGAGTAGGCTGGAATGATGTGAAATAGTCATGTTCAAGGCCACAATGCATCGCCGGGAATTGAACTCACGAATTATATGCAGTATTATTATTAGTATTATTAATTAAAGTCCCGTCCTCCCTACTGTTATAGGCCTTAGTGTCAGTACTTGGGAATTTAGTGCCCTAGACTAGCTCTACAATTTTCATCTTCTAGTTATGCGCTCCATTCTCCCAAATAAATCAATAAACCTAGATTTTGACACTTCTTGCTCTGACCACGCTAAGAAAATTACTTCGCCTGCATTTCCTTCTGCACAGTCCACATTCACCGATGTCAAATCATGTTACAGGTCATAACATCATATAACTCTCCATGCAAAGATGTTAAGCAATTTTATTGATAGCAGTAAACTATCATATATTTAAGTTTATTATACAAATATTGTATAAAACTGTGACCCGTTAAGGTTCAGTTATGCGCCCCTCTGAGGTATGCACGTTAGGCAGCTGCCAAGTGAACCTTAATGATAGCGCCAGCCCTAGTTGTGTCAGTTAAGACAGTCCAGTAGTAACGCTATCTGTAGTTAATATACGATGGAAATAACTTTTTTATTGACCGTTTCTATATTTCTGTTTTGCATCTGTCTGTCTTCAGTTGTTAAACTCACCCAAGCTTACTATAATTGGCTATGACATGCAAAGTTGGTATATATATATATATACACACACACACATATATATATATATATATATATATATATATATATATATATATATATATATATATATATATATATATATATATACTATACAGTATATATAAATATATTGAACCTGTACTCTTAAGATCCAACCTTGTTACATATTTTGCGGATTATGCCTACGAAATTACGTTATTGTTACACGTGACTGTGGAATCTTGAGCCATTTAGATGTTAATTCATGAGTCAGGCATTTAGGGGTTAGGATAGATTTCTCTTCGTCGAAACTGGTGAAAGACCCATCACCATCAAATATATAAAGTCACATTCATATATTTAGCGGGTATAATAATGTTGTTCGTTAGACTGGTTGTTTGATTGTTTAGCTCATTAGAAGTGTTGTAGTTGTAAAATGAGTTGATAAGGTTGAATGAGTGGCTTGCTGGTCGAGTGCATGGCAAATGATGAGTGAAGTATGTATGTCTCAGTGAGTATGAGTGGTTTGTTGGTTGAGTCTATGGCAAGTGAGTGAAGAGTGTCTCTCTGAGTCGAAAGAATTATTGTTATGAAGTCTTGCCGGGGGTCGATGAAATCAGTAATTGCAGTCGCTTGTTGTGGTGATGTGATATTACCGCGAAGAAGACAATTTTCCCCAATCACATTGATAGGAATTTTCAGATGAACAAGACACTGGTAATTTTTTTTGTTTTTATTGGCTGCACGATTTACTCCCAAATCAATGTGCAGTAGAACGTCGGAAAAGGCAGGTATAATTGTTGTGTGGTGATTGTAAAATCTAAAAGTAGTGAATTCTACTAACCCTCTCTTGAAGTTAAGGTGCTTGGTCAGAACTGCCTGCTCAGCTTGGAAGCGAGCGAGTTGTACTCATGGGGTCAACACTTCATGTATTTATAATGACTAGGTCCCCAGAAACATTAATCAGATTACCTTTCCTTTTAAACTAGGGTCGTTAATATAGCCCAAACAAAGGAATTGGCATTTAAGTTTGTCTGGTGAGGTTAAAGGTCGGTGCAAGACCGGATTTATCGGAGAATAGAGTGGATGAGTGCCCTGGGCACCCCTTGTCAAACAAGGGCCCCTCAAGAAACAGTCCCTGGACTCCTCAAACCTGAACAGTCCTGACCTCTCCAAACTTGAACTGTCCGGCTCCCCAACAATGTCTAAATATGATCCTAGGTCAGTGTGGGTTGATATGAGACTATTTGAGAACATGGGAACAATGTCACAAATGTTTCGCTATATATACAGTATGTATCTAATATATGTATGTATGAAATCAGGTCCTATGAAAGTGTTTTCGACAGATTTGGACAGGTATCGAATTGATCGGTGTCATTGTTTAACTGTAACAACAACAACAACAACAATTGTTTGGTTTCCAATTAAAGCACAAGGTCAGCAATTGGAAATTGAGGAGGACAGAAGGTCGATTATATCGATCCCATTGCTTCAGTGGTACTTTATTTTATCGATCCCGAAAGGATGAAAGGCAAAGTTGGTTTTGACAGAATTTGACCTCATATCTTAAAACGCTGGAACAAATAATGCAAAAGTATTTGTTTGGCGCTCTAACGATTCTGCTGCCAATCCATTGCCCCTTAATGGCGACAACAATAATAACCGCAACAATAACGGTTTTAATCGGCAGGAACAAAAAGTGTGAGAGAGACTAAGAAGACCGGTAGAAGAGAAAACGATTCGATGTGTTGTCTGGTTTACAGAATGAGACGAGAACTTAGTGAGATTGTGTAACAAACAAAAAAGTCAAAAGACTTCCAGATACACCAGATTCATCATTTACCGTTCGTGCATAGAATATGAAGATTTCTAGGTGTTCCTACTGGTGAACAACCAATATATAACTGCCCATGGGTAAAAGCCAATTCTCTCATATTCAACCTTACAAATTTACCATGAGCTTTATTTATGGCCATATCAAGACTGGCTCTAACAGGGACCTGGAGTCTTGAGAATTTGAACGGCAGCTCGGTAGAGAAAAGGATGAGAGGAACCTTGGGAATAAATGCATTTTCTCCTTGATGATTGCATCCAAGAATAGAGACCTCGGGGAAATGGTTGACCACCCGCCTCACTGTTAAGTGTAAGCCATTGCATAGACGTAGCCGGTCTAGGTTTCTCAAAAGGATAATAGCAGTTCCAAAATGTTATATTGTATATAGATATGTATAAATATATATAAATGTGTGTGTGTGTGTGTGTGTGTGTGTGTGTGTGTGTGTGTGTGTGTGTGTGTGTGTGTGTGTGTGTGTGTGTGTGTGTGTGTGTGTGTGTGTGTGTGTGTGTGTGTGTGCGTGCGCGAGCGCGTGTGTGTGTGTGTGTGTGTGTGTGTGTGTGTGTGTGTGTATAAACCAGCATTCGAATCCACGGAAACAGGTATGTAGGTAAGTATAATCTCTTTGCAAGCCCAGGTTTCCCCATTCTCTCAATTTTGAATTGTCATCTAATAATTGTTCTGCCAAACATTATATCAACACCGACCAAGTTTGTCAAACCTCTATAATTGATTAGTCTCAAGATTAAGTCTGAAGCAACAGTTTTTCTTTCTGAACGATCAATTCGTAACCATCTTTATAAATGGATATATTAGTGTTACATTAGATATATACACAATATACACTATAGTTAGATATATTAGTGTTACATTAGATATATACACAATATACACTATAGTTGGATATATTAGTGTTACATTAGATATATACACAATATACACTATAGTTGGATATATTAGTGTTACATTAGATATATACACAATATACACTATAGATGGGTATATTAGTATTTTATTTGATATATACACAATATACACTATAGATGGGTATATTAGTGTTACATTTGATATATACACAATATACACTATAGTTGGATACATTAGTGTTACATTTGATATATACACAATATACACCATAGTTAGATATATTAGTGTTACATTAGATATGTGGGTATGGTGTGACGTGCGGTGGCCGGAAGCGGGGGAGTGCTCGACCGGATGGGTGCTTGGCCGGAAGGATGCTCGACCGGAAGGGCCAGCAGAGGGCCTCTCTCTAGTGGTGACCAGCAAACGGTGTGGACGCGAGTTTTGGGCAGCTCCCGGTGTTAAGCAGTTGGATGCACGTGGAAGAGGAGTAACCTGCAGTGGAGTTTAGCGGCGCCTATGAAAAGCGGTAAGTGAGATAGCTTTTTCTAACCACAAGCTATTTCGGCGACTGGAAAAAAAAAACAAAAACAAAAAAAAAAACACTTGCCGCAAGACAAATCAGAAAATGGCGACAAGACTACGGATGAACGAAGCTATCAGGGCATTTACCGGGGAAGGTGATGTTGTCGCTTGGTTGCGGAAGGTTCGGCTGGTCGCAAGCTTGCAGAAGATAGAGGACGTGGCCGGCCTCATGGCACTGTACCTCGAGGGCGACGCGTTGGTACTCTTCCTTGAGTTGGACGAGCACAACCAAAGAGATGCGCAGAAGATTGAGAGGCGTCTGATGGATGCATTCGCCGAGGGACCGTTGGCGGCTTTTGCTAAGCTGGCGGCGAGAATCAGGTGGAATGGTGAGCGCGTCGACATTTTCGCAGCGGAAATACGGCGGTTGTACACAATATACACTATAGATGGGTATATTAGTATTTTATTTGATATATACACAATATACACTATAGATGGGTATATTAGTATTTTATTTGATATATACACAATATACACTATAGATGGGTATATTAGTATTGTATTTGATATATACACAATATACACTATAGATGGGTATATTAGTATTTTATTTGATATATACACAATATACACTATAGATGGGTATATTAGTATTTTATTTGATATATACACAATATACACTATAGATGGGTATATTAGTATTGTATTTGATATATACACAATATACACTATAGATGGGTATATTAGTATTTTATTTGATATATACACAATATACACTATAGATGGGTATATTAGTGTTACATTTGATATATACACAATATACACTATAGATGGGTATATTAGTGTTACATTTGATATATACAGAATATACACTATAGATGGGTATATTAGTGTTACATTTGATATATACACAATATACACTATAGTTGGATATATTAGTGTTACAATTGATATATACACAATATACACTATAGTTGGATATATTAGTGTTACATTTGATATATACACAATATACACTATAGTTGGGTATATTAGTGTTACATTTGATATATACACAATATACACTATAGAAGAGTATATTAGTGTTACAATTGATATATACACAATATACACTATAGTTGGGTATATTAGTGTTACATTTGATATATACACAATATACACTATAGATGGGTATATTAGTATTTTATTTGATATATACACAATATACACTATAGATGGGTATATTAGTGTTACATTTGATATATACACAATATACACTATAGAAGAGTATATTAGTGTTACATTTGATATATACACAATATACACTATAGATGGGTATATTAGTGTTACATTTGATATATACACAATATACACTATAGAAGAGTATATTAGTGTTACATTTGATATATACACAATATACACTATAGAAGAGTATATTAGTGTTACATTTGATATATACACAATATACACTATAGAAGAGTATATTAGTGTTACATTTGATATATACACAATAGTTGGATACAGAGGCGTAACTAGGGAAAATGGCGCTCATGGCTATCAGTGAAACTTGCGCTCCTGCCCAGACATCCAACACTGATCAGCTCAAAAATACCAATTACGTTCGTCAATCCAGCCACACTAGTGCTTCTCACTCATGATAATAAAAGACAGATCATACATCTGAAGACGTTACTGTTTTTCACTCTTCAACAATAGCTTATTCCTCATCACATGCCATGCTTGCCACTCCCTAATTACGCCTATGGTGGATATATTAGTATCTCATTGGATATATATATACAATATAACACTATAATTTGATATATTAGTATTTCATTTGATATATATATATATATATATATATATATATATATATATATATATATATATATATATATATATATATATATATATATATAGTTTTGCGAGGTTTTTTATATGAAATCGTGTGTCGAAACAAATATTGTTATACTTGGCGTATACGAACATGCCAGACAACAACACGACGGTAACATAGACAACATAGAAATTAGAATAATATCTAAACATAGAAATGACCCAGCAGATAGGCAAATCAGAGAGGCCAGTGAAATAGAACTTAGAAGGCCAAGGCTAAACTGAAAGAATGAATGGAATAACAACGACACCCAAACAAACAACACTGACCTAAGAGAAGTATAAATAAATAAATAGATAAATAAATAAATAAATAAATACATACACAAGCACAATAACAACAAACACATATAAACACACACTAGTAAAGATAGAATACATTAACCAATACACAGTCACCCAATCACGAACACACATCAAACAAAACACTATACACACACGCAAACGCATGCGCAAAGAAGACAAAATAAAATAAACAAATAAATAAATATATAAACAGACTAAATAAAGATGGCGTAGAAAATACAATGCAACGGGAGGAAACAATAGCACCACTGACGATGTTGCAGATGTGCAACGAAAGAACTTTGATAAACTATATATATGTGTTTGTGTCTATATTGTATCTGTATTATTTTTGACCGTTGGTCAGTTAATGGCAACATTGAGGACCGAATAAATTAGATTACCGATATAAAAGACACAGAAGCGAAAAGCGAAAACCAACCAAACAGTGAGTGTGTTCTGTTATTAATTCTGGCAATATTACACAAATATGACCCTCCCCAAGTAAAACAATATATATATATATATATATATATATATATATATATATATATATATATATATAACGAAGGAAATGTGGTAAGGAACCAGGTGGACCATAACGCACCAAAGTACTCAATACTTAGGGTAGTAGAGTGGGTAATAGGAACCAGTAAGATCCCGACGGCTGAGCTCAAGCCGTTTCGACGTATATATATATACACACAATAAAATCTATTCTTTCCTAGTTTGAATTCTTCCTCTGTCTAAAATTCCTCTCCTGATAACCAAGTACCCCATCCTGCATCTGAGAATCACTTTGTTTTAAACGTTACAACCTAGACTGTAGATACAGATCTCAATGGTTAGGTAGGAAATTGTCTTCACAAACACGAGCGTGATACCTTTACCTTTGACTCTGATCGACCTAAGCCCCGTGAATGAAGCTGGGTAGACAGAAACTGTGCAGAAGTCCGTCGGATGCGTAATATGCCTTTCATTCAAAAGTCCAACTGTGTCACGCTGATTTGGCTTAGGAATTATGTTAAAGGTACACATGTTTATGGAATACGCAACAACTTAAACTTTAATTCATGAATCGTACGCTCAGTTAATCCAACAACCGAATGCTCATCGTTGATACCGACGGAGAATCCACCATCATGGCTAAAGCCACACTGGGGCACCACATTGTTTTTGTTAAATAATTTCTATAAGAACACAAACTATAATGTATTACAATCGAAGTCGCTTATTGTAATCACTCTGGGACGAAGCCTTTTCGATAACAATAATAGGATGATAACATTAAGCGAATACAAAATTCGTGAGACTAATTTTGATAGCAATAACCAAGTAAGGACATTAAGTAAATAAGGATTTTGGGACCCACTAATTTTGATAAAATATCCAAATAATAACATTAAGCGAATGATTTTGAATTAATAACAATAACCGGCTGGTGATAGTATTGTTGAACGAATCAAATTAGGGATCCAGTAATTTTGACAAAAATAACCAGTTAATACACTCGTTTCAACTATACACGTCTATACACTCATGTTTCCACTATACATACTTGTAAACTATACACATGTTTACACTATATACGCTTGTACATTCCAGAAATGTTTACATTATACACGCTTGTACACTATACACATGTTTACATTATATCCCCTTATAAACTATACACATGTTTACACTATATACGTTTATATGCACTATATACAAATGTTTACATTATACACCCTTATAAACTATACACATTTTACACTATACACACATATATGCACTATATACAAATGTTTACATTATACACCCTTATAAACTATACACATGTTTACACTATACACACATATATGCACTATATACAAATGTTTACATTATACACCCTTATAAACTATACACATGTTACACTATACACACATATATGCACTATATACAAATGTTTACATTATACACCCTTATAAACTATACACATTTTACACTATACACACATATATGCACTATATACAAATGTTTACATTATACACCCTTATAAACTATACACATTTTACACTATACACACATATATGCACTATATACAAATGTTTACATTATACACCCTTATAAACTATACACATTTTACAGTATACACACATATATGCACTATATACAAATGTTTACATTATACACCCTTATAAACTATACACATGTTTACACTATACACACATATATGCACTATATACAATGTTTACATTATACACCCTTATACATTATACAAATGTTGACACTATACACCATACAAATATTTACACTATACACTTATTTGCACTGTATACACGCCTGTAGAGTGTAAATACAGTTTCTTCAGAACTGACTGATGGAATCAATCAGGAAAAATAAATTGACCTCATTTTTTTTCTTTGATATCTGGAAAATCGGTCAATGTATGCTACAGTTTCTTTAAAAGAAGCAACTGCATGGATCTAGAAATGGACAGAGATCGATAACTGATCAGCATTAACAAGACGAAATTATCGACAGACACACAAAAAAACAACAACTCCCGCCCTCTTTTCTAATATGCCATCTCTTTGTGGTGTAAAATGATCAGGCTTGTGTCTCGTGTGTATATATGTGTATATAATATAATATAATTGTTTCTACTTTTAGCACAAGGCCAGCAATTACCCAGTGTATTACTGGTACGTTATTTTATCGACCCCATAAGGATGAAAGGCAAAGTTAACCTCGGCGGGATTTGAACTCAGAATGGTGTATATAATATAATATAATATAATATATATATATATAATTATACACACACATATATATAAATACATACATATATATATACATACATATATATACATACATATATATATACATATATATATATATATATATACATACATATATATATACATATATATGTATATTTATGCACACATACACATTTGTATGAATTTGTAGGCATATATAGATACATCTACAAATTCATACAAATGTGTATGTGTGCATAAATATATATATACATACACACATATATATATACAGACACATATATATACACACAAACACACATATATATATACACACAAACACATATATACACACAAACATATATATACGTCTAAACCCATGCTTGCGTGGAAGATAGACGTTAAACGATGATGATGACACAAACACATATATATATACAAACACATATATATATATATATATATATATACATACACACACACACATATATATACACACATATACACACCCACACATATATATATATTAAGAAATCCATACAATTGCGTGTGTCTGCATTATACTTTCACTATTGAGACCTGTTGTAAAAAAACAAACAAATTCACAATCGTAACTGTCAAAAATTAGTTTCACTTTTGCGACCGCCCGTCTTGACGTATGCCTATATATATACATATATATATATATATATATATATATATATATATATATATATATATATATATACATACATACACATATGGTTACCCCCGATTGAACCCGGTATACACGCACATATATAGTGTGGTTGTGTATAGATATGTCTATGTTTATGTCCATGCTTACTGATTTTCTGTGGTTATATCCAACGACTTAGCGATTCGACAAAAAGAAATTGATAAAATAAGTAGCAGACTTAAAAAAAATAATTGTGTCATATGATCAACTAAGACAATATATCCGATCGGTTGGCTTTGATCTATATGGCTACTTTTTGTCATTCTCTGACACCTTATCTGGTGTGTGTCTGTACTACTTCTTTTTCTGATGGTATTTTATAGAGTTCGTATACCTTCCGACTCTATCATGTCTTCCAGTGTAAGACCCAACTCTATCATGTCTGGATATATTCCTTTGTGGCTAAGACTGGGTAGCCGGAGATAATGTCGTTAATTGTTTCTTCCCAATCCCCACCAGAAATTCAACAGTTACTATGTTCTCTTTCATTATGTATTTTTGGTTGTTGGTGGTGGATTGGCAGTATCGGTAGAGAGTCGGACGCCATACTTTGCAGCAAAGAGTTACGGCCCTTTATGATCTGAGTTCAAATCCCGCCGAGGTTAACTTTGCTTTTCATCTTTATAGGGTCCATAAAATAAAGTACCAGTAACACAATTTAATCGACTTTTCCCTTCCCTTTAAATTGCTGGCCTTGTGTCATAAATAGAAACTATTATTATTATTATTATTATTAAAAGGGTGGTGGATTGGCAGTATCGGTAGAGAGTCGGACGCCATACTTTGCAGCAAAGAGTTACGGCCCTTTATGATCTGAGTTTCAAATCCCGCCGAGGTTAACTTTGCCTTTCATCCTTACGGGGTCGATAAAATAAAGTACCAGTAATGTACTGGGTAATTGCTGGCCTTGTGCCAAAAATAGAAACAATTATGTATTTTTGGTTGTTTCGGCTTTTTGTCCAACGTTTCTTAGCCAGTTTTTTGTGACTTTATCTTGTCCACATCCTTTCTATTCATTTTTTCTTGTGTATTGGCCATGTAGAGGTTCTTCTTGTCATTGTGTTAGCATAACATTCTGAAGATCTGTTTTCAATTTAGATTTTATCTTTTTCACAATTTCTGTTGTTTATTTGTTTAATTTCCCACATTATTATTATTAATACTGTGGGAAATTAAACAAATAAACAAGGGCGGTGGATTGGCAGTATCAGTAGAGGGTCGGACGCCATGCTTTCCAGCATAGTTACGTCCCTTTACGATCTGAGTTCAAATCCCGCCGAGGTTGACTTTGCCTTTCATCCTTACGGGGTCGATAAAATAAAGTACCAGTAATGCACTGGGTAATTGCTGGCCTTGTGCCTAAAGTAGAAACAATTATTATTATTAATACTATTATTATTATTATTGGTTTCATTAGTGGAGCGTCGGACAACATGCTTTGTGGCACAGCGTTACGGCCCTTGACGTTCTGAGTTCAAATCTCGCCGAGGTTAGCTTTATCCTTTATCCTTACGGGGTCGATAAAATAAAGTATCAGTAATGCACTGGGGTCGATTTAATCGACTTTTCCCCTCCCCCAAATTGCTGGCCTTGTGCTTTTAATAGAACTCATTATTATTATTGACAGCATCGGACAAAATGCTTTGCGGTATTTAGTTACGACTTTCCACGGTCTGAGCTCGAATCCCCTCGAGATCAACTGAAGCTTTCATTCTTCGGATGTCGATACCAGTAAAGTATTGCGGATCAATATAATCGACTTTTCCTTTCTCCCGAATTGCTGGCCTTGTTTCAGCGTTAGAAAGAATTGTATTTATTTACAATCAGTAAACTAATTATGCTCCACCAGTATGTTTTACACACACGCTCACACACTCATACACACATCCTATGTCGTAAACCCCAATCTGGAGAATCTGTCAATTTGTGTGACATTGTTCGTATTCCAGGTGCTACCTCCAAATGAAGAGAAAATTATCCAAATAGGATGAAGGAAGATAGAGGTGGAGGAGAGAGAGAGAGAGAGAAGTAGTAATAGTAGGAGGTGAAGGATCTGTAGTTCTTGAGCTCTTTGTATTTTTCTTCTGATTAGTTTTATTGTAATTGACGTCATTATATTTGGCTTTCTAGCCAACACCACGGGCTTCTGAAGTTTCTGCCTACTAAATTTACACAACCACTCAGCCACTCAACCAGCAACCCACTCAGTCACACAACCACCCACCCACTCACTCACTTACCCACCCACTCACAAGAAATAATCGTTTTCCATTACGTAACTTAAATACGAGGGAAGAAACTTTACCCCAAGGCGACCAATACACCTGAAAATACAAAAGCAATTGTTTATCGTAGTGTCTGTAAAGCCAATAGACACTGCATCTCTCCTCACTCAGACCACTCGGTCATAGAGTTCCTGTAAA
Source organism: Eledone cirrhosa (assembly GCA_964016885.1). NCBI lineage: Eukaryota > Metazoa > Mollusca > Cephalopoda > Octopoda > Eledonidae > Eledone > Eledone cirrhosa. The sequence continues at coordinate 23,190,016 of OZ024746.1, read as the reverse complement.
GGCCACGGGCACTTCCCAACAGTAGTGTGTGTTGGTAATGATTGGCAAAAGAGAAAATCTTCAATAATTGTTACATCGAATGGAAGCAAATCAACACAGCTAGAAACATTCGTAGTTTCATTTATTTGGAAAGAATAACATTTTCTCTGTCAGATTGCTAGCAGTATCAAACATTTCTTCTATTCACCACTTCACAATGGTGTTTGATAAAGCTGTTAGCCTAGATAATATATAATAATTCTTTGTTACTTTGTCATTATATATTCTAGAAGCAATTGCTTTGACAACAAACAAAATTATTTTTCCTGTTATTGTGTATAGCTTTCCAATATTTTCTATTAAGTGACACATCACACGAAACAAACAACATTGTTATTATCAAAAGCCAGCTGCTCCTTTTTAAATATAGAATTTTGTCTTTAAAAATATTCTTGCCGTTTTCTTTGAAAACATCCACTAGATTTGTGATATCTTTTATGTTCAATTTCTAAATGTTGGTGAAGTTTGGCTGGCTTCATATTTTCCTTGGACAACAGTTGATTACAGAGAACATACCGTGGCTTCTGTTGATCCTCATGACTCTTCACGATATCTACATATGAATCTAAAGGGTATGTATTTATGACAATATTTGTAGTGTTTGTGTTTTTACTAAGGAATCAGCGTTTAATTTTATTTTTTATAGATTTTTTCATTTCTACATGCTGCACTTTCAGCCATGTTAACAGTATTTGTTTGGCTAACACATTGGTTCCCAACCTTTTGTGTGCCATGCCCCACTTCAACATTTAAAAAAATGTTATGCATTCCCCTCACTCCGATATGAAAATAAATTGAGTTTTGTAAAAATAAATCATGAAATTAAATTCTGATGCGCAATAAAATGCGTGGAGGAGGTGAGACAGGAGTTTCCGACAGTAATATATACCAAAGTTACCTTGTAAAGTAATAAGGTAAAAGTAAAACGGTAAAACCTGAAGTTTATTCTCATTATCATATTCAAATTACTCCACCCCGTGGGGTGTGCGTCCTATGTAGGAATCACTAGGTTAACAGCTTTTAATCACTGATCCATAATTATCAGGCGATCATATAATCAGATACATTATTGTTGTTGGACATTTCCGATGAAGGTTGTTCAAATTGTTCAGTCAATGGGACAACCTGGTAGTGAAATTAACGTGTGAATGACTGAGCATTCCACAGTCACGTGTGCCCCTACTGTAGTTACCAGGGTGATTCAACGTGACAGTGTGGCAAGACTAGTGTTAAGAATTATACTTAGAACTCATTTTTGCAAGCTGTGTGGACTGGAGCAACGTGAAATAAAGTGTCTTGTTCAAGGGCACACCGCGCCATCGGGAATCACACTCATGACCTTACAATAGTGAACCGAATAACCTACCCACTAAGTCATGTGCCTTTACAAAATCAGATATACGAAATGAATATTTGACAATAATTCAATTGGGCATCAAAGATCAGGAATCATTGATCTATCATGGTTTTTGATTTAGGCTTACGGCCAACAATTTTGAGGAAAGGAAAATACGATTAAATCGACTCCAGTGCGTTACTGGTACTTTATTTTTATCGACCCCGTAAGGATGAAAGGCAAAACTAACCTCGACGGGATTCGAACTTAGACCACGTTGTCCGACGTTCTAACGATCCAGCTAATTGCCCTCCCTTAATCACTGACAAATGATGCACGCGTTAACTGTTTAGACATTATTTTTCAGGACGTTTATACTATCTCCTACTGGATATACATAAAATCCCGTGCCTTATTTAAGTTTTTAAATATATCTAAGTATATCTCAGAATATTGGGCATATTTTAGCGATTGTCGCCAATTATTTTTTTCAATTTAATATATAATTTATTAATGCTAGTTACTACAATGGCGCCATACAAGGGACGAAAGTTTCATTAAGCCGGAGGGCCAACTTGTTCAACCACAAAACTCGTCTTTTAGATTTAAGTTGCTCTATATCTTGTATATCTTTACCAGTATAATATATATATATAATATATATATATATATATATTCCAATGGCATATGTTAAAATAACCGCATTATTTAAAACCGCGTAAGATGCGAGGCCATCGTAAATATTATTTTAAAGTAAATATCTCTTTTCCACAAGCAACCATCTAATTATGAGTTTCTGTACTCAGATGACTTCGAGATATCTTTGAAATACTATATTTTTACGTAACTGTTATGTCTGCCACAGACTAATTTCTTAGTTTTTTACGTTTGTTTTGCTTCCATTTTTCTCTTGGTTGGGTACCATTAACTATTAAAAGTGTAATATCTCCGCCATCAGTGACATTTCCATCTCAGTTCTTCAATTAACTATCTTGTGAAATATTTTTGGAAGTTAAGAATTCGTTAGCTTTTATCATTATAGATTTAGCCAACCTCCTTTCTCATTATGTTTGATTCAATCTTCTCTTATTGTCTGTATAACCTAAGATAATTTTATAAGCAAACACATACATCTTTCTCTCTCACTCTCTCACCTTCACATCCTCTCTCTCACTCTCTCATCTTCACTTCCTCTCTCTCTCTTACCCCCCCTCTCTAATATATATATAATTACACTCATACACAAAAAATTCCTAATTTTTCGTGAATGTTGTGTAATAGCTTATTATATAAACGTTACTTTTTCTATTGGATACAGACTGTCGTTTGTAGACACATACACACACACACATATATATATATACAGTACATAGTTAACCGATTCTGCAAAAAAACAATTACGCAGTCTCGGTTAATCCTGAACTATATATGTACAGATATGTATATATGTCGTTATTTCGGTTGCTTGGTTGATAGTATTTTATATACTAACATTAACTATCAGCATACGCGCTAGTGGAAGCGTGTGGCCTAGTGGTAAGGGTGTTGGACTGGGTTGTGACTTGTGTTCTTGAGCAAAATACTTCATTTCACGTTGCTCCAGTATACTCAGTCGAAAATGAGTACCAGCAATAGCACGGGGTTAAACCGTGCGATGGTCTTGAACTCTGTCCAGGAGGAGTTTTGTACTAATAATATACATATATATATATATAAATAAATACACAAACATATATATATATATATATATATATATATATATATATATATATATATGTATAAATGTGTATAAATGTACCTTACTGTGGTTACTCCTATTGAACCCAGGACTGATATATATATATATATATATATATATATATATATATATATATGTAGGGGCTCCCAAAGGAGCACTGAGTGCAATGTCAACATGGACACACTAGAAGAGGAAGACCAAGGTTAACGTATGTTGATGCCCTAAGGACAGACACTGGTCTGTTGGAGACGCAGGACATGGCAGCGATAATGAGGGACAGAGACCGCTGGAGAGAACTCGTCCATGGATCTCGGGAATTTTACCCGCCTTAGATATATATATATATATATATGCAAAAGTTTTATTTAAAATTGTTGGGTTACAACAAGTAAATATTTTATAACTGATATAAAGCACTCAACAAGTTTTGGAGTAGATATACGATATTAAACAAATGGAAACTATATTTATAAAACCATATTTATTTCACTATACATATTTCAGGGATACCATATTAAAAATATGGCATGCCTTCTTCAGATAAAATACAATATATAAGCAGTGCGAAGTTGGTTTGGTACCAAACCAACTTCGCACATGGAAGTTGATCAATATTTATGGTACGTCAAATTTATTTATAAAACTGCTTATATATTGTATTTTATCTGAAGAAGGCATGCCATATTTTTAATATGGTATCCCTGAAATATGTATAGTGAAATAAATATGGTTTTATAAATATAGTTTCCATTTGTTTAATATCGTATATATATATATATATATATATATATATATATATATATATATATATATATATATATGTATATATATATGTATATATATATATATATATATATATGAGTCCTGGGTTCAATCGGGGGGTAACCAGAGAAAGGTATTTAATACAACACATTTAATACAGAAATGGCTTTTCTTCGAATGAAACAGTTCTATAATGTGATGTGTGTGTACCGACACTCCAGAAAAAGACATATGCCAAAGGTGGCGTTGATCTTAGGACGTCTATGAAGCCAGCATCTTAAACTATTCGACTATTGTTGCACCTTTAGAGGTAAACAACAACATTCAGCATTAGAGTGAGACACGTTTGTCTTTTATTTCATTTTTTATTTTATTTTTTTTACTGAGCTTCGGTATGCGTCTGTGTGTGTGTGTGTTGGAGAGTGTGTGTGTGTGTTGGAGTGCGTCTGTGTGTGTGTGTTGGAGTGCGTCTGTGTGCGCGTGTGTGTTGGAGTGCGTCTGTGTGTGTGTTGGAGTGCGTCTGAGTGTGTGTGTGTGTTGGAGTGCGTCTGTGTGTGTGTGTGTGTGTGTGTGTTGGAGTGCGTCTGTGTGTGTGTGTGTGTTGGAGTGCGTCTGTGTGTGGGTTGGAGTGCGTCTGTGTGCGTGTGTGTGTGTTGGAGTGCGTGTGTGTGTGTGTGTGTGTGTGCGTGTGCTGGAGTGCGTCTGTGTGTGTGTGTGTTGGAGTGCGTCTGTGTGTGTGTGTGTGTTGGAGTGCGTCTGTGTGTGTGTGTTGGAGTGCGTCTGTGTGTGTGTGTGTTGGAATGCGTCTGTGTGTGTGTGTGTTGGAGTGCGTCTGTGTGTGTGCGTGTGTGTTGGAGTGCGTCTGTGTGTGTTGGAGTGCGTCTGTGTGCGTGTGTGTGTGTTGGAGTGCGTCTGTGTGTGTGTGTGTGTGTTGGAGTGCGTCTGTGTGCGCATGTGTGTGTTGGAGTGCGTCTGTGCGTGTGTGTGTGTGTTGGAGTGCGTCTGTGTGTGTGTGTTGGAGTGTATCTGTGTGCGTGTGTGTGTGTTGGAGTGCGTCTCTGTGTGTGTGTGTGTGTTGGAGTGCGTCTGTGTGTGTGTGTGTTGGAGTGCGTCTGTGTGTGTTGCAGTGCCTCTGTGTGTGTTGGAGTGCCTCTGTGTGTGTGTGTTGGAGTGCGTCTGTGTGTGTGTGTTGGAGTGCGTCTGTGTGTGTGTGTTGGAGTGCGTCTGTGTGTGTGTGTTGGAGTGCGTCTGTGTGTGTGTGTGTGTTGGAGTGCGTCTGTGTGTGTTGGAGTGCGTGTGTGTGTGTTGGAGTGTGTGTGTGTGTTGGAGTGCGTGTGTGTGTGTTGGAGTGCGTCTGTGTGTGTGTGTGTTGGAGTGCGTCTGTGTGTGTGTGTGTTCGAGTGCGTCTGTGTGCGTGTGTGTGTGTTGGAGTGCGTCTGTGTGTGTGTGTGTGTGTTGGAGTGCGTCTGTGTGTGTGTGTGTGTTGGGGTGCGTCTGTGTGTTGGAGTGTGTGTGTGTGTTGGAGTGCGTCTGTGTGTGTGTGTGTGTTGGAGTGCGTCTGTGTGCGTGTGTGTGTTGGAGTGCGTCTGTGTGCGTGTATGTGTTGGAGTGCGTCTGTGTGTGTGTGTGTTGGAGTGCGTCTGTCTGTGTGTTGGAGTGCGTCTGTATGTGTGAATTATTCATTCACGAACTAATCTTAGAACGAAATGTACGAGGCCACAATAGATATTAACGGTAATATGATATACGTAGAATGAAACACACACACACACACACACACACACACACACACACACACACACACATATATAGACTACCACACACACACATATATATATAGACTACCACACACACACACACAAACACACATATATATAGACACACACCAACGTCACCTCCAATACACGACCACCTCCAACTTAGCTATATATATACCAGCTATATACCATTATCACCACCGTATATGCATTACTACTGCCCTCACCATATAGATATACCCACACCTCCTCCCCGCCCTCACCATATAGATATACCCACACCTCCTCCACCGCCCTCACCATATATACCTCCACACCTCCTCCGCCGCCCTCACCATATATACCCCCCACACCTCCTCCACCGCCCTCACCATATAGATATACCCACACCTCCTCCGCCGCCCTCACCATATATACCCCACACCTCCTCCGCCACCCTCACCATATATACCCCTCCACACCTCCTCCGCCGCCCTCACCATATATACCCCCCACACCTCCTCCGCCGCCCTCACCATATATACCCCCACACCTCCTCCGCCGCCCTCACCATATATACCCCCCACACCTCCTTCGCCGCCCTCACCATATATATACCCCCCCCCACACCTCCTCCGCCGCCCTCACCATATATACCTCCACACCTCCTCCACCACCCTCACCATATATACCCCCCACACCTCCTTCGCCGCCCTCACCATATATATACCCCCCCCACACCTCCTCCGCCGCCCTCACCATATATACACCACAACCTCCACCACCCTCACCATATATACCTCCACACCTCCTCCGCCGCCCTCACCATATATACCCCCCACACCTCCTCCGCCGCCCTCACCATATATACACCACAACCTCCACCACCCTCACCATATATACACCACTTCCACACAAGCCCTATCATTCTCTATACACACTCACACACACACCACATTCACTGTACACATACACACACATATAATGGAGGTGTATGTGAAAACATAGACAACATGCTTGTGGATAATAAACATAATTCGTCTCGCTATATGCATATTAATCTGTAATCATGTCACAGCTAACTCAGTTGCCGTATAAGAATGTCCAAACACTAGTGTTTCAGGGTTTGTATCCATCTTCAATGACGTTTACAAATTCGGTACTGAAGTGAAATATATAATTATTTCTACTTTTGGCCAGCAATTATCCCAGTGTATTACTGGTACTTTATTCTATATTAGTCTGTAATCATGTCACAGCTAACTCAGTTGCCGTATAAGAATGTCCAAACACTAGTGTTTCAGGGTTTATATCCATCTTCAATGACGTTTACAAATTCGGTACTGAAGTGAAATATATAATTGTTTCTACTTTTGGCCAGCAATTATTCCAGTGTATTACTGGTACTTTATTCTATATTAATCTGTAATCATGTCACAGCTAACTCAGTTGCCGTATAAGAATGTCCAAACACTAGTGTTTCAGGGTTTATATCCATCTTCAATGACGTTTACAAATTCGGTACTGAAGTGAAATATATAATTGTTTCTACTTTTGGCCAGCAATTATCTCAGTGTATTACTGGTACTTTATTCTATATTAGTCTATAATCATGTCACAGCTAACTCAGTTGCCGTATAAGAATGTCCAAACACTAGTGTTTCAGGGTTTATATCCATCTTCAATGACGTTTACAAATTCGGTACTGAAGTGAAATATATAATTGTTTCTACTTTTGGCCAGCAATTATTCCAGTGTATTACTGGTACTTTATTCTATATTAATCTGTAATCATGTCACAGCTAACTCAGTTGCCGTATAAGAATGTCCAAACACTAGTGTTTCAGGGTTTATATCCATCTTCAATGACGTTTACAAATTCGGTACTGAAGTGAAATATATAATTGTTTCTACTTTTGGCCAGCAATTATCTCAGTGTATTACTGGTACTTTATTCTATATTAGTCTATAATCATGTCACAGCTAACTCAGTTGCCGTATAAGAATGTCCAAACACTAGTGTTTCAGGGTTTGTATCCATCTTCAATGACGTTTACAAATTCGGTACTGAAGTGAAATATATAATTGTTTCTACTTTTGGCCAGCAATTATCTCAGTGTATTACTGGTACTTTATTCTATATTAATCCGTAATCATGTCACAGCTAACTCAGTTGCCGTATAAGAATGTCCAAACACTAGTGTTTCAGGGTTTATATCCATCTTCAATGACGTTTACAAATTTGGTACTGAAGTGAAATATATAATTGTTTCTACTTTTGGCACAAGGCCAGCAATTATCCTAGTGTATTACTGGTACTTTATTCTATCGACTCCGTAAGGATGAAAGGCAAAGTTAACTTCGGGGGGATTTGAACTCAGACCATAAAAGGCCGTAACTCTTAGCTGAAGTGAAATATTTAATATACATGCATCATACGCAAAAATATGGATTTTAGCGTATGATGCATATAAAGAAATGTTAAGTTGAATTTAATGTGAACTTGATGGGATGGTGTTCATTAGCTTATTTTTGCTTCAGTATCGCATGGGTGAACGTCATTGAAGTCGTCCTCACACGGCTAGCTGCGACATGATCACTGCATAAAATACTCATAGCAAGACCTGTTTATTATTATCATCATTATTATCATCATCGTTATATAGAAACACACACGATACCCATTTACAGTCCCTCTTCTATGTGTGTGTGAATATATATATATATATATATATATATATACACACACACGTACACGCACACACATAAATACAGCCCCACCGTCTCTTGGAACTTTGCCAAAATAGTTGTATAGTTGTTACGCTTCCAACAAGAGTATTTGCGTTATTAGGTAGGGGTTATATATAATGTGTGTGTATGATTTGGGTAGGTGCTGATGTACAGAATGACGTACGCAAATATTTTTTAATGAATTAACTGCGTCATTTAGTATCTCATCACTTACCTGAATTACACCAGTTCATATCATTGGCTTACCTGAGTTATTTCCTTTACTTCGATGCCTTTTTATCGGAACCCCGCCACCGCCACCAATAAAACAATGCCGGATCTGTGACGGAATGGCGTAATATATGGATACCTCCTAAAATAGATGTCGATATATTTCTTTAAGGTGTCGGCGAACCTAAAATATAAAAAAAAAAATTTAAATCGTCTTATGGGTGTTTCTGAAGAGTCGATGAGGCCTGCATGGAACATCTAGCTGAAAATCCCATTGTGACCCTTCCATAATATTTTAGAAAAAAAAAAAAAATGGAGCTCTTTAAATATTGTGGGGTCTCTGACTACCGACCAACGAGACCCCTCTCTCTCTCCTTAATATGCCACAGGTGGTAGGACAAATCACTATATTCAGCCTCTAGTTGTTCCTAAAATATTCGAAATTATTGATGATCGAGTGTAAGTACTATTGACATGGCTGGTTCTATCACGTATGGCATCTAAATATTTTCCACGAAACACCATTTTTCTCCCATATATACCCATTATTTCATAAGACCTCCCCTCCCCAGGAAGATAGATGCCACAGAAATTGTGTTCAAATTGTTGCAGATTCACTCTCTTTAGGAGAGTCATAAGCAGGGGAATGAGTTCCCGAGAACCGATGTTCTTGTAAGAAGGACTGGGTGTAGTATTTAATGCAGCGTATGGGGTATTGTTGGACACAGCCTGGCTGTTTAGAAGACAGAGAAATTAGTCGGGGCTGGCTCAATTGAGGCGGCATGACTTCAGCAAACTCCAAGGAGCAGATATCATTATGGAGTGGCATGTCTTCAGCAAACTCCAAGGAGCAGATATCATTGTAATAACGTTAGACTATGGAGTGGCATGTATTCAGCTAGCTCCAAGCAGTAACGGGAGGGAAGAAACTGTAGACTAGTGGTTCCCAACCTTTTCTGCACCATGGCTCATCTCAACATCTCAAAAATTGTTATGATACCCCCCACCCCACTTTGATATAAAAACAGCGGTGGTCAATTGCAAAGTGTAAACAAATTGGTGTATAGTTGGTGCCAGATGCACAATAACATGTGTGGAGGAGGAGCTGTAAACGATGAAGGTCCAGCATATATAGTGTTTTATTACTTTTGACAATTATACTTTACTATCCGGCCCGTCCTGCTGGCGTCCGGCTAGGTATACCCGCATTTTATCTTTTCAGGAATCCCTCCTCCACTCCAGTGCAAAGATACCGCACGCCCTCTCAAGTCAACGAGGGTGGGGTGGGGTTAACGTGCTCTGATGTTGTGTTTGAATAGTGTTTAGGATTCTCCAGTTCAGCAGCCAGTACGTTAAAGAAAATTGATAGTTACAACAATAAAGGCTGAACAGAGAACACATTTTTTAACAAACTTTACAATAATTTGTACAACCATAATGGAAATTCCAAGTAATAGAAAATACATAAATTACATTGTTAGAACCTCAGAGTATACAATATTTTTGTTCGGGAGCAAAGATGAAGAGATTGCTTGGCGAGCTCACCCTAGAGCATCCTACATACAATTGACCATGGGAGAAGTATGGTTTTCCCAGATGAAGGCCAGCCACTTTTAGGGTTTGACCCTGAGCTTTGTTGATGGTAATCGCGAAGCTTAGTCTCTCAGTTGCTCTAGTAATATTTTTTCTTCTGGAAAATCTGATCTTGCGGCCAGGCTGGGACTTTTTAGGTGGCATATTGGCACATAACGATAAGCCGTCTCTGCTTTCGTGAAATAAATACGTTTGTTTATATTTTGTTTTTGTGTATGCAAAAATATCTGTACACGAATATATATATATATATATATATATATAACAGATTAAAGTTTAAGCAAATAATCGCTGCTTTCACCCTTAACGGGATCTTCTGAAACAAAAAAAACGTTGCAACCGAAGGAAAACTGGAAGACAATACTTTGGCAATGAACGGAAAAAAAGCGAAGATAAGGGTTCTTATATATTTGATATATATTTATCCTTATCCAGCCCTCTTTGGATTTTAGTCTTCACATTTATTATTATTACTAATTATATATATATATATATATATATATATATATATATATATATATATATATATATATATATATATATATATATATATATATATATATATAATTATTGAGATGGCGTGTGGCATCTTTGCACTAAATTAATTAAAAGTTGGTTAGAAGTGAAGTCAATGCAGACAGATATTATAAGCGTGCGACGT
>OZ024746.1:23139190-23169190 GCA_964016885.1 Eledone cirrhosa | reverse complement strand
TTAATACGTATTATAAAAGTGCAAGCGGCACCCGATGTTTATCCAGATTGATCAGAATGAAATCCTTCTTATGCTCAATAAACAAAATAAGAGTATAATGAGGTGGTATGGGGGTGGCGAGTAAGGCGCTTGTGTGTGTGTGTGTGTGTGTGTGTGTGTGTGTAGTTGGATGGGTGGGTGGTTAACTATGAGCTGGGTCAACGACCTCAACTGTTCATCGTCTCGTCCAATGAAATGCTCTGAATGTGTGACATATATAAACGGGGATAGCAGCAGCAGCAGTGGTAAACAAGAAAGATAGAGAGAGATAGAGATAGAGAGATAGTGAGAGAAAGATGGTGGGAGTGGGGAATGTGTGTCACTACGTAATGTGTTTTTCCTCACCGACATCTCTGAGTGTCGAGTACTTTTAAGCCTTAGCTTTTGTTTGTATATTTCGTGTATAAATGTATGTGTGTGTATGTATATATATATATCAACAAATTAAATATAACCTCTGCATATATAAATATATATATATATAAATCTGTGGATCTGTTTGTGCGAGTGTGTGTGTGTGTGTATATATATGTGTGTGGATCTGTGTATATATATATATATATATATATAATAAATATATATATAATATATATATATATATATGTTGTATATATTTATAGCTCTGTAAATGTAGATGTTTGGGACGAGAACCGAGAAGAATGGAATTTCGTAAAGCAATCTACCCTCACCATATTGTGGCTAGCATTCTCTCGCCCCCCCCCCCCCCTGTCTCTCTCTCTCCCTCTCCACCTATATTTCTACCAACCTACTTATCTCTCTGTCTATCTATCCACATGTCTACCTTTCTTGTTTTCAATTATTCTGCACGTGTGTGTACGTCTGGAAGCGAAGCTAAGCGAATGATGTTCCCCTAATTATTATATAGTCCTTTAATCCAATCTTTCCTCCACAGGACTAATTTCTCTCCAGCTTTCACGGACCCATTTAGTTTCCTTTTATTTAAAATATTTTTTTTTATCTGAATCTCCTTAATAATTTTCATTTTCGTACATGTCATCGTCCAGACCTCTGGGTGTCCTTCGACCCCTCACTGTCGATTTCCTCTGTAAAATCGAAAAGATGGCAGCCCGCCCGAGGAAAGGGCCCCATGGGGGAAGGCGGTGTGGTTGATGCTGCGGGTCTCGCTGGCCATTTCGTAGCAATGCTTTCGCCATTTTGTCTGCGGGGCTCGTCTGAATCACCACTCAGACTGGGGGTGTAAAGTCTGAACCCTCATCCCTCACCTTCTCTCTCCCCCCTTTTTTTTGGTGCTTCATTCTCTTTTTTATTTTATTTTTGTTTCATTTACATATTTTATTGGTCTGTGGTATAAGAAGAATTTACTTCTATTGCTTTCAACATCATATAAATAGCATTACAACAAAAAGTTATACACTGATGGATATATGATAAAGAAAGATAAAAACAAAATTAAGTAATGGGAAAAAGGGGAAGGGGTAAAGAAGGGCAGATGTGGCTGTATGGGAAAGTAGAGGAAAGTACTATAAATGTCATAAATGAGAGGAAAAGGAGGGAAAAAGCAAGGACTCGTGGGCCTCAAAAGAAAGGAAGGAGAAGGGGAGAGACTGATGGACTCTGTAAAGGCATTTCCACGGGCAATGGCCAGCGACACCAGCTGCAACAGCCACCCCACCTCGCGGGATTCCTTCCTTCGACGGGCTGCTGAGGTTCTGATTTTGTGGAGGACCTCGACAGTATAGGGTCCGAGGACGCCTGAGGTCTCGACGGCGACCGGTGTGAAGAAAAGCGCCTGGACAAGTCTACCTTTACATTGTTATCTTATAATTGATAAGCTTATTCGCTTTCAAGCCAAGTTTACCTGTATATAACTTTTCATAGCAAATGAACAAACCCGAGCAACGCAGGGCTAAACTGGTAGTTTGTTATATGTTCCTTGAAAAGTAATGACGTTTTTAAAACAAACCTCTGCGTTTATTCTGAATCATGCTGTATTAAGTGCTATCACCAACTAGTACTAGCCAGTCAAATGTGTAAATATGCCTTCACCACGATTAGTCTGTATATAAAAAAAAAACATTGTACAAGATATTGTTTTCCCTACTTCAGCACTCAGTAGACGGAGGTATCTGCCGCCCTTAACCTTGGTTAGCTACATGCCCGCAGCTTAAATACTAGCAATGACACTGAATGTATGTTTATTATATATAAACATATTGCATATGAGTGTACACACACACACACACACACACACACACACACACACACACACACACACATATATATATATATATATATATATATATATAATTAAGTTAAAGTGTACATCTACATATGTATACGGAAGTATTAGTATGCATATAAATACACACATGTATACATATGTACATGTACTGAGTTTTTCACTAGACACTTTACAGTGAGTGTCAGCTAGTCTGTATGTAACCACACAGACGGACCGGGTTTTAGAGTCATACGAGTTTTCAAGGAAACACATTTCCTCTATTCTCCAGAGGGCCAGACAGGAATATTGGACTAGTTTCGATGTTATTACATCTCATCAGCAATATTTACCCATCTTCCGGCTTCTCTGGAGAATTGTAAAAGCACATAAAGTGTCTAGTGAAAAACTCAGTACATGTACATATGTATACATGTGTGTATTTATATGCATACTAATACTTCCGTATACATATGTAGATGTACACTTTAACTTAATTGTTTAAGCGTCAGTCATACAAAAGTGAGTTAGAAGCGAAACGAAATTTAATTTCGTTTCGTTATTTGTTTTTATATATATATATATATATATATATATATATATATATATATATATATATATATATATATATATATATATATATATATATGATGATTTCTAATGAATGAAACAGTTCTAGTCCTGTAGAATCTCATCTATATTAAAACTTTTATACTCTGCTATGTATTGAGTACCTTACTTACTGTGGTTACCTCCGATTCAACCCGGAATAACGTATATATATATATATATATATATACACTCATATGCAATATGTTTATATATAATAAACATATATATATATATAGTATACTATAATACACTCTGTCTCGTTCTACCCCTCGACACAGAAGTGAACCTAAACATCGAGTGCTCACCCGGGTGAACCTGCAGTAACTCCAAGTTATATATATATATATATATATATATATTATAGATAAACTTGAGCAAGACACTTTTTTTTACGTTCCACCAGTTCACTTAGCTATAGAAATGAGTTGCGACGTCACTGGTGCCAAGCTGTATCGGCCATTACTTTTCCCTTGGACAACATCGGTGGTGTGAAGAGGGGATTGCTGGTCTTCCCCAAAACAACCTTGTTTGGACTTGTGCCTCGAAGACGAATTTTCTAGGTGCAAATCCCACGGTCATTCGTGACTGAAGGAGGTCTTTACTCTTTATAGATTAACCAACGTGGTTTAAGGTATGTCTCGAGCACGGAGGCTCATCAGGCTGGTGCTTATCACGATTTTCCGTGGCGTTAAGCGACTGGGAGTACAAGACTACCTCTGGAATGGACGCTAGTCCATTGCGTGTTTATACCTCCAGCTATAGCTGGTGCTTATTTTCAGCTGAGTATAGTGGAGCAACGTGAAATGAAGTGTTTTTGCTCAAGAACACACACTACCTCGTCCATGAATCGAACCCACGACTTTATGATCGGCCACGAGCCTCTACTAACGTGGTACCCGTAATAAATATAACTTAAAAATTCCTTTATAGCATTTTATGTAGATATACTTGAATCTTCGATTTTTTCTTGACCCTCTCCCTCTTGTCACTCCAGCCATCGCCGTATTTAATTTTACATTTAAATCATTTCCGATTAATTCTCTTTCATATTTTCTTTAAGCGTTATCAAACATATATGCACTAAATCGGTGATTCTCAACGTGGGTTCTTAGGCCCACAGGTGGGCCTGAGAAATGGTCATGATTCTTGGGTAATGACCGAAAGAATACGATCACGAAATGGGGTTCCTCCGAAGGGTGTTTGGAAAAACGTTACTCGAGTGCGGAATCACTCCAGCTAGAGCCGCTACTTCTCCGAATTGAGAAATTACAGCTCTGGTACTGTAGGTATGTGGTGGTTAGAATGTCTCATAAAAGAATCACTGGACAGATTTTACAGGCAAAAGCAATCGACAGGAGACCCAGGAGTAGACCCCGAGCAAGATGGTTGGATAACATTCATGGGCTTAGCTAGTGTATCTATCCGGATCAGTTGGAGACAGATGCTTCTGACAGGACCAGCTGGAAGGAGTATTTGAGGATTCTGCCTCCATGACCCTCTCAGGAATAAGTAGGCCTGGAGTTGACTCAAGGAAAATAGGTGGGCTTTGAAATACTTTTTTTTTTTCACTGGCGTAAAATTATGAAAACACAAACTACTTTATTTTATTGTGTAGTCATTAGTCAAGATTTATATTTTCTAATACATTTTGCTTTTGTAAATAAAATGTATTTCTTTGTGCTTTTGAGGGCCTGAAATTGTTTTGACACTAAAAATGAGCCACAAGGAAGAAAAGTTTAGGAAACACTGCACTAAATTACGATGACTTTGTTCTCGATATCCGTCGGCCTGTCTCTCTGTCTTGTCTCGTCTCGTTACGTTTCGCCTTATCTCGTCTGGTCACGTTTCGTCTTATCTCGTCTCGTCACGTTTCGTCTTATCTCGTCTCGTCACGCCTCGTCTTATTTCGTCTCGTTCTCGTCACGTCCCGTCTTATTATGTCTCATCACGTCCCGTTTTATTTGATGTCGTTGTTCTTGTCCAAAAATAGATACATTGGTTAAAACACATAAATAGATAACTATAGATTGACCGTCAGTAAGACAGGTACAGATAGTTAGGTAGGTAAGTAAATCGATATACAGACATATATAGGTAGACAGTTATGTAGATAGATTAGATGTTTTTATTGTCCGTAGGCAGATAATTATAGGCAGCTGTTCTTCAACCACTGACCATCTTGTCAACACAGAGAGAACGGAAAATATCGAAATTCCATTTCTAACAATTCTACGACAAAGTGAAAAACGTCGATAATCCCAATATTTTCTTTGACAGGAACTGTCATCTGTGTTTTTGTTGTATAACACCACGTCGACTTTGATCGAGTTGACCTATGATCAAAGATACTCCAGCCGTGGCCATCTCATCCCATCATTTTCAGATATAAAGCATTAAAGTATTAGTTCCATGTTTTTATGCTTTGGACCGAAGTCAACTTTACCTTTCATCTTATCTTGGTCGATAAATAAAGTATCAGCCCTGGATGGTGTATTAGCGGAATTTTTAGTGCCGAATAGAATCCATTACAGTATTTGTTCCATCCTTCTGAGCTCTAGATAAAATCCCGGCAAGGTTAGCTTTACCTTTCATCCTATCTTGATCGATAAATAAAGTACCAGTCCAGAGTGATGGATTTGACGAGTTGCTTTGCGGCTTTTATTCCAGCTCGTTACATTCTGGAATCAAATGCCCCCTCAAGATTCAATTCCCATCGATGCCCATGCTTAATCAATCATCCGACCATGAGGGTCATTATTATTGGTTCTGAATTTTAAGATTAGGCGTGCCATTCAGAAAGCCAAACGGGTCGCAGTTCGCCCATAACTGGTATAGAGCGAAGGTGAATTACGGTTTTATTTAAGCTAAATTCTTTTATGAGTCTAGGGTTACATCAGACAGGAGCTTATGTTCGTACATGGGGTGTTAACTGACTAAGAAAAAAAAAAAAAAAAAAAAAAAAAGGAGTCTCTTTGGAGAGTAATTTCGTTGCTATTTCTAGCTGGTCGTGTGATCGCACAAAGCAGAGACAAGGGACATTTTTAGTTAAAGCCCTTCTTGATTTGAATAATTAAGGAAGATTTATATAATGATGAAAAGTGAAGATCCCGCTTTAGCAGAAATTGTTTGCTTAAACTTTTAATCAGTGCTGACAATCAATATTTACTCTCCGGGTTTATATATATATATATATATATATATATATATATATATTCATATACAATCCTTATCGAGTCCTCCCTCAGGATTTTGGTTTTTGTATTCAAGCCTTTCATCCTTACGGGGTCGGTAAAATAAAATACCAGTAATGTACTGGGTGATTGCTGGCCTTGTGCCAAAAGTAGAAACAATTATGACATATATATATATATGGAGGACTAGCATCTGAAACGTTAAGACCCTCTTCCTGCTATTTCAAGCGTTAAACTAATATATTCCTTCCATATACTGTACCGAATGTGTTGTTATTTTGTTTACCTTTTACACACGCACGCACGCACGCACGCACGCACGCACGCACGCACGCACGCACGCACGCACGCACGCACGCACGCACGCACGCACGCACGCACGCACGCACGCACGCACGCACGCACACACGCACACACACACACTCTCTCTCTCTCTCTCTCTCTCTCTCTCTCTCTCTCTCTCTCTCTCTCTCTCTCTCTCTCTCATTGTCTGGGTTCAGACCCGGACAGGGATGGGCTCCACAGGTTTAAATGGCCAAGACACGCTGTGTATTATAAAAGCACCCTTTCGACTTTCATCGGGAGTTAATGGCCCATGGAGGAATAGATGGATGCATAACAACATGGTAGATGTTAATGACATTATAACTAGAACAACTAACTATCTGTACTGTAGTAAAATAAACTGTTCTTATTAAAAAGGGTGGATCTAAAAACATTGCCAAGTTTAATGGTGCATAGATCTCAACTTCTCATTTCCTGTGTAGTAAACACTTGAAAACAGAAAGATAAAACAAAAGAAGAAAGAAATGAGAAAATAACAAAACAAAAAAAAACAAACAGGTAAGATAGGTTTAAAGAACATTGGTAATGTTTCACTGTTTGAAAAGAACGCTGCCTGCTTTACACACACACACACACACACACACACACACACACACACACACACACACACACACACGCACACGCAAGCAGGTGTATCGCTCCCTCTCCCTCCTCCCCCTCTCTCTCTCTCTCGCTGTATATATATATATATATAAATATTTGTAATATTTGAGGGACGGTGATGCCTGTGAATATATGAGGGAGAGATAAAGATAGAGAGATAGATAGATAGATAGATAGATATGTTTCATTATTAGCCACAGGGACACAAAAGAAGGGGACAAATACAAAGGAGGAAGTTTACATACAATAAAAACGTGTAAAATGTTATCACAAATAAATAGATAGATAGATAGAGAGAGAGAGAGAGGGTTGTTAGACAGAGAGAGACGAAACATATAGAGGAGTATCAGAAAGGGAGAAAGGGTATCAGAAAGAGTGAGAGAGATAAGGACAGCTATGTGGAGAAAGCGAGGAAATATATCAAAGGAAGATAGATTAATATAACAAGAGGAAGGAAAGCGAATGAGAAAGAAAGGCATAAGGAAAACAGAGAGAATGGAGTCAGAAAGAAGGAGAGGGTAGTTGAGTATCTTGACGAAGGTCAAGTGATGGTGACAATATTGCGGTCAATCCACCTTTCTATCAGCACTGAACATATCTAATTATTCTGCCAAGTGTTGCGACTGGTAGATAGTATCAGCAATGGAAAGACCAATGGAAACATTGCTTCCTCGGTCCGATTTGATGAGTTCCACTTCACTCGGTAAGCGAATCATGTCTGAGATCTTGCTGATCGATAAAAACAAAAATTAATTGGACCTTCTTTTCTGTGACTATCACCAAAGGTTGGTGATAGGTCTACATACCTCCTCATCATCGCCATTACCACCATCACCACCACATCATTGCCACCATCATCACCACCACCACCACCATCATCACCACCATCATCATCGTCACCACCATCATCATCATCATCATCACCACCATCACCACCATCACCACCATCACCACCACATCATTGCCACTATCATCATCACCACCACCACATCATTGCCACCATCATCATCACCACCACATCATTGCCACCATCACCACCATCACCACCATCACCACCATCACCACCATCACCATCATCATCATCACCACCATCATCATCACCACCACATCATTGCCACCATCATCATCACCACCACATCATTGCCACCATCATCATCACCACCACATCATTGCCACCATCACCACCATCACCACCATCACCACCATCACAACCATCACCACCATCATCACCACCATCATCATCATCACCACCACATCATTGCCACCATCACCACCATCATCATCATCACCACCATCATCATCACCACCATCCTCATCACCACCACATCATTGCCACCATCACCACCATCACCACCATCACCACCACCATCACCACCACCACCATCTCACCAGCATCATCATCATTACCATCACCATCATCATCGTCACCATCACCATCACCACCACCATCACCACCACCATCATCACCACCACCATCTCATCAGCATCATCATCATTACCATCACCACCACCATCATCCTCATCGTCACCATCACCATCATTACCACCATCACCACCACCACCACCACCACCACCACCACCACCACCACCACCACCACCACCACCACCACCACCACCACCATCATCCAACAAGCAATTGAGCCAACAAATGACCCACCTGTGTTGTTGATCGACCATATTGATCAAGTGTCATTGATCACAGCCCGAGTCGACCCAAGGGTTGTGAATTGAATGAAACTGGGTAGAAGGAAACTGTTTAGAAGCCATTTGGATGGACTGTACCTCTAATTGAAAGGGCCAGCCAGTCTTGACACACATCTCACATTGAATCTCCTTGTACTGTTAACGGTACACGTGTCTGTGGAATGTTAGGACACACGTTAATTTCACGAGTAGGCTGTTCCATTTATCGAACAACTGGAACACTCATCGTTGAAACCTACGGAGGTCCATTTTGTTCCTTTCTATAACAGGAAATGCTACTGTTGCTTTTTGAAATATTTCCTGCTGGTGATAACGAGGCTGAGGTGCTGGAATAGCCAAGTACCCCCACGAGAAGCATCACCTGATACATAAGCCACCAACAATGACAAAAACGTCGTTATCATCGACTTAGTTCTCCTCGAATATCTCGAATGCCACAAACTGAAGAAAAATATAGAATATACCAATAAATTTGTTTTGTCAACTTGTCTTTAGATGTATTATTGGTTTCTTCTTTTGACCAATCAATATTGTGAAGAATTGCATACTCGATTGAATTGATTTTATCGATCACAGGGAGATGAAAGACGTCGACTACCTTCAGTCCCCACAGTGGGATGAAAGACAAAATCGATTTGATGCTTTTTGAACTGACAGTATGTGTGATAATGTTTTCTATATGAATGACTAAACACAAATATAATGTATCTCGGAGAAAAGGAATGACGTCAGTATCTTTCTAGAAAATATCAATCATGGATGTTGAAGACATGACTGGAACTCGAAACCGAAACCGCATCGTTGTTTTAGTTAACTTCTCAGTTTCTACGGCACTCCAAATAATTTGAGCTGATTCGTTCTCAACAGAACTCTACACGATCTGAACTAACTTGAAGCTAACTTCGTTCTCAACGACATTACACGTGATCTGAACTGGCTTAAAGTTTACCTCGTTCCTTAAGGGATTCTACATAATCTGAACTAGCCTGAAACTTACCCTGTTCTCAACAAAGTTCCACATGATCTAAACTAGCTTAAAGCTAACTCTTTTCATTACGGAGGTTCAACAACAACCCCAGTTGAAGTTATTTCAATTCGCTGTTGCCTTTGAAAAAGCCACAAATGCTGTACTGGTTTGTTCTCGTATCTTTAAAGATTATGACATAATAGTCGTCTGAAAAGGTTTTTAGAAATGTTTTTTTTTTCATGTCTTGCAGGCAAAGACAAATAAAAAATATTAAAAAAATAAAATCAATTGAAACCACATTCATACAAATCTATTGAAATAGTTTGTTTGTTAACGTGACTTTAATGCTTATCGTTGTAAACGTTTAACAGAATAAAATAAATATTTGTCAAAGGTGTGGGAAAGAATAATCAATAGAGCTGGCATTTTCTTAATGCTATGACATTGTTTAGTTACATTCATAGACATATTTTTCAATTATGTTAATGAAAATATTTCACTACAGGTTCATAAACTGTATGTAAATGGAGGAATTGAAAACAGTTTAATCAAAGATTAATAAAGTAAACAAAGGATTTTTCTATGCCACACATTCAAAGATGTCTATGAGCCGGATGAAATGAAGTTGTGGGCCGGATTTAGTCCGTTGAGTAGTTTGCGGACAACTGGTTTAAAATTAGATCAGGGAATGAACAGGCGATCTTTATTAACAGAACCTGTCGTTTTATTATCCTGGGAGAAAAATACTTGAGGAAATGAGGAAAATATTCTGTATCAACAAATTGCTCTGTACAATTGCTATCTTGAGCTCACGAAGGCCTTCAACCCCGTCAGGCTCTTTGGATTATTCTCTTGGAGCTGGGATGCCTTGAGATGTATACGGGTCTTGTACGTTCCTTGCATGATGACATGAGGGCGTGGGTTTGTGTCAGTCGTGAGCTTCTAGAACCATTCTCAGTTGAGACAAGCGTGAAACAAGGTGACCTGCTTGCTCCCACTTTGCCATTTTCTTTGCATTTGTATTGTATAAAGAGCTGTTGCAAGGAAAACTCTTGCAGTGCAGGTCACACAGGTACTTCAAAGATTGCCTGGAGTATACTCGGAAAGGGAAAAATCTTGAAACAGACAGAACCCAGTGTCGAAATCTGATTGCAACCGATGTTAAGGAATTTGAACAAAAGCAGAAAACCTATGCTGAAGTAAAATGAGCAGCTAAATATATCGAGGATGTCAATCCGCTCCTAGAACGGGATTCGAAAGAAACACTTACCTGTGATAGATGTGTATGTATGTCAAAGGGTGGGATACTAAGCCATAGCAGACGTCATACTTCTCTCGTCGGCGCCCATCTCTCTCTCTTCTCCCATCGACATCTCTCTTTCTCTCTCTCTCTCTCTCTCTCTCTCACTTCTCCCATCGACATCTCTCTCTCTCACTTCTCCCATCTCTCTCTCTCACTTCTCCCATCTCTCTCTCTCTCTCTCTCTCTCTCTCTCTCTCGTCTCCCATCGACATCTCTGTCTCACTTCTCCCATCTCTCTCTCTCTCTCTCTCTCTCTCTCTCTCTCTCTCTCTCTCTCTCTCTCTCTCCCTCTCTCTCGTCTCCCATCGACATCTCTGTCTCACTTCTCCCATCTCTCTCTCTCTTCTCCCATCGACATCTCTCTCTCTCTCTCACTTCTCCCATCTCTCTCTCTCTCTCTCTCTCTCTCTCTCTCTCTCTCTCTCTCTCTCCCTCACCCAACATCCCCCCACCAACTCTCGCTTTCTCTCCCATCAAGATCCTCTGTTTCTCAGACAATTTCCGTCCCATCAACACACACTTATACACACACACTCTCTTTCCCTCTCTTCACACATATACACACACACCCTCTTTCTCTCTCTTCTCCCTTCCTCATCTCCGCCATTGTACATAGATACAATCAGAAATAATTATCGATTCCACATGTCTGACACTTCATTAAATTGGACATCCACGTGACTGAAGTTTATACTCGGGCGAACACCCATCCATTTGTCAGCCTCCACCTCTCTCTGCTTAGTCTGTCAGTCTCCACCTTTTCTCTCTGTATGTATGTGAGTCTGTGTATGTCTTTGCACGCATTCATCTCCACCAACATCTAAACATCTTGGCAGATATTTGTAGACACTGTTGCAAACATATGTGTAAAACATACTCCATCAAGATCTGTGAACAAAACTAAGTGCAGAATCTCCCCAAAACAGAAACGCTATTATCAGAAAAAAAAGACCCCCCCCCCCCTACCCCTCCCAAAAAATCCATCTAAAGTACTGCCAACAGCAACACACACACTCGATTGCTATTGCACTGCTCGAATAAAAAAATCAAAAAAATCTCCAACAACACATAAAGACCATCATCAATAACCAAAGAACAGCTGACGAGGAATGGGTCATTGAGAAAATGAAACCCAATCTCAAAGTGTTCTTTTCAATCCCCCCCCCCCCCAAAAAAAAACACACAAGGTCACTGTCTCCACTGTTGGCCCTCAGATTGATGAAAATGGCACTCTTCAAGACAATGCTAAAAACCATGAGTGAGATACTGCAGAAACAATACTGCTCTGTTTTCGGCAATCCTAATATGGTTGATCTGGGCTGTATCAGTGATGTTAATCCCCAACACGCGATATCTGACATAATGTTATGGCGACCTCTGATGTCTTAGCGGCAATAAACGAAATTAAACTCAACTCAGCAGTATGACCCGATAGTTTCCCTGATAGTGTCCTGAAGATGTATCAACACCAACTTGCATCTTCTCTAGCTAATCTATGGAGGAACTCACTGGACGCTGGTTATATCCCTGGAAATTATCTGTCCCAGTCTGTTGTCCCTTGCAGTGAATTACTATCTGATCTTACTCACCTCTCATATCATTAAGATATTTGAGAGGATGGTGAGATCACGAATAACTCACTTTCTTGAAAGCAACAATCTGTTGAACTCAACCAACATGGATTCCGTAATGGATGGACTGCCTAACGCAGCTCCTGCATCACTTTGAATATTTTGTAGGAATATTTTGTAGGAAACGAACAATATCAAAGTTGGCTGGCGTAAATAATTGAATTGCCCCATTAAATCCGGCCCTGTACACAAGCACGGTGTGTATGTGTGTGTGTGTGTGTGTGTGTGTGTGAGAGAGAGAGAGAGAGAGAGAGAGAGAGAGAGAGAGATAAAATCGATGCAAGTACTGAATTGGTACTGTAATTATCGACCTTGAAAGTTGACCTCGGTGGGATTTGAAATCAAATGCTGAGAAGCGAAACAAATGCGGCGAAGCTTTCCATCCGACTTTCTAACGACTGCTAAATTCATCTTAAGAAATAGCATTAAAATAAGGCAAGGGAAATAACTCTACACACACACGCGACTCTTGAAGCATCTATTTTGAAGAGAAATCAAATAGTTGAAACAAAACACGTTTTTGAATTTGAAAAATAGTCCAAGTTAGAATTTTAGTCTACGACTTCAGTTATACCATTTGATGAAAGAATGGTATTTAACTAATGTATTGGTACGCGATGGGGCCCACCCACATCCCCGGCGGACAGAATGGAGAAGGCGGTTCCCCGGAGGACGGCAAGGGAGACGCGCTGGAAAAACCACTCCAACTCGCTGGCCTCACACCTGCGGCTCGCCAGCTCAGCGCCTATGGTGGTGAGTAAGGAGGTAGCCCTGGGGCCGAGGACACCAGAAGTCTCCACTGCCAGGAGTACGACCGCAAACCTGTCGGAGAGCGACCGGTATTTGAGGAGTTTGGCCCCCTCAGCCGGACGTGCAGCATAACCTGGGTCAGTCGCAGACTGCACCAGGCTGCGGCTGCAGAAAGTGTCGGTGCAAGTGGCATCCCAGACGAGGAGTTTGCCACCGCGGAACGGGAAGATGGTCATGCCATCTGGCCTTTTGCCGTCCTCTCGATACAGCCCCACCGGCTCGAGCTGGGAAGGGAAGCCTGCAGCGTCCAAGCCATGCTTAATGACCTCGTTGAGGGCAGTATGGCGTGGAATGCGGCCGGCACTGCGGCGACAGGAAAGCGGGTGGAGGCCGAAAGAGTCCACGGTGGAACCGCAGCAACATTGGTGTGGCTGGCAGATCCGGAGGCCGAGCCTCAGGGAAACGCCGATTCGCAGGCTATGGTTGTCTAGCTGCGTGCCAGTGGAGGAGGGCAGGGCATGGAGCCAGGCAGAACTGTGGGGTTTGGAGGCCGCACGAAAACAAGCAAGGCGGTGGTGGTCGAGCTGGCGCGTGAGCCTGTCTGAGGCCAGGCTGCACTGGATGGCATCCCAAGTGCGTTGGGGGGACTTGACGTCAACAGGGGGAGAAGGAGGAGGGACGTCGCTGGAAGTGCTTAATCAATCTGTGTAGTTTATTTGAGTAGATTTCTCAGCTTAAGCCTGTATATGTATGTGTGACATCTGAACAAGTATCCTCCACCTCCAGCTAACTTATTCTTTGTCTATTGGTCTGGTCAACAAGATAGAGAATACATTACTCCGGAGGACGGCAAAGGAGACGCGCTGGAACAGCCACTTCACCCCGCGGTGCTCCCACCTGCGGAAGTCAACTCCGCTCCGATAGCAGTGAGCTGGGATGTCGTCCAGGGGCCGGAAGTCTCCACTACTACAGGCTCTACCAAAAACCTATCGGAGAGCGTCCGATACTTGGACAGTTTGGCCTCTTTGGCCTGGCGGGCAGCAGAGCCTGGGAAGGTAACTAAACGCACCAGATGGCCACTAGATGTATCACAGTATGTGGCATCGCAGATGAGGGGTCTACTCCTGTGGAACGGGAAGATTGTCATGTCGTCAGGCCTTTTGCCATCCCCTCGGTCCAGCCCCGCAGGTTCGAACTGGGAAGGCAAGCCTGCGCTGTCCAGGCCATGCTTTGTGATATCGTTGAGAGCAGTATGGTGTAGGAAGCAGCCAGCACTGTAACCGCATGACAGTGGGTGGAGACCGAAAGGATTCACAGTGGTACCACAGCGGCATTTATGTGGCTCACAGACGCGGAGGCCGAGTTTCAGGGAAACACGCAAATAGTCGCTGTCCAGCGGAGCACTAGTCGCAAGAAATGGAAGTGCGTTGAGCCAGGCACGACTGTCGGGTTAGGAGACCGAGCGGAAACATGCCAGACAGTTGAAGGCATTTTTCATGCCAATCTTGACGGTGAGATGGCTGGAATCACTCAGCACCGGCTCGGAAGGACAGTTGTTCATGAACTGTCTAACGGTGTGCCCCTCCCTCCTCACACCCGCTGGTCACACCGACTCGCAGCTGCATAGGGTGAGACCCTCGCCTAGTTCAGATGGAACAGACATGTGTATGATCTTGGCTGTGAGCCCCCGGAAGACATTTCCTACCGCGATGGGGTGTATTCCACCGTCTATCTTCCCGAGAGCAGTGAGGCGGGCCGAAAAGAAGACACACTATAAACTTAATCGCTTCATTGTTTGTTTGTGTTTTTCTTGTCACTAGAAATATTTGATTGTTATATGCACAGCCTAGGTGTGGTTAGTGTGTTCAGCCAACGGCCGTAATGTTGTAAGTTCGGCTATGCTGTGTTCACTACTATGTCTATACAACAAGAAGTAAAGAAACAATATGTTATTCATCATCACCCTTCGATCTGTTTAGTCGGAACACTCTCGACAATTCTTTTCCACACCAAACCATTCAATATTGCTGTCCTCAGTTCTTCGAGATAGTTTCCCGAGTTTCTAGGGATAGTCTTGTAGTGAGAGTCGCCTCCCTTGTTATGACGTCAAGTCAAAGCATTGCCTTGCTGAGGGGCAGTTGGACTGCAGCTTCTGAACTGATAGCAGCTTCCTAGGGACCCCCATCAAAGGGCCTAGGGATGGACATGCATTCCGAACCTTTCTTACTGCTGTTTGCTAACATTTAACTCCAGGTATGAACTAACATTTATGCACACACCACTCCATCAATAAAACATTTGTTACGTTGATAAGCTCTGTTGTTTTTACTCTGATACCAATGCATAACATAAAAAGTAGAAGATATTCCCATCGGACATTGACTAGCTATCTTCCATAACCAGATGACCATTTTCATCTAAAGTCTCTTGATAAGTCATGTTTTGACAATGGACACTTCAAGAGAGCTTCCATAGGAGAAGCGATGAAATTACTTTCCTGCCTGTCCTAAAACAATGGCTTGCGAACTGGAGCCTTTTCTATTTGTCTGAGTGATATTGGACACAGACCTCTGTAAATTAGTCTAGAAATAGCAGTCCTATACAGTCAGAATTGTTATACATGCTAGAAATAGCAGCCAAATACAAGCAGAAGGATCAACAAGTGTCCATTGAAGTGG
This sequence comes from Eledone cirrhosa, assembly GCA_964016885.1. NCBI lineage: Eukaryota > Metazoa > Mollusca > Cephalopoda > Octopoda > Eledonidae > Eledone > Eledone cirrhosa. The sequence continues at coordinate 23,153,167 of OZ024746.1, read as the reverse complement.
TTGTTAGATATGCTAGAAATAGCAGCCAAATACAAGCAGAAGGGTCAATACGTATCCTCTGAAGAGGTCGTTTCACATGCCAGTAATAGCAGGCAAACATAGGCAGAAGGCTCAAGGGGGCATGTCGAATTAATGACATAATATGACAAGACTAGACCTTTGAATTTCTCTATAGTGCAAGATAGTATCTCTATGTGGTTGAATATTCCACAAACACGTACTCTACAGCAATTCCCAAGCAGAATGACATAATGTGTGACATGGCTGGACCTTCCAATTACAGATATATTTCATCAGATGAGCTTCCATACAGTTTCTGTTCACTTAGATTCACTCACAAGGTTTGGGTCGATTTGAGGTTTTCGTAAATGCACTTACGCATGATGCTATGCTGTGGGATCGCATCCAGAACCTCATGATTGCGAAGCGAACTCCTTAATCCCTCATCCCCTTATCCATCTTGATGGATAAGGGGATGAAGGAAACAGGGAAAATATAAGAAAATAATTAACAAAAAAACAATAGAGAAGCTGAATCTTTACTTTTACGTTCGACTTCCAGTGATCGGTTCAGTGGAGACATGTAACAAACGACGCTATTGTTCACCATTTGCGATTTAAAATAAACTCAAATAAGTGTTTCTGAACGTAATTATGAAAAGAAAGAAATATCTACTGGCAGAAGGTGGCGAATTGGCATAGTCATTAAAGCCTCGGATTAAATGTCATGGTATTTGTTCCGACTCTTAACATTTTGTGGTTAAACCTTGTTGAGGTCAAATTTCCCTTTTATCTTTTCGTGGGGAGGGGTTGAGTAGATAAAGTTCTTTGACGATAGATTGGTGAAATTGTTAGCCCAACTGGATACTTTGTAGTATCTGTTCTGCTGCTCTACATTCTGAGTTCAAATCCTACTATCGGTGATGTTGCTGTCAGAAGTTGCATCCAGCTGATAGTATCAACTATGAAAAGACTAATGGAAGTATAGTTTCCTTGGTTTGGTCTGACAATTCGGTCTGATTTCTACTTTTCTTTCCTTCCATTGGTTTAGTCAGAAGAAAGCCAGTGCCCTTAGCTCTTTTCAGAGTCTGATGCTGTGGGCTAGAAAGGAGGAAATTAACCTCAGATCGGAGACCTAGGCCAAATGTTTACAAAGTAGCGTACTAAAGAACCCAAGGACTAGGTGGTGGTATTAAACAAGGTAACAGTTTCTCTACCACCCAAAATGACCAGGTGGTAAATAAGGCAACAAGCTTAAGAATACCACCCATAAGACCAGGTAGTTGCGTTAAATAAGGCAATACTCAGGCATGCCGCCCAAAGGACCAGGTGGTGGTGTGACGACAACAGATTAAGTTTACCACTTAAGAAAAGGAACGTTCCTTCCGACAGAATTCTACACATTTTCCGCCGACCAAATTTCACTAAAATGGGTTTGTTCTATTCAAGATGAAGGTAGATTCTTGCTCAACGTGTAGCATAGTTAGGGTTTTCAAAGAGAATTTCCTAATCTCAGCCGTGCCTTCTCCAACAAGAGGTTTAGAAATGTTAGACAATACACACAGATTTAGCTTAAAATGCTCACAGCCAGACTATATGTATGTTTCTTATACATTAACATACTGTGTATATGTCCATACACTCTTTATTTATATAGATGGATTAAAAATGTTTAAGATGTATTTTCGATTTAGCAATACAGGTTTAAATAATTGGTATTTGACTATATTCTCTCGGCAATTTTATTTTTCTACAACCAGTTTACAATTTTGTTCAACCAGTTTACGAAGGTGGGCTGAAAAGTTCATAGGGTGACTATGAAAGAATGATGCTAGAGCTGTGAAAATTCAAATCTTATTAGTAATAACTGCATTATTTCTTTCCAGGGACTTAGTTGAAAAATTAACCTCATCTGGTCATTCCATGAGAGTATGGTCAGCCTATGAACTTTTCAGCCGACCCTCGTACACTTTAGGCATAAGTTCAGCACTTTTTCTTTGTGGAAGGAGAAAGTCCATTATACTTTACTGGTACTTAATTTTATCAACTCGGGAAGGACGAAAGGCAAAGTTGACACCGGCGGGATTTGAAGCCTGAACGTAAAGGGCCGTAACGAAAGACTGCAATGTATATTTGCTTAATAATTTTGCCATCACTACTTAAACAAGGGCACATGAGTTGTCTTCTGCACGTGATTCGAGAGTTATCTCCCATCCTGCCAAATAAGTATTTCTACATTTGGCACAAGGCCAGCAATTATCTCAGTGTATTACTCGTGCTTTATTTTATCGACCCAATAAGGATGAAAGGCAAAGTTAACCTCAGCGAGATTTGAACTCAGACCATAAAGGGACGTAACTCTTTGCTGCGAAGCATGGCGTCCGACCCTCTACCAATACTAAGATTATATATTTTTTCAACTCCGTATAATTTTTTTTCTAGTTATTACATATACGGTAACACTAACTTAATAAATACACACTAACCCAGTGATTCCCAAGTCAGGCACCACGAGAGGCTGCTAATATGCTAATACACTATTTCAAAGAGTGTAAAAATACAAATTGAAATTCTTAATAAATATAGGCGCCAAAGTGAGAAACAACTAAAGTCAAAATGAAAACACTGACCGCCCCCTCCGAAAAACAACAACAACAACATCATCATCAAACACGTTTTTCACAACTTTGCTTCATTTATTCAATAAAGAAGGAAGTACAGTTTCTCTGTATTTTCAATTATCTATATATTTTGACTTTATGTTATGCTAATATGTATAAATGCCTATTTTGAATAAAATTTCGAATTTAGGCACAAAGTGTGCCAAATACATTTGTACTTGATCTTAAGTGTGCTTTAGAAAGGACGTTTGCAAAACACTACTCTAACATCTGCCTCACAGACGTACTGTGTTGCTCTTGAATACCCCCCCCCCCCGTCTACCGTTACACTGTCTCATCTTTCTCTCTTGTCCACTACTACCAAGCCACATAACTGGTTAACCTCATGACCCCTAACTCAGACATTTTCCACTTACAGACACACTGTCCTCCCTCGCTCTACCATTTCTGCTGCTACTACAGTGGCTTCTGCTCCTCAGAATTAGCTGCTCTCGCGATATTTCCACTCAGGCTCTCTTAATTCTCTTATCTCGGTACTACCCTCGTCACCGAATCTGGGTCCCTACACTAGCCATTATATTCAGAACCAGAAGGGCGGTCAATTGGCAGTATCAGCAGAGGGTCGGACGCCATGCTTTGACGCAAAGAGTTACGTCCCTTTACGATCTGAGTTCAAATCCCGCCGAGGTTAACTTTGCCTTTCATCCTTACGGGATCGATAAAATAAAGTACCAGTAATGTACTGGGTAATTACTGGCCTTGTGCCAAAAGTAGAAACAATTATATTCAGAACCTTGCCCTGCAGAATCTCCTGTCCTCCCTTTGTTTCTCTTCAGTAATCGACTTGCAGCAGCTTTTAATGGAACATTAATGGTATCATTCTTAGTGGTCAGTGAAGTCCATGGATTCTGTCCCTCCATCCATACAGTTAAAAAATAATTGTTTCTACTTTAGGCACAAGGCCAGCAATTACCCAGTGTATTACTGGAATCAGCTTATATCATCGATGTCAGTGATCTATTTGATGATCTGGCCCGTTGTATGGAAGCCCACCAGATGAGCTGTACTCGTAATTCAGTTTACATCTAACCAACTCAAATGCTTCAGTCGACCTGATACTATGCTATGTCCATTACTCTGTGGATACAACAGAAAAGAAAGAAACATATTATTACCACCACGTACTCATTCTTGTCATTTTCTCCTATATTACATTGATCCTGAACTATGAGTTACTTCCCTTATGTAAATTGAACTATAATACAAAAAGTTGTTTCCCTTGTTTGCTGTCATGGCAGAGTTTCTTAATATTTTAAGTGAAAGGTTTCCAAATCATTAAATATGCCGCAACACTTTAGACTATGTCCCACGTTAGTGTATCATCGTCAGCCTTTAGTTACAACACCCTAATGGTATAGTATGGTCCTGTAACTCCTGATGGAGTCATTGGGGCGCCGTATTGATATACGACGTTTCTAGGGCATGAGAGAAGGATAGAAAGCGAGAGAGAGAAAGTGAGAAAGAGATATAGAGGAAGAATTGACCCCAGTACTCGACTGGTACTTTTTTTTATCGACCTCGAAAGGATAAAAGGCAAAGTTATCTCGGTGGGATTTGAACTCAGAGAGCAGAGTGCCGGAACGAATACCGCAAAGCACTCTATCAGACATTCTAACGACTCTGCCAATTCGCTGCCTTACAACACTTTAGTATGTCGCCATCAATGTTTAGATGATGTCGCGACATTTTAATACAATGGTTGCCTAAAAGGTGTACCATGAAAGAGCAAGATTCTGTTTTAAAATGTGAAAAATGGAAATTGAATTTCGAAATACAGTTCCTATATAACTGTCATTTGAAATTCGTAATACAATTTCGAATTTATATAAATAATATTAATTTCTGGACTTATTGGAATTAGTAATACAATTTCGAATTTATATAAATAATATTAATTTCTGGACTTATTTAATTCATGTATATTCACAGAATATCTATCTCATTAACACTTATAAATCATTTAACTAATTATTATATTACTCAATAAATGTTCATCTTTGTACAAGAGGTTTAACCCTTTTGATACCCCCCCCCCCGCGCCGCTTAAAATCGTCTCTGGTTCTCTGAAACAAAATCATCCAATTTCAAGTGCTATTATTTAAATTATAATTATAAGGGCGGTGAATTGGCAGTATCGGTAGAGGGTTGGACACCATGCTTTCCAGCATAGTTACGTCCCTTTACAGTCTGAGTTCAAATCCCGCCGAGGTTAACTTTGCCTTTCATCCTTACGGGGTCGATAAAATAAAGTACCAGTAATGTACTGGGTAATTGCTGGCCTTGTGCCAAATGTAGAAACAATTATTATAATTTTATAAAATAATATTATATAAGAAACTTTAAATTACAGCCTGCATCTATTTAGATTTGGCTGACCTTCTACGGATGTTTTAATGATAGGAGCCCCAGTCTTATCGTTTTGCAGCTCAGTCCCATGTAAGTTGTATCTCACTGGTTTCATACACGGTTGTATCTCACAATGGGTTTCTCAGATGTCTTAATGATGGGGGTGCCAGTCCTAAATAAAAAGACCCTCGCTGGATCGGCTACCAGTTCGTTGCTAGGCGTTAACTACCCTAACTACCACTGTATAACTACTAGATCACACGCCAGTAAACTTATGTTACAACTACCAACATAATTGTTTCTACACTTGGCACAAGGCCAGCTATTTGAAGGGAAACTCAGTTATACCGACCCCAGTACGTTACTGGTACCTTTACTTTTATCGACCTAGTGAGGATGAAAGACAAAGCTAATCTCGGTGGTATTTGCAGGGTGGTAACTATATGTCGCAAAGCATGTTGCCCGACTTTCTACCGATTCTGCCAATCCACTGCCTAATTACCAACATAATAATGAAGTAATTTGTAATTTTAATAAAGATTAAAGTATAGAAGAAGTGATGAGATTATCCACTTAGAATAAAAAAAAAAAAAAAAAAAGATTTAACCACCTCTTATTGCCATCATCTCCGAAATTTAATTTTGTATCACCAATATATGACTGGTACTTTATTTTATTGACCTCGGCGGGATTTGAACTCAAAACGTAAAGAGACGGAACAAATGTTGCTTCGCAGTACTTATTCCACCGCCCTTAATACAAAATATAGTATAATATGTATGTATGGTCCCGTAACTCTTGAGGGAGTCGTAGGGGTGTCGTGTTGACATACGGCGTTCCAATGGCTTTGTTAAAACCTGGCGGAGCCCATCTCCTCTCCGGTGGTATGATATGAGAATTTCTAATTTAGGCACAAGGCCAGCATTTTGATCAGGGGAGATAAATCGGTGAAATTAATCCCAGCTCTTCACTGGTACTCTCTCGATTATCTTTCTGCATTTGATTAAATGAAGTTGACCTTGGTGGGATTTGAACACCGTAAAAAGCATGCCTCATCTTCCTCTACCCTCAGCCACTCCCTTACCCTTACCCTTCTCACCTAAGGTTTGTTATCCATTTGCATCACATGTCCATATCAGCGCAGTCTTCTCTCTTCGGCACTATAAGTTATGGTTGCTATTTCTAGCACGTGGGGCAACCATATAGACTATCTGCTCGTCTGGCAATTTTTAGATGTGAGAGCATTGAATGGGAAGAAGAATGGTGACATTTAACATTTTCAAGAACAAATGCCAAATAGGAAGCGAGGCGGAACTCGTCTGAAAGAAAGACACATTATTATTATTATTATTATTATTATTATTATTATCATAGAATGATATATCTACAATATTATCATTTTGATTATTATAACCTATTTATAGACGCACATACATACATATATACAGGCACACATAGACACACATATCTACATACATATACACACATGCAAACAAACACACACACACATATATATACCCTTGACAGACGAGCATATTTCGTGATCAACAGAATAAACAAAGTTAAACTATAGCTGGAGTTAAAAATAGACAACGAAGCCACGCAAATGTTTAAAATGTCAGAATCCCGCTGTTGTTGTTATTGTTACTGTTGTAGTTGTAATAGTAATGATGGCATTAATTATGAAGGAAACATTTACTATTTATATTTTATTTTTATCTCATCATCTCTGTTCTGGTTCATTCACCCACTTGATGAAGTAACTACGTTATGGAGTTATGATGTTATGCTTACGATGTACTACTGGTGTATAGGGAAACACAAACTAATACGTTTATGTTTGTTCAGAGGCGTAACTAGGAAAAATAGCGCCTATGGCAAGTAGTGAAATTGCGCCCCACCCCAAACATCTGAACAAACGCCTAAGTATTCGTGAAGTATTTGCAAAATTGTTAGAGTATTTAAAGAGGGTGGTCTGTGTAATAATGATCTTTGACAAATATTAGACCCTATCAAAATATTTGGCAAATCATACTATGAAGTTTGTAATTCCCAGTACTGTATTTTTACCTATGGGCCTAATAATTTATATTAATGATTTAATGATCCAGCCACCATAGTGTTCTTCACCCATGATAATCAAAGACAGATCAAACTTCTGAAGAAGTTTCGTTTTTCACTCTCTAACGATAGCTTATTTGACTTTAATAGAAAATTCTCCTAGTCCAAGTGACGCTCATAGCACGTGCCATGCTTGCCATACCCGATTTACGCCTCCGTTTTTGTTTATATAGTGTTGCAGTATGTTGGCATTTCACAGACACATGAATCCTTAATGGAATTCCCAAAGAGATTTAGCATGAGACAGTGACAAGGCTGACCTTTTAAATCAACCGTAACGTAATTTTCAGCTCCTTGCAGTGTTTGGCATAGCTAAACCTTTGAATTATGGTTACTGTCTATCCGTCGGACTTCCACAAAGTTTTCATCTATCCAAGTTTATCCACAAGGGTTAGGTCACCCGAAAGCTATGGCAAAGACACTTGTCCAGACAGTGGGGGCCAAAGTTGTTATTATATAGCGGTGGTTTCCAGCCTGGAACGAACCCCTCCACTCTCTCTCTCTCTCTCAATAGGCTTCCGTGTTGTTTCCGTCAACTGAATTCCACCCCCCCCTGGCTTTGTTCAACCCAAGACGTTTGTTCAAGGTGTCATAGAATGAGATCGAACTCATAACTGCGCGATTGAAATGAACTTCTTAAACTATACATCAGTGCCTTCGTTTGACAACTTGATATAAATTCACTGTTCATTTTCCTGACGTTTGTACATTACCCTATGTACTATACATACACTTTTTGATGAGTTGTAGTGCACCTGAGCACTGTACACAATATTTCATTATTATTATTATTATTATTATTATTATAATAAGCTAGAGAGCAATTTCAGAAAGACGAACATGCGCCATGCCTATTATAACCCACTCTACACATGACAAAAATAATTATATATGGACTGTGTAACAATAGCCAATACTGAACAATAATTATGTCTGCTTGATAAGTTAATTAGCTGGTTATCTTGTTTAATATGTCTTATTATATACACAGGTTTTTCTGGTTCTTCTACTAAAATATTTTCCATAAAACATTCCATGAAGATCTGTGACTGTTGTAATTGAAACAATTACATCACCAAAGAGTCATTTTCACCATTCAAAATACATTTATTTGAATAATTTTACATTATTTGGTAGTATTGAAATTTTCATTGTATTCTATGCTACACGGTCACTGATACAGTTCCATTTTAACTCACGTGTTAGTAAGCAGCTCGCTAAGAGTGCGACGAAAATTTTGACGCCACGAAATGTGACGCCACGAAAAGCGAATGTCACAATGCAGTATACGAGGGTCGGCTGACCAAGATACTCTCATGAAATGACCGAATGAGGTTTATTTTTCAACATAGTCCCTGGAGAAAAACAATGCAGTTATTACTAAGAGTAATGATTTCAGAGCTCTAGCAACAATCATTCATAGTAGGTCTATGAACTTTTCAGCCGACCCTCGTAGTTTATATGTGTGATATATAGTTAAAATTGTTTTAGAAAAGGCGGTACAATGTAAATTAGAAACAAGGGAGCGAAAGTGGGATTAAAGTAAGACAACGAAAAAATTGTTTACATTTTTACCTTGTATTTCATATTTTAGTGAGCTCAACTCACCACCATTTTCCATTGTTCTGGCGGCTTTCATAAAACAATTTTAATGTGAATATAACAGATTTTATGTGTCTTTTTGAATGGCTGAAATGACTCTTCCGTAATGTTATTAATTCCAAGAAGACATTTCAATAAATGGCAACAAAACCAAAACAGAACAAGGAACTGTATAAAAGGCAATATTATATTTGCTTGAATACATCAAATATGTGAGACAATTATATAGAACTGGATATACAATTAATCAAAAATATATATCGGCGATCTATTCTCGAAATATAGAGGAATGTTAGATGGGATTTTTTTTTGGGGTTTCAAATAGGAAAAAATATGACACTTTTCGAGGTATGAAATGTAGATGTTATTTTGGAAGGGTTAGAGCAGTGATTCTCAACCAGAGGTAAAGTGACTCCTCGCAGATAAAGATTTATACCGCAGGGGGAAAATATATCATTTACCATACTCGAAAAATAAGTATTAATTCTGTAATGCAAAACTTTAATAATAAAATTGTACCATCTTCTGTATAATTTTCTGTGGCTTATGCCGGCTATGTATTTTTTGTTTGTTTGCCTGGGAGTAAGGAGGATGGTAGATGGTGAAATATATGAAGCCATGGGTTTAAATGACAGAGAAAAGGTTGAGAATCACTGGGTTAGATAGAGAGGGTTTATATTGAAATATAATAAGTGAACATTGGTTCCAGTGAGGTTGACGTGTACGGTGCTGCTATTGAGAACAGCATTGGTATAATACAGAGGGTTGGAAGGTAGCAATTGTCAGAAACAAAGGGAAATTGGAGGAGGAACCCACACTGAGAAGTCACCTGAAAATATAAGATAAAAAGAATGTGTTAGATATAAACCATTTGGAAATTAAGAATCAACCCGATATTATTACCTTCCACTGACTATATTTCCAATTAGTTTCGAAAGTAAACAACAATTTGGAAGAATTTAATGAAATAACTTTTCCATTAGTAAACTAAAAGTCTAAAGTCTGTCTCGAATCTGGAGGCTCATCAGACTGGTGGTTATTCTGGTTTCCGTGGCGATAAGTGACTGAGAGTACAAAAGTCCCTCCTGGACAGGACACCAGTCCATCGCAGGGTTAAAACCTTCTGGTACTCATTTTCAGCTGAGTATACTGGAATAACGTGACATGAAGTGTTTTGCTCAAGAACACAACACACAACCCAGCACAGAAGTGTGTTGGACTTACGATTGTAATGTCGATTCCTATTTATAACGACACTTTAAAAATTCCTCAATTATGGTGGAAGGTTTTAATTTAGGTATGGACATTTAAAAGTAGGTAATTGTGTAATATAAAACCAGGGCCAGTTTCATGTGGGTTGTTACCAAGTGGGTTAATCAACATTAGTTAGTAATCGTGAAGGTGCATGGCTTAGTGTGAGGTTGAGTTCAATTCTTGACTCGAGTGAAGCGTTGTGTTCTTGAGCAAGACACTTTATTTCATGTTACTCCAGTTCACTCAGCTATAGACATGAGTTGTGACGTCACTGGTGTCAAGCTGTATCAACCATTGTCTTTCCCTTGGACAATATCGGTAGGACGGGGGAGAGGAGACTGGTATGCATGGCGACTGCTTGTCTTCCATAAAAAAACACCTTGCTTGGACTTCACAGTATTTGTTCCGTCTGTCTGTATTCTAAGCTGGATCCCACCGTAGCTTACGTAGATGATTGTCTTAATCTCTGGATGAAAGATTTAATCATTTTGAGGAGAGAAGAGAAGATACTTCGTTCATATTGCTCCAGTATCTTACTGGTACTTATTTTATCGATATTTAAACTCAGCCTGTATAATTGATTGAATCAACTCCTGTACAACATTGATATTTATTGGTTTGTTACCGAGCCTGGACCAACTTGCAGAAGTATATAGGGTAGCCTTCTACGGTGGCCGGCTAAAAAGTTCATAGGTTGACCAAGATACTCTCATGGAATGACCAAATGAGGTTTATTTTTCAACATAGACCTTGGAAAGAAACAATGTAGTTATTAAGAAGGGTTGGAATTAATGTATGCAAGATTTCACAGCTCTAGCATCACTTCTTCATAGTCAGCTTGTGAACACATCAGCCTACCCTCTTACATAAACTATTACTGAAACAATTAATTGTATATGGCTTGATTAACTTGCACTTAAAGAAGAGATGGATTTAGGGCAGTTCTCTATATTTTAATTGAAGGTAGTCGATCAGATGGAATCTGATCAATTACGATAGATCAAAAGACAGCTTATTGAATTGATTAAATGATCAAATACTTGGAATATTGAAGTTACTGGATTCAATATCAATTATAAATCAACTTGAGATTTACTTCCGTGTCAGTTAGAGATTAAACCACTTCCGCTGTAAGTTGCACAACAAACGACATTAGAATATTTTTTCAAATAAAAAAATTAAATATAAGTAAAATATAAAAAATTAAATATAAAATAAAATATAAAATAAAAATAAAATAAAATATAAGTAAATTGAAAGCTTTGTGTAGAAACTGGTTTAAAGAGGCCGTCTTTAAAGCAGAAAAATCTAAGGTATATCAGAAAGTTAAGCAAATTCTCTATTTAATGGTATTTAAATGAGCCCAATTTGACTTTTCCTCGTACGCCGACTCATTGAACAGTCCTTTGAAGATATTTTCGGTCCAAGCAAGATGTAAAATATAAAAATAGTAACTGAAAGTGTGTACAGGAATAAAAATAATGGTTTCTGATTTAGGCACAAGGCCAGCAATTTTAGGGGAGGGGAAAGTCGATTAAATTGACCCCGAGTGCGTACTTTATTTTATCGACCCCTTAAGGACGAAAGGCAAAGCTAACCTTGGCGGTATTTGAACTCAGAAAGTTATAACTAAATGCCGCTAAGAATTTTGTCAGACGCTCTAACGACTCTGCTAATCTACCGCCCTAAAAATATAATTTTCTACATGGGAACAAGGCTAGAAACTTTGCGAGGAGATGTAGTCTATTACAGCGACCCCAAAACCTGAAGGATAGTTTGTCATTAACCTAGTTATGATGAAGGGCAAAGTTGATTTCAGCAAGATTTGAACTCAGAACGCAGAGACTTAACTAAATGTCGCACTAATGATTCTGCCAAACTCCGCTCCTAAATAACATAGCAACAACAATGATGATGATAATGATAATTGTTTCTACTTTAGGCACAAGGCCAGCAATTACCCAGTGCATTACTGGTACTTTATTTTATCGACCCCGTAAGGATGAAAGGCAAAGTCAACCTCGGCGGGATTTGAACTCAGATCGTAGATAATGATAATGATTTCTAGTATAGGCACAAGGCCAGTAATTTGGGCGGAGGGGAAAGCCGATTAAATCGACCCCCAGTACGTTACTGGTACTTTATCTTATCGACCCCGCAAGGATGAAAGGCAAAGTTAACCTCGGCGGGATTTGAACTCAGACCGTAAAGGACCGTAACTCTATGCTTCAAAGCATGGTGTCCGACTCCACCGATACTGCCAATCCACCGCCCTTATGATAATGATAATAATAATGATAATAAAAATAATAATAATTGTTTCTACTTTAAGCACAAGGTCAGCAATTACCCAGTACATTACTGGTACTTTATTTTATCGACCCCGTAAGGATGAAAGGCAAAGTTAACCTCGGCGGGATTTGAACTCAGACTGTAAAGGGACGTAACTATGCTAGAAAGCATGGCATCCAACCCTCTACCGATACTGCCAATTCACCGCCCTTATAATTATAATAATGATGATGATGATAGTAATAATACCTTGTCATTTTCGTGCTGAAACATGAACACTGAAGGTGATTCTAGAATCCATTACATAAAGCTTTAAGTCTGTAGACAATATTTAATAATTTGTCACAAAATTATCCCCCTGTTGACTTCGCTCTTTTTCTCTATTTCTTTTTTTTTCATTTGAACATGGATTGTATATCTAACGAGACATCACTTCACGTTTGTAGTTTGACTTCTATGTTCACCAGGTTTCGATCTTCGGCAGTAGTACGATATAAACAGACCAATCAGAGTCAATAAGGTGAGAACCATCCATGCGTAAGATACAATAATCTGAAAGAGTGCCAGGCCATATACGGATTTGTTACACCAATTATTGGGATCATGCAGCAGCTGTTCGAAATTTGGTTTCCAAATAAGGACAACCCAGTAGGTTCCTGTTATGATCCAACAGATGAGGAAAATAACGAGAATTGTGTCCATGAGGCGATAGGATGGTGTAGAGAAAATAGCTTCTTCTGTGGGGTCGAAACCAACTAGATCTGGTAAACTGTCAAAACGACGTTGTTGGATTTGGCGCCAAATTGTATACACCATCTTTAGTGTGCCGAAACAACCACCAACCAGCAAGTACACAGGTATTTTAGGCTGTTTAGGGCAGTCATTCAAATACTTCACACCTGTAAAAACACAAAAACAAAATTAAAAAAAAATTATTTCATTTTAGTCTGACAACATTTATCTAATAGCAGCTACTTTCGTATGGTTTATACAATAGACATTATAATATACATCACATTATTTACAAGTGAGGTAAATTGGCAGAGTCGTTAGAATGTCTGATAGAATGCTTTGCAGTATTTATTCTGGCTCTCTTCTCTCTGAGCTCAAATCCTGAGGTCAAATTTGCCTTTCATCCTCTCGAGGTCGATAAAAAAGTACCAGTCCAGTACAAGGGTTAATTCTCTCTCTCTCTCTCTCTCTCTCTCTCTCTCTCTCTCTCTCTCTCAGAAGAAGAAGAAATCAGTCGTATTCCAACTGAGAGAAAGGATGACTTCCGGCAGGTTTAAAGTTCCTTCGACACACCGTATGTCAGACGAGCCCCCCGCCCCCCCTCCGCCTACAACATCACCAGCAATCACAGATCTATCCATACAACATTATAAATATTTGCAGTATCGGTAGAGGGTCAGACGCCATGCTTTCCAGCATAGTTACGTCCCTTTACGATCTGAGTTCAAATCCCGCCGAGGTTGACTTTGCCTTTCATCTTTACGGGCGTCGATAAAATAAAGTACCAGTAATGCACTGGATAATTGCTGGCCTTGTGCCTAAAGTAGAAACAATTATAAATATTTAGCTCCAATATTTCCAATACAACTCATGGAAATTTTACATGGATGAATTATCTCTTCAGTCTCAGAAAAAGACTTTTCTGTTCATTTGAGAAAGCTTTATAAAAG
>OZ024746.1:23126690-23136690 GCA_964016885.1 Eledone cirrhosa | reverse complement strand
GTGTGTATGGGGCTTTTTTCCGTTGTTTCTATGTATATGTGTACGTACTATTGTTTGTGTGTGCATTATTGGCAGTTTCGGTAGAGGGTCGGACATGCTTTCCAGCATAGTTACGTCCCTTTACGATCTGAGTTCAAATCCCGCCGAGGTTGACTTTGCCTTTCATCCTTACGGGGTCGATAAAATAAAGTACCAGTAATGTACTGGGTAATTGCTGGCCTTGTGCCAAAAGTAGAAACAATTATTACGTTTTTACGTGTGTGTCGGATAAGTGTTTATAATAGGTGACTTTTTTTAATTGTTTCTATGTATGTGAATGTGTACGTTTATGTGTGTGTGTGTATATTTTCGTATGTGTGTCGCAATCCCGGGTTCGATGACATCTTGCTCGGGCGCACCCATGCCTGTTTGAAAACTGTTTGGAAGCCAGTCGGATGGACTGCACATGTAATTCAAAGGGCCATCTATGTCACATACATTGTGACACTGAATCTCCCTAAGAATTACTTTGAGGGTGCACGTGTCAGTAGAATGCTCAGTCATGTACACGTTAATTTCGCGGCTAAGTCGTTTTGTTGATCGAACTGGGATATTCATCGTTGAAACCAACGGAGGTCCAGTGAACACTCCAGCATTACACACAGACACACACATATAAACAGAAACAACAAAGTGAACTACACAGTACAATGAAGAAATATATTAGTTTAACGCTCGATATAGTAGGAAAATAGTTTTTACGTTTCGAACATTAGTCCTTCATCAGAAGTTAGAATGAGAAACAAAAGATGAAATAGAAAGATAGAGAGAGAGAAGAAGGAAGGAAGGAAAAATTGCTTTCGTTGAGAAAAAGCACGTATGTATTCAATATATATATATATATATATATATATATATATATATAATAGAAATAGGATTTTGCTTCAAGCATAGCTTTATACAGATAAGTGTAGAAATGTCGTATTTCTAAAGAAACACGGTATGTTTACAGGAAACATTTAGGAAGCCGTAGCTATGCAAACATCGGGACTAACGCCCCCTGATGGTGTCCAACAGAAACAAGGGGGACAACCGTCTATGCATTTCAGGCTTGACTGGCCTTCATTAGTACGGCCCCTACCACCGCTTGCAACTATATATATATAGTGTGTGTGTTTGTAGATATGGCAGAGTGCGTGTTTAACAGTTCGGAAAGAATCTCAGGTATTACTTAATCCCAAACAAACCAACGTGAGCAGCTCCAATTTATTCAGATGTGAATGTTCCGTTGTAAAATACACATCCCTTCCTTCTTCCCATTGATCAGCCCATACACTCTGGGGCTGCTGACTATATTAGACCAACCCTGCTTTCTCTGATAGTCTCAACTAAAATATAATCACTACTAAACAAGTCTATTCTGTTTATCTTTTATCTTAACTATATTCATGGCGTTCAATTGATAGAATTAGGAATTATAAAACAGCTATAGCTTAACACACACACATTACAGTCTTCAGCAATGCTATTAATCTTCTTCCTAAGAGATATGTCATGGTAGCAATATGATTCTGATCTCTCTCTCTCTCTCTTGCACCCTTTCTCTTTTTTTCCCTCTCTCATCTCCTCTCTCACCTCTCCTCTCTTTTTCTCTCACTCCTTATCCTTACCTTTCTCTCCCTTGACACTACATAGCAAATGCTTCTTTGTTCAGCAGATTATGTTCCTGATTGTCTACCATATATATCTTCATATTGTGCGTGTCTCTCTCTCTCCCACTCTCCACCATTACACTATCATCTATGTAACAACTATCTTTATTCAACAGATTATATCCCTGATTGTCTACCATATCTTCATATTGTGAGTGTGCGTGTCTCTCTCTCCCACTCTCCACCATTACACTATCATCTACGTAACAAATATCTCTTTGTTCAGCAGATTATATCCCTGATTTTTTCTCTCTCTCTCTCTCTCTCTCTCTCTCTCTCTCTCTCTCTCTCTCTCTCTCTCTCTGTCTCTCTCTCTCTCTCTCTCTCTCTCACCCCCTCTCTCCCTCACTATCTCTCATATTTTCAAACTATTCGATAGTTTCTTTCTTACGTGTCCGTACTATTCAGTTCATTCTAATCGTCGATATATCGAAATATTTAACAAATATAAATTTGTTAAATATAGACGCAGGCATGGCTGTGGTTTGGAGTGTTCACTACGCTATTTCAATCTCGGGCAAGTATCTTCTGCTATAGTCATGGGTTGATCAATCTCTTATGAATGAAATTTGATAGACGGACAGAGTGTGCCGGGCTGTCTTGTGTGTATAATGCATAAGGAAATTAACAAGGAGAACACTACACTGCAGTGTGTATTTAAGTTTAACGCTTGATACAGTAGGAAGAGAGTCTTGACGTTTCGGATGTTAATCCATCATCGAAGATTGAATGAGAGAGATTATAAAAATAGACGAGAATAAGAAAAGAAAGGAAACGAAAAAAAACAAACATTTTCTCAGGAAGAAGAAAAAGTGTATGTCAGAACTAGGCTCCTATATTAATTGTAAGAGGGGGAGGTAAGCATCGTGGTAGTCGGAAAATGTATGGAACCTGTCGTATATACATATATGTAATATAACGAATGATATGCTTATCCGTGGAGATGCTATAAAGTAACTTATGAAATAGGATGAAGACTCTTTAAAAACGGGAAAAGTTGCCATCTGCCGCTGTGAGGAATCGAAACCCCATACCGGCTAGGCGCTTTAGATTATTAAGCCAAGGGACCGAAACAACTCTTACTCTCTTAAATTAAATGGCTGAATTACATATATGTGTGTTTCTTTGTACAAAACTATGAGGGCATAAATGTCGTGATGAACGTTCGACCATGTTGTATTTGATGGCCAATTGTCTGCGTATATGTGAGAGTGCATGTGCTCACAAGTGTAGGAAGTTTGAGGGGGTGACATGTTGGGTATGTGTGAGTATGTAGGTTTATCTGCACACGCTCACGTGAGCTCGCTCAAAGGTATATACATACTTGTGCGTATACATACAAGTATACGCACGAGTATAAACGATTCTTAGTTGGTACAGAGTATTGACGGAAGTGGCTCCGTCACATGTCATGGGTATGGTCCAGGTGTCGTAAGAGATCGCAAGGCATCACAGTATAGTCTCCAACCCCTGAAAGATGAAGATCTATACGAATATCAAGGGGATAGAACAGAGAAAGAGAGAGATGAGTAGATGTTCCTCTCACCTACTACCCCATCACCCTACCTCTCCGGTGACACATTCTCCGTTCCTTCCGCACCCTCTCTTCTAACTTCGTCACTTCCTGTTTTTTTGCTAACTCTCCTATCACTGCATTTAAGCGCGCCCGTAACCTCCGCGACTTCTCCTACGACTCCACCCGGCTCTCATCCTTGTTTTTTTCCCCGTTGTAACACCTGTCCTTTCATTTCCACCCTCACCACTCTCACTGACCCCAACGGTTCATTCCGTATCCGCCACTTATTCACCTCCACCTGCACCCACATTGTCTATGCCCTCTGGTGTTCCCTTTGCGGGTCCTTATACATCGGACAAACGAGACGCTGTTTGGCGGACCGTTTTGCAGAACATTTGAGGGATATACGACTCGGCTTTGATACTCCCGTCGCCCGTCAATTCCGTTCCCCAGGTCACTCTTCCCTACATGTCTCATTCCATGGTGTCCTTTTACATCACGGATCCACAGGCCTCGCGCACCAGGACTGAACAGAGTCTGATTTACCACCTTGGGTCCTGTATCCCTCATAGATTCAACTTCCCTGCCCGATTTCTTTAATACCCCGTCCATTATCACACATGCGCTTGTACATTCACCCCTAGATTCCCATGGCTCTCTTATGGTCAGAAACAGATACTCTTACAAAGTATCTGTTTCTGACCAACAAAATACAGACCAACAAAATACGCACACTCTACTTTTCCCTTCACAGCTCTGTATACACACACTATTCTACTTACATATTCACACACATATCCTCTTAGCCTCGTTCGGACGTATAACACACACACACACACACACACACACACACACACACACACACACACACACACACACACACATAGCTCTATATACAAAACGTTTTTTTTTCCATTTCAGGTAGACGCGCTCCATCATCCACTTTTCTAGAAAAGTATATCATACACAAAACGCCAGAATCAACAACTTTCCAAGAGATGGCAACATAAATCGACCTGTTATTTTTCTCTAAAAGCATTTTTTCCGATTCCGCCTTGTCCGCCTCTTCAAACTTTCTAATTTCTCATTCTTTCTTCTGATGAAGGACTAGCGTCCGAAACGTTAGAACCTCTTCTTACTATTTCGAGCGTTCACCTAATATATTCCTTCCATATACTGTACCGATTGTGTTGTTATTTCTGTTTACCTTTTACACACGCGCACACACAGACATATATATATAAATAATATATATATATATATATATCTTTATACTTGGGGAGGGTCATATGTATATACATATATATATGTATATACATACATATATATATATATATATATATATATATATATATATATATGTATATACATATATATATATATATATGTATATACATATATATATATATATATATATATATACTTATATATATATATATATATATATACTTATATATATGTATATATATATATACTTATATATATGTATATATATATATATATATATGTATATATATATATATATATATATATATACTTATATATATGTATATATATATATACTTATATATATGTATATATATATATATATATATATATATATACTTATATATATGTATATATATATATACTTATATATATGTATATATATATATATATATATATATATATATATATACTTATATATATGTATATATATATATATATATATATATATATATACTTATATATATGTATATATATATATATATATATTTATATATATGTATATATATATATATATATATATATATATATATACTTATATATATGTATATATATATATATATATATATACTTATATATATGTATATATATATATATATATGTATATACATATATATAAGTATATATATATATATATATATATGTATATACATATATATATATATATATATATGTATATACATATATATATACATATTTATATATATATATACATATATATATACATGTATATACATATATATATATACATATATATATATATGTATATACATATATATATATATGTATATACATATATATATATAAGTATATATATATATATACATATATATATATATATACATATATATATATATATATATATATACATATATATATATATATACATATATATATATATATATACATATATATATATATATACATATATATATATATATATATATATATATATAAGTATATATATATATATATATATACATATATATATATATATATATATATATATATATATAAGTGTATATATATATATATATATATACATATATATATATATATATATATATATATATACATATATATATATATATATATATATATATAATATATATATATATATATATATACATATATATATACAATTAACAACAAAGAGCGCTTAGAACATAGGTATATCTTTAATTGCTAACAGTGTTTCGTCCACACTAGAAGTGGGACTCTTCAGAGCATAAAGAGTAAATACATAGTATACAAGTATTGACAAAGCCAAAACAGAAGAATATATGTGGGGATACCATAAGTTGGGAGGAGTTTAAAGAGTAAAGTAAAAGGAGTAAAATAAGAAAAGAGTAAAATAAAAATAAAAATAAAAATAAAAATAAAAATAAAAATAAAAATAAAAATAAAAATAAAAATAAGAAATGTTATCACTCACAATTGGGCAGGGTTCCGTTAACATACAGCTACATACAAGTATACGCATAAGCATGAGCACCCGCATGCACCTACACACAAGCACCCGTATGCAACACATACAGTATACACTAATACAAATAACATATCATAGACGGATGGGCACAAGTTAAGAGATAGAGATAAATAAAAAATAGATAAGAGGTAGATAAAAAATAGATAAAAAATAGATAAAAAAATAGATAAAAAATAGATAAAAAATAGATAAACAATAGATAAAAAATAGATAAAAAATAGATAAAAGATAAAAAATAAAATAAAATAAAATAAAATAAAATAAAATAAAGTAAAGTAAAATATACACCAGAAGATAAATAAAACAATACACCAAAAAAAATGGAGTAAAATATACACCATAAAGGAAGGTGTGGGTAAAGATAAGACTGGCAAATGCATAAGCTATCAAGCTATGTTCAACAAGTGATATACGTACAATATATAAAATATACAAAAATATATACAAAAATATATATAAAAAATATATATAAAAGAGACGTATATATAAGGATATATATATATATATATATACACATATCAGTCCAAGTAATGTATATTTATAAAAATGTAACTGGGGGTAAAAAGGTGTAATAAGGGTAATCAAGATGGTAATTATTAGGGCATGTAATAATAATATTATTATAGAAATCCTAAGGTGACACTAGTGTTGACTCATGGTGATATATGGAATATATCAGGAGCACACGAACGCCTTAGGTGTTGCAGTTAGCCGCAGTTCAACAATAGAGTGTTCGAATGAGATTTTTTATGAACAGATGCTATGTCCGCACTAGATTGAGTGGACCATTACAATGCAATGGAAACATCCCAGGTTGGACAGTCCCAAAAGTTCACACTCCAAAGTTCAATCCACAGGTGTGCATTCATAGAGTTGAGCGGTTGGGCAATCCCAAAAAGTTCACACTCCAAAGTTCAATACACAGATGTGCATTCATAGAGTTGAGCACTCAGGCAAGAATTAATTGGTTAACAAGGTGTATCCGTATCACAAGCAGGAGCATATGCTGGGAAGGTTGCAGGCAAATTCATATACAGCAGCACGAACATCAAGAGGCAAATAACTGAGGCGCATATTAGTGAGCAGAAGCAGGCAAGTGCAGGTGGTAAAACACAGTCAGGTGAAGCAGGTTATTATGCATACCATTTAATATAAGAAAACTCAACAACGTGCATAACAAATATCTTCCAAAGCCGATAACCACAAAATCACAACATTGAGCAACAATCCGGCATCGCAAGAATGTACGCAACATTAGGGTTAGTCCAGAGACAGTATATGTATACTTATACATACACACATACACACAAACATGTATATACAGAGACAGTATACATACACATATATACAGAGACAGTATATATATATATACACATACACGTATATACACATAAATATATACATACACACACACACACACACACCGCACCGGACACCCAAATCTACGCGGATATATTACACAAAATATCTTACCCAGCTAACAAAAGTCAAAAACCCATAACAGTTGCTCTCACTGGTCGCAGATAATGTAGTTTCACAGTAAATTAGCCAGAGTAATCACGATTAATATTCAAAATAAAACCTTATGAGGAGATGCGTATTCACACGTGTAGTCACCAGATTCAAGTATAAACAAACCGTTAATAAATACGGAAGGCTATCGGGGCCAAGACGTTATTCTTGGGAGAATAACACAGAGCGTCAATCTATGGAAGGCCAACTATGCCAAAAATACAACACCGGGCAAAAACACCCCAAAGTCAGCATGTAGACTGTGAACCGCAGAATAGGAGAGTAACACATACATGTACTCCATATCTACTGCCCACGGCGAGATGGCACAAGTCAGCTCACAGTGACTGGCTAAATCTCCGTCCCATATGGGCACAGGCCCATTGGTTCACTCCGAGTCAACAAGGTAATTTAAATAAACTAAAATAAGATAAAATGCGAGGGGCAGGTTAAATATAATCAATTGTGCATCTTATAACGCAGTACACACTCTACATAGATGTATTACATCACAACTCATGAGCATACAAAGGTACACATCCATACAATACACGTTGGGATAGACCCACCAATGCACAAACACACACACGGTGGCTGGGCAAGTATGGAAGGGTCACATCCACTGTACCGAACAAGGGTGCTTATTAACATATACACCAACTCACGTATACACCTCGATATCCAAATTCCATATTCACATCAGGCATACATATACACACAGACACATATACAAACAAGACAAACAATAGGAGACAATTACACTAGATTACCCAACTGGAGAATTCTGAAAGTGCTAGCTAATAGGCTTAAAGTAAAAGAAAGAGCTTAATATCCGGTGGGGGCAAGAGGAAAATATTTCTGACTTTCTATTTAGTAGGGAGCACTTGGCAAATATAATAGAGTGGGATTCCGTAAGGCATAGGTTACATACTCTATTATGAGGAGTATATGGATGGGATTTAGCAACTTGCCGCCAAGTGAGGGTGTACTGTGTTCGTGCATTTTTTAAATTGTGGACGTGCGCTGCCAAGGAGGTAGAATTCTTCAGTTTATTATGTCTAAATGTACACTGGTGAGAGTTAAATCTGGTTTTAAAAGGGGTGGAAGTTGATCCAATATAAGTTTTAGTGGACGCAGTAGTTACCACATCACACGCATAAACTATGTTTCTAGTAAGGCAGAAACCATTCAGGGGGCAGCCCGAAGCCCTTCTACAGTTACAATTTCTGGTGATGCTATTATCTAAATGATCATCAGCTTGCTGACCACGGGTGTTCAGGCTACCTCTGTCGACTCCAATGTTTTCCCCTAGGCGTAAGGTGTCGAGGCCTTCCTTAATTTTCTTATTATTGGTATTGGCTAGATGAGAGGCCAGATTTTGGGTTGTAGAATACGAGAGTTTAACCACATTCTTATTGAGGATAGAATGGTACCTATTACCAGGAGGGAAGTTCCTTTCTAACACAGAGAAGAAGGCCCTAGGAATATTCGTAGCCACTTCGGAGTTAAATGGGGGGTTAAAATATCTATTCAATCTTCTTCTATTCTTTTTATTTTTATTATTATTATTATTATTATTATTATTATTATTATTGTTGTTATTCCTTGAATCTCAGTCATTGATGTTGGTTAACTGGAAAGTCCGTTGGAATGAATATCAAGCCACTACCTGCAGCCTCAGATATTCAGGACGTATCGGAGGGTTCTTGCTGTTCCAAGCAAGCATGCCTTTTGAAGCGTTCCAAAAAGCGTGAAGGGGCCGATTTTCTTTAATCATCCCTGGAAACTTTTGGAGATAATCCCCAGTGCGCCTATGACAATCGGGATCACTTTGACTTCATGGCAGTTCCAAATCCTTTTCACCTCCCACTTTAGGTCCTGGTATCGGTTAATTTTCTCCCTCTCCTTCTCTTGCACTCTCGTGTCGAACGGGCAGGCCACATCCACAATCAGACACGATCTTTTTTCTTTGTCCACAACCACCAGGTCAGGTCTGTTGTGTTCCAGTTTTTTGTCCGTCTGTATCCTAAAATCCCACAGCACCTTCACCTGATTGTTCTCCATCACCGCCTCCGGCCTATGCTCATACCATTTCTCAGAATGTGGTAAATTGTTTACTTTGCACAGGTGCCAGTGGATCACCCTGCCCATCACATCGTGTCTCCAGCCCTTATAGTGGGTCTGGGCTAGGTGTTTACACTCGGACACAATGTGAGCCACAGTCTCCTCTCTCTCTCCACAGATCCTGCACAGTGGGCTAGCCTCCTCCTTGTAAATATGGTGCTTCAACCACTTCGTTTTGAGGGCCTGCTCCTGCGCAGCCATTATCATTCCTTCTGTAGCCTTTTTGAGGTCTCCTCTTCTCAACCAGTTCCATGTCTGTGGATCTCTAAATTCAGTTTTCTCAAAGAAGGTACTATGAAGGGATTTTCCCTTAAGGCTGCTCTTCCTCCTTGATGTTATTTCCTCCTTGGACATCCCCTGGCCTACTGTCCCCTCCTTCAGTACAGTTTTGAGCATTGGCTC